>JAPQNM010000049.1:7042746-7062746 GCA_029783475.1 Metacarcinus magister
AGGAAGACAGTAAGTCCCTGACTGACGAAAACGAGAACACGGCCGTGGTGGGCAGTGAGGAGGGCGGTGATGGGTGCCCGCTGGTGCCGCCCTCCCCTACCCTGCCGCGCCGCAATGTTGGCGGGCAGCAGATAGCCAACGGGCACGTCAAGTCGCTCGAACGAAAATCGTCCTCCACCTTCAAGCTGGGATGTGACGACGACTCAGACGACTGCAGCAGCATGACCGTGGACGACAAGGATGACCCTGGCGTAATCAACCCCGCCTTCGCATACGACGAAGAGGAAGACGACGACCTCGGGCGGGGCGACGGTTCCACCACTTCCGCCAGGTCGTCTCCGGACACCTCTCCCTCACGGTCACCTAAGTTCAATTTCAAGTAAGTTCACGACGCTGTGCACGCCATTGATTCCTTAACCTGTCATAGTGAGCCATGCCCTGACCTGACCTTTCTTCCCTGTGTTCCTACAGCAACATGAGTCCAAGGCCCAGCCCGCGGCAGTCGCCGGTGAGCCACCGGTCGGGTAACCTGAGCCACCGCAGCTCTGTGTCCTCCGTGAGGAAGGGCATCCTTAAGAAGAGTGCATCCTCTACCACCATCAACATGGAGATGGTTAACTTGGGCCTCCAGCATGCCGCCATTGCTGCCGGCAACGCCGCCAACCTCAACGGGTACCAGCGGTCACGGTTCACCGATCCTTATGATGACAACTTCGTGCCCATGGACACCCATCGCTTTGTCGGGTAGGTTCTCCCAAACACACATACTCACATACACCGTAAAGCAGCTTGTCACCGTCCACTGTAGAGCCTCCGGTCAGGAGAGCCAGGAAAGTAAAGCTTCAACTCAGAACAGTAAACTTAAGCCTCAACGGCCTCTTTTTCTGGCACTGTAGACATTGTTCTCGCCACCTGACTCTTGGGGCAGTAACTGTAGCTGTAGTGGTTTTGTTGTTGTTGTTGTTGTTGTTGTTGTTGTACCCCAGGCGTGTGTTCCTCCCACTACCCCCCACCTTGCTCACTCTGCACCGACCCCCTCCCCGCACAGCTCTTCAGAAGAGAACAACTACACGATGCAGCAAAAGTCGCTGGGCGGCCACCGCGTCAAGTTTATCCTGGAGACTGGTAAGCCTGACCACGTGCACGGCTCCTATGACGACATCAGGATAGAGAAGATGGAGAGGGAAAGGATCGAGAGGATTGAGAGGTAAGGTAGAGGTTGGTGGTGCCATAATATAATTTGGGGCGGGATATATATGCATGTTGGGAAAGCAACATTTCTTTACTGGATTATGTTTGTGTTTGTGATAACATGGGCGTGGAGAGGGAGGGAGAACTTGACGGTGCTGGCAAACCAGCCTCGAGTCAACCTTCAGCTGCAGTGACGCCACCAGCCAGTGGTGATGGCCGCCAGGCGGGGCAGTGTGCGGCTGTTGTGTACTGCACGGATTCATCTTCAATGACTGATTCCAGTCCTCTCCTTTCAGTACCCCGACCCCCGCGCATGGCATGCCTCCACTAACACCCCCCCACACGCCCCCCCACACGCCCCCACACACGCCCCCATTTCACACCCTCACACCCCATAGCTTAGCTTCCCTTGGCTCAGCAGCACAGCACCGCCACTCCCCTGCAGCACCTCCACCCTCAGCTTGTGGCCCTGACCCGGCTCCTCCGCCACCCAAAAGACCGGGGACGGAGCACACTAACTCCTCCACTCCGTCCCCGACCCTGCCTCAAACTCTTCTCAAAACTGCTGAGGAAAAAGATGGTGATCTTTATGACATTAGCTCGAAGCCTACACTGTCCCAGGGAGGAGAGATGCCCCTTGAGGAGCAAAGTAAGGCTTCCCTGCAGGAGCAAAGGCGGGAGCTGCGAGCGCTTCTGCTGCAGGACCTCGCAAACTTCCGAAAGGGCCACGGCTACCTGCTGGCGAAGGAGTTGGAGGAGAAGGTGGCTGCGCTGAGGCTGAGCAAGAGTGTCCTGCATCGCGTCAAGATACTCCATTATCTTCGTTTAAGGGAACGCCATTCTGGCAGCCTCCACCCAGCAGTGCTCGCCGCCAGCCCCGATACACTTCAGACGGGCACCAAGGCACACCTGAGGAAGCCCCGCAGCAGGGCAAGGCGAGTTTGCTGGAATTCCCAAGAGGGGAACCTCACACCCATTCCCGAAGAGGAGGTTGATGAAGAGACACTCAATACTAAATATCCATGCGAGCCTCGCCACCTTGAAGTCCTTATAAGTGATGAGAAGGTGTGTCGGCAGGACGTCACGCACCTCCAGCCTCAGACTGAAGAAGACTTAGGACAAGACGGTGAAACACTGTATGGGGAACACGTGATTCTTCCCTCCCCTCAATCTTCCACAAAACACGATCGTCCGACGGTGACTCGGAGGTTTCTGAAGAAGAATGAAAAAGTTCTTCCTCAGGGTCACGCTGCTTCCCTTGAAGTAACCTCCGAGGGGTCGTTGCGTCTCGGTAACATTAGTCATCAGTACCTCGCCACGGACCGAGGGAAAGCAGATGAATTACAAAGCACCAACCTCAGCAAGATGGTTCTCAAGATAGAGATTAATTGTGTGAGTCCGTGGCCAGATGCATCCCAACCTGCCTCAGACCCTGACCTGGCCTCGGAGAGTTGCTTGGTGCCTGCCATTGGCTCACCCAACACTGTGACGGATATTATCCTTGATGCCGCACCATCGCCTACCACTGTCCGCCTGGCACCCACTCCGGCTCCTGATACCACACACTCTAACGACAGAGGTCCCCAGGAAACCCCTATCCTGATTCTAACACCACTTCAAAGTCCCCCAGCCTCCCCAGGCCCTTCAAAAGGTTTTGGGGAGGCTCTAAGCCCCAAGGTCTTGCTCCACGACCGACCTGCTTCTCCAGATACCGGCAACCTTCAAGAGTCCCCTTCAAGTACCATCCAGGACACAGCTGGGGACGGCAAGACTCCACCACCACGTGTGCTGAGCAGCGGCGCCACGGATTACCTCACTTGGGCGGCGGAGGTGACCCGGGAGGAGGCCAGCAGGTTAGGCAGCCCAGGGATTCCTGACTGACTAACCCGAAGCTGCTGCCACGCCGCCCATCCCCGCCCCTCACCTCGCTTGTTGGACTCGCCGCGATCCCGCCCCACCCGCTGCACTGCTTCCTGCCCCCACCCTCCTGCCTCACACACACACACACACACACACACACACACACACACACACCACACCACACCACACCACACCACACCACACCACACCACACCACACCACACCACACCACACCACACCACACTACACACACACACACATACACACACCACACCACACCACACCACACCACACCACACCACACCACACCACACCACACCACACCACACCACACCACACCACACCACACCACACCACACCCCACCACACACCACCACCACCACCGCCGGGTCGTGGGTCACCGCTTCACCAGGTGCTTGCAGCGGCCTTGGTGGGTCGTGTGCCTTGCCGGTAGCTTGGCCAACAGTTTCTCTGCATGTGGGAGGCTCAGCTTTAGACTTGAACTGCCACGAGCCTCCTGGAATAGCACATTACATTGATATTTTTATTTCATGTTTCTGAAGATTAAACAAGTTATAAGCATGTTGGAGGAGTTTAGTAATAATACAGACAAACAGCCACACAAACAGAAAGACAGGCATGCAGCATAAGCAGGAACAGCAGAATGAGCCACAGCAGCAGCAGCAGGAGCCAGCAACAGAAGCAGGAGTAGGAGTGTGAAGCCTCAAGCCAACACTAGAGTAGTTAGATCAGCACTAATGATCTGTTTCCTCTGCTCCTCTGCCACACCTGAGGCTCTTCCCTCACTCCCTCCCTCCCTCGCACTCTTCCTCGCTCCCTCCCTCCCTTCCCTCATCATTCCCCTCTCCCTCTCTCCCTCTCTCTCTCCAACCTTCCTCATCGTTCCTCCTCAGTCACATCAGCTTCATATATTTTCTCAGCTGTTAATCTTCTCTTGTTAGTCGTTCTCGAAGCACGACTGTCCTCCCTCCACACCCATCCTGACCCTGGGCCTTCAGACGCACACTTAGGCGTACCTCCAATCAATGCCACTTTATGCTACGTCCTCTTCTTCTCCTCTTCCACTCACTTAAGCAAATCGTCATGTAATCATACTTTTGTTTAAACACTCCACGAAGCATGCAAGGAAAACCAGACCACGAGGAAGAGATGAATGGATGTAAGCTGCGACAGAAGATGATCTACACTTGCATGGTTTATGGTTTTTAGATTTTACTCACGCAGCTTAAAGACAGATAAAGCAACATTGCAGTTTTTCCTCCGTGCATGCTACAGGAATATACTTTAATGCATGACCTAGTAAATATGTACTTATTCTTTATCCATTTAACCAGAACTAAAATGTTGTCTGTAATGTATAAGTAATAAATATATGTATGCGTGAGTGACCCAAGTAGTTAAACTTTATATACATGACCTTGTGATTTTGCCATTTGACCTGTATTGACCTCCACAGCGGGAAGGACCTGGAGGTGACCAATATGACGGATCGGGGAGGGAAGAAATGTTTACTGTTCTGTGCAGCGATGTTGGTGCTAACGGGAGCTGTGATCGTGGCGGGATTATATGGATGTGAGTATATATATATGAGGTGTGGGGATGATTATATTACTTTTATACTGTCTGGATAGGAAGAAATTATGGTGTGTACAGAAAACAGAATATGTATTTATTTACCTAGTTGTATTTACCTAGTTGTAGTATACAAGGCCTGAGCTATTTATCTAGTTTTTCCTTCAGTTGATGTACATTTTTTGCCATTATCACCTACCTCTTCCTGTGAGTGTGTGTGTGTGTGTGTGTGTGTGTGTGTGTGTCACCGCCTGACCCACTCGTTTTCTCCTCAGCTGGGAAACTCAAGAAAATCACAGAATACGGGCAAGGCATCTCCAGCGGGCTATCAGGAGGTGCTGGGACTACATTGCCTGCTACCAACTCACCCGCCGTCGCCTACAGTAAGTTGATGCTCCTTATAATCATCAAAACAATTATTACTCTCTCAGTCATTCGTCTCTTCCGTGCTAGCTTTAATTAACTATCTTTTCTTCTTACTTCTGCACCCACGTTTCTCCTTTTCCTCCTTCTTCCCGCATCCTTCCTCTTCCACTTCTCTTTCTTTCTTTTTTTCTATCACTCCCATCCTCTCTTGTCTCTTCTGCATGTGTATTCAGTTTTATTTTTCTGAGAGAGAGAGAGAGAGAGAGAGAGAGAGAGAGAGAGAGAGAGAGAGAGAGAGAGAGAGAGAGAGAGAGAGAGAGAGAGAGAGAGAGAGAGAGAGAGAGAGAGAGAGAGAGAGAGAGAGAGAGAGAGAGAGAGAGAGAGGAGAGAGAGAGAGAGAGAGAGAGAGAGAGAGAGAGAGAGAGAGAGAGAGAGAGAGAGAGAGAGAGAGAGAGAGAGAGAGAGAGAGAGAGAGAGAGAGAGAGAGAGAGAGAGAGAGAGAGAGAGAGAGAGAGAGAGAGAGAGAGAGAGAGAGAGAGAGAGAGAGGAGAGAGAGAGAGAGAGAGAGAGAGAAGAGAGAGAGAGAGAGAGAGAGAGAGAGAGAGAGAGAGAGAGAGAGAGAGAGAGAGAGAGAGAGAGAGAGAGAGAGAGAGAGAGAGGAGAGAGAGAGAGAGAGAGAGAGAGAGAGAGAGAGAGAGAGAGAGAGAATAACTAATGTCTACCCACGTGACTGACCCATCTCCTTCCTCCATTACAGTGACCAACGCCATAGAAGTCAAATTTAAGATAGACAGCCATAAATTTTCTTCGGATTTAACTGATGTGGATTCAGACCCTTACAAGATTATGGTGAAGGAACTCGAAGCAGAGGTAAGGAATGAAGATGCATTTGTATAAACACTTGTACAGTACGTAGTGTTAATAATGAAACATATATATATCTACTGTTGGTAATGGATGATAAAGTGTATAGTGTTATATTGAATTTGTGAAGCATTGAACATTTGATTTTGATATCTGTACTGCATACACTTTTAATGCTTGCTCAGTAACAATAAAACTATCCTATAACTAATGCAATAATGAGTCTATAATAGAAGTTTTGTGTTTCAGCTTAGGAAGATTTTATTCCCTGAACCTGTTCGCCACAACGGAAAGGCGAAGCTTAACCTGAAGATTATCAAGTTTGAGTAAGTTTTAATTTTGTTATTAATTAAAGTTCACTGTGATCAACCTGAAGATTATTAAGTTTGAGTAAATTTTAATTCTGTTATTAATTAAAGTTCACTGTGATCAACCTGAAGATTATTAAGTTTGAGTAAGTTTTTATCCTGTTTTAATCACTGTTTACCTGTCTGGAAAAAAAAGTTAATTGCAGGTGTTGTTTGAAGTGACTCGACCACTCAACTCAGTGTTTTCATTACTATTTAATATCTGTTTGCTTGCATGTCATATCTTGGTTATCATTTGTTAATTAATGTGTTTCATATATTCTGTGACAGTTCATTTGTTAATACTAGTTGTAAGACTTGCAAAGGTTGTGGTTAACATTCTATAGTTTCTTGTCTCAATTATTGTGATCTAATATTAGTGATTGGGTTGCATATAAGTGGTTTTTTTTTGGCTACAGCTGGTGTCATCCTTAATCAAATTATTAGAACATTGTAGATTGAACTCCATAAAAAACAATTATAAAAAAACTTAACTTATCAAAAATATAAGTAATTTTTTTTGGCTACAGCTGGTGTCATCTTTAATCAAGTTAGAACACTGGATTGAACCCCATAAAAACCCTTTAAAATAAACCTTAACTTATCAAAAATATACTAAAATCCCTTTCCCCCACCCTAGGCCAGGCAGCATCAAATGTACGTTCAGGATAGGATGGAAATATTATGACCAAGAGAACCACCAAGAACCACCTCTCAACCTCACTACTGTTCGGGAGATCTTTGAAAACAGAATAAACGGCAGCTACATCTACCTCCACCAGGATTACCGAGTGCCGCCAGACTCCATAGTGGTCGACCGTAAGTCCTTCTATCATATTCTCCTCCTCTCCTTTCTCCTACCACCACCACCTCCTCCTCTTCCTCCCTGCCATTCTCTCTTAGATTCCTCAATTATGTCTTCCTCCATCTCTCTCTTCATGTTATTGTTTTATATGCCAATACAGTCACTCTTTCTATATCTCTATATAATGCTTCTGTTCTGATGTATCCAAAATATTTTCTCGGCTTGTCGGGAAGTGAGTCTGCATTGATTTGTGATTTTGATTTGTATACATGAAGTTTGGTAAATGTGAAATATGTATAAATTTTACTTAACGGTTCTTCATTAGCGTTAATTGTTTTATATTATATCTTCTCTTCTTGTTATTATCTCTCTGTCTCTCTCTTCCTCCCTTCTCTCCTCTCTCTACCTCCCTCCCTCCCCACTCCAACAAGCCTCACACGTCATCTCCTTCCACAGGTTTAGTAGACAAGTGCAACAACAACCAGTCACTTTGTTCCCACTTCTGTGTATTCTCCGAGGAATATCTGCGCTTCATCTGCACTTGTCCTGACTATCTCTACCTTGCTAACATCACCACCTGTGTACATCCCAGTAAGTAGACATGGAATTATATTGTGGGTATTTGATAAAGGTTAACTCTCTCTTATCTAATTTAACATAAGATAAGCTATAGTAACCTGGGCTAGTCTAGTTTTTACAGTATTGAACTATTTAATTTATTTTATTTCAGTATTCTTTGGTGTTTTATGTTTGTATTTCATCCTAATGGGTAATGTAATGAAGAGTAATATTTGTTTATTCATAAGCTACATGCATTTATATATTTACTGATTTATTTCTATCTTTAATGGATTATTTTGGGGATGAACTACTATTGCATTGATTGCTTTGTTATTTTATGTTCAAATTCTGCAAAGTAAGTATTGTGTTGCATGGTAGGTGATGGCAATGGAATATACCGTTAAAGTGAAACCAGCTTTATTAAGAGTGTGGTTTTATTGTGTTGCATGGTAAGTGATGGCAATGGGATACACCGTTGGAATGTTTATATACGACTAAATCTGGAAATGTAAATATTTAGTCAAATGAACTGGAGGTGAATGTTGGCTATGCAAGGTTGGGAATATAATAACTGCTTGGAATTTCTAAAGTATGGCATTTTTGAGTCTATGGATATTGAAGGAAGTCAGTTGTAAATATGCTTAGGAATATTTGCATGCAAGGCTTAATGGTTGTCTGAATATAGTTTAATGTTTATGAGCTTTAGAATAGTTGTAGTGGAATGCCTAAATGAATGGGATTTTTATATTGAGTGTTGTTTGTCATATGTTTGTGCATGGAATGTTTAATCAACTCCATTATTCAAGGCATGAAGGTTGTGCTTGCATGCTTATTTAACTTATTCAACATCTTAATCAGTGTGAATCTTTATGCTCGGGTGGCATGGATTAACATTATCATTTTTCTCTCTTCTTCCAATAACTTTCAGGTTACACAGCAAAACCAGGTTCTTCAACTACTACTACTACTACTACTACTACTACTACAGCTGCAACCACCACTCCTAACACCACCATTACCACTGTCACAACCTCATCTTCAATCACTACCACCTCATTACCTAACACCACCACTCCTCAAACCACACTGTCCACTATAGATACAACTAAACAAGAAACCACAACACAATTAGGAATAACACTAGAAAACACAACTCAAACTGAAACCACAACGGAGATAGAAACCACAAATGAACTAGATAACATGACTGAGACTACAACTGGAATAGAAACCACAACAGCGTCTAAAAATACAATAAATACAGATACCACTACAGAACTAGAGACCACACCTCAAATAGAAACCACAAGTGTAGGGTTGTCAACAGAAACAGGATCATCTACTGAAACTGAAACCTCAACTGATATGAAAACAGAATCAGGAACCATAGATAAAACAGAAACCACAATGCAATTAACAACAGTGACAGAAACAGGTGTATGGAGAACAGATGAAGGATTAACTAATGCAACAGAAACCATTGAAATAACAGTCAATAAAACAGAGACAGAAATCACAACTGAAACAATGGTAACTTCATCTGAAATTGTCAAAACAACTACATCAAACTTACCTGTTGAAACACAAACAACAGAACCTTATACCACCTTGAACGGAACAGTCACTGCTGAAACTACTGAAACATTGACAACAGAACCTTATACCACCTTGAACAGAACAGTCACTGCTGAAACTACTGAAACATTGACAACAGAACCTTATACCACCTTGAACAGAACAGTTACTGCTGAAACTACTGAAACATTGACAACAGAACCTTATACCACCTTGAACAGAACAGTCACTGCTGAAACTACTGAAACATTGACAACAGAACCTTATACCACCTTGAACGGAACAGTTACTGCTGAAACTAATGAAACATTGACAACAGAACCTTATACCACCTTGAACGGAACAGTTACTGATGAAACTACTGAAACACCAACAACAGAACAATATAGTAATTTTAATGGAACAACCACTGCTGAAACTACTGAAGCACCAACAACAGAACAATATAGTACTTTTGAAGGAACAACAATTGCTGAAACTACTGAAGTACTGACAACAGAACAATATAGTACTTTTACAGAAACAACCACTGCTGAAACTACAGAAACAACAACAAAAGAACAATATAGTACTTTTGAAGGAACAACAACTGCTGAAACTACTGAAACACCAACAACAGAACAATACAGTACTTTTACAGAAACAACCACTGCTGAAACTACTGAAACACCAACAGAACAATATAGTACTTTTAATGGAACAACGACTGTTGAAACTACTGAAACATTGACAACAGAATGATATAAGAACCATAAAACAACAACCACTTCATTAACTATTGAAACAGAGATCTCAAAATCTACTTAATCCATATTCTCACCCTCTTCCATTAAACATAAAACTGGAACAACAGATGAAATTTATAATACAAGCATCGTAACTTCAAAAATAAATTAGAAATTAGGAATATAGAGACGAATAGCACAGGAATCAATGAATTAACTTAAGTAATGAAAGGAATTGGTATCACAGATGAGAGAGAAGTGTTTTTGACAATGAGAGAAACAGAAAAACTATCACCATCACTTATTTCCTCTTATCCTTTTTCCAGCAACTTTCAACAATTCAATATGAACTCATTTGAAACCCAGAAATTCTAATGAATAAAAGAGCTTTGTTATGGTCAAGTAAAAACATAACTTAAAAACAAACTCAAAAACTTATAAACCTATACAATAATTTGGTGTTGATTTTATATTAAACGTCACAAAATATGTACATATGTACATAGTGACCAATGAAACGTGTATCAAAGTGAGTTAAATAAGTGAGAGAATGTTGACCATTTTAGTGAAACTGATATATAAATATAAATATATATATATATATATATATATATATATATATATATATATATATATATATATATATATATATATATATATATATATATATAAATGGGTTTACCCGTGATTAGATTTTGCAAAACTGTCAAAAAACATAGTAAATGTTCTCAAAATTTTGCGAGCAACCTTCACATACATCGATGAGGAAATGGTAAAGAAGATATTTAAATAATTCATAAAATTATTAGATAAACACTTCAATATGCGGCAGCAGTACAGAACCCACACATGAAAAGAAAAACATATTGAGAAGGTATAAAGAGTAGCTACAAGATGGGTACCGAGCCTGAGAGTTCTGAGCGATGGAGAGAGACTTGATAAGCTACAATTGAAAGCATTACAAAAGGAAAGAAAAAGAACTGATATGATCTTACTATATGAATGTGTTCAAGGAAAAGAAAAGATTCACATTAACTAATATACGTAGACAATCTTCTTCAAGACGACACATCAAAAACTATATTAGAAGAGATTAAAGATAAATATGAGAAAATTCACCTTTCCACACAAAGCAATAGACTCGTGGAATATATTACCGGATGAACTCGTGTCTGCCAAAACCATTCACAGTTTTAAAGATAATTTTGACAAGTTAGTATAAAAAGACGACACAATGAGCATGACTTAATCGTGTAAAAATTCTATGAGGCAAGAACACATGCAAACACATGGCAAAGTTATAAAGTAAAGAAAAAGAAAATTCAAAGTGGTTTAATGGAAAGTGTAAAAGAAATATAAAAGAGGTTCTATGTTCAAGACTTAAGAAAATAGTAATGAAGTTAAAGTTTCACAATAATCATTTTACTGCAAATCATTGTTCTCAGAAGGAAAAGAAACCAAATATATACACACACTTATTCATAATACTTCATACTCTGATTAAGGAATGTAAAATAATATTACATTACTACACAAAAGACAAATTCAACACTGAGGAGACAAATATGAACTGTGACAACCTCCATTAATAGTATTTGTTTACCAGCTGCACACATCTGGCATTACAGGTGTGTCATCTACCTGTGTAAGTACTGTACTACCTTACTGGAACCTGCAACTCATCACAACTACTAATGTCACCACCACCACTAATTTCATCACAACCACTAATGTCACCATCACCACAACCTTAATGTAATGGCCACTTAAACTAACATTGTTACACTTTGTTACAGTTGTATGAACATCCATTTTCTTGTACATTTGAGAGGTTGACTAACTCATAGACTGTAATGTATTTATCATCATGCATTGCACCCAACATAGATTATTGTACTTTTCATACTTGTCATTGTTGAATCTTTTCTAATTATGCATAAACTGTACTAATATTGATCCTTCCTTCCTTATAGTACTAATTGTATTCCTTTCCATGTATTGGCATATGCTCTCTGTGCTGCGCCACCACCACATTGTACCTCCTGAGCACTGCTGATACATTATAACTTTAGCCTGCATGGAAAATATTTTTAATAATACATATTGCTTATTATTGTCTCACAGGAAAGCTTTGTGTGAAACTCTTAAGTGATAAACATTTTTTTCCCGCAGATAAAACCACCACCACCACAACAGAGGTTACTCTCGTCAATAGTAATTTCAATGACGTCCTCAAGAATGCAGGCAGTGCCACCTTCCTGAGCATCAAGCAGGAAAATATTGAAACAGAGACAGGGATTGAACCTCCGCCAACAGAGAAGGAAGTTGAGGAAGAGACTGGCACCTCGGCAGACTCTGAGGCAGACAAACAGCCACAGCCAGAGGGATCAGTGGATGGCACAGCGTCTAATGTTACTTTGAATGCAACTGCTGAGGGAGAACCGCATCCTATAAATGTTACAGATACTACCACTACCACCACCACCACCTCCACCACAAGTACCACCACTGTCCCCCCCGCCACAGTGTCACCAACCTTCAATGAATCCGTTACTGAGGTTCACGCCGGCAACACAACTCAACCTACAAACACAAATCTTAATTCAACTGCAATAATAGTCATGGAGACCAACACTTCAACTGAAAAGACAACACCCATTGAAGTTGTGACCAGCCAAGAGGAACACCAAACCACAACCCCAGACAAGTCCAAGTCTGAAGAGGTTACCCTTGCTCCTGCAGCGCCTCAGCCTGTGGAGCCGGAACACTCACAGCCTCAAGCAGGTGATGTTGATGCTGTCAGTACTACGGTGAAAACTGAAAACATACCAGTGGATACAGTTGCACACACCACCACAACTGCACCAAATGTAACTACAGTGACAAGTGATCCTGCTTCAGTGATAACTACAACTGAGGCCACACTAGAGGACATTGAAACAGAAATAAAACATGAAGTGGCAGTTCCTGATGAGGCAGTCATTGTTGAAGAAGCGACCAACACCACCAACACCACCACCCATCACACCAACACATCCATCACTATAGTAACAGTTGGTAATGACACACAACCTGAAACACCTCAGGACTCCTACCTCAACACCAGTGGACTCTTCCCGGAGATATATGTGTCTCCGGGGACACGCCTCGAGGATATCCTGTCCTTCACAAACTTTTCTGGCAAGCCACTTATAGTCCTGGACCTTTCTGCTCTCATACCTGGAGACTCGCCTGGCAATGTTGATTTACAAGAAGTGGAGGATCATACCTCAAAAGATAATGAAACACATACAAGCACATCTTTAGAGGAACAGTCACCAGCACACAACAGCACCTCAGTTAATGTCGACACCCAACCCACCATGAGTGACGCCACAACCCAGGTAACTGTTGCTGCCAATGTGACACAAACGCCGCCTACACCAACCACACAAACAACTGAAAAACAGGTTGTCATTGTAAATGCAAATGAAGTTTCAACACATCAAGACAATTCGAAAACAGAAGAAGAGGAAGTCCTGAAGGAGGTAGTGACCATTCCTGCAATACCTTATGAAGGCAACCCTATCTATGCCAACAAGACTCCCCCACCTGTCAGAACCACTACCACCACCACCACTACTCCCGCCACCACCACTACTACTACTACCAATACCGAACCTGCTTCCACTACCACCACCACTACTACCACTACCACACCTCCAACCACTACCACCACCACCACTACCACTGCCACACCCACAACACAACCTCCTGTGAATGGCACGTCCCCTGTTGTTAGTACCACCACCCAGGATTACGACATGAAGGGAGAAGAAGCTCCAGTAGAAAATCCTGAGATGTCCATCTTTGACATTGCATTCAGTGCCAGCTCAGACCTTAGCAACATGGCAAGGAACACCTCCTCTAATAATACCTCACCTGCCACCACCACCACCACCACCACCACCACCACCATCACAACTGTCACTGAAGGAAGTACAAACACATCAACACCACACCAGGAAGCCACAGGCAGCAACATGACTACCACTGCCATCACCACAGACGACCCGGCATTAGTGTGGAAGTTCAACAAAGAATCGGTTGAGTCTTCCGTCGTTTCTGCTGGTGCAACTCCCAAGGTGTTGTGTCGTGAAGGTAAATCCCTAGCATTGGCTGCTGCCTTGTAGCTTTCATATTGCAAAGGTACAAGTAGATGGATACATACAGAGAGAGAGAGAGAGAGAGAGAGAGAGAGAGAGAGAGAGAGAGAGAGAGAGAGAGAGAGAGAGAGAGAGAGAGAGAGAGAGAGAGAGAGAGAGAGAGAGAGAGAGAGAGAGAGAGAGAGAGAGAGAGAGAGAGAGAGACAGAGAGAGAGAGAGAAGAAAAAAAAATCATTAGGAAGAATTAGGCAATGAGTGTTAAAATGAGGCGGGAAGCCTTCAATTCAATACATCATTTGTTAGTCTTACCAGTTATTACCTTCTGTCTTGCTAGAAATGTCAAACATGTATTTGCATTGACACATCAATTTTCATTACCTCACAGATCAGGTGAAATGTATCAATGGCACCAGCACTTGGGGACACTGCATTCCAAGGAACTCCAGGTGTAACTCTGTCCCTGATTGTTCTGACAATTCTGATGAACTCGACTGCAAGGAAAACAACTGCTTCGGTAACTTCCAGGTATGTCGAGGCAAACCGTGTTAGAACCATAACCTTGTACCATGTAATCAGATTGGGAAATATTATCCACATCACATTATGTGAGGATATGTACCACAACAAAACCACATCTTCTTCATCTGAGGATATTTTTCATATTAAGAAAATGCATCAAACTGGTAAGAGGAGTTGAGTTGAGTAGAGTGTGATCTATCACACATAACATGTTTACAGCCGTAATTACGGCCGTGCGTTGACTGCTGGGTTACGTATATATAAAACCAAAATTGAGATTTTTATTATACACAGGAAAGCAATTATATATACTTTAAAAAATCGTTTGAAATACCTATCCATTTCCTACATAAACATTTATTATATTTGATTGGTATTTATTTCATGAAAAATGTTTATTTCTAAGGTCAATCATAAAATTTAATAATAGAATAAAGCAGTAATAATGAAATTAAACCAATATAAACCATAGAATAGAATATATAAAAATTATTCGAACCAAAAGTAAAGCCTAAATAAACCATAACACAAAGAAAAACAAAAAAAAACTACGAAAAAATGAGAAAAAACACCGTAATTATGTGTTTACATCCAAGAGTGTTAATTATAGCGTGTTAGGTACAGTAAAAGAAGTGTTAGGACATGGTGACTTACAAGGATAGAGATGAAGGTGAGTGTGTTATGGTGGGCTGATGCCTGTAATACCAGTAATACCGCCCCGAAAATACCGGTATATCGGTATACCGGATAGGTGCACATCCCTAGACGCACACACACAATAGGTAGCTTTAAAAGAAGGTTGGATCAGAGTATGGATAGGGATGACAGGTGGGATGGATAAATATTGGATTATTTCAAGGGTGAGGGACAAGGAACTGCCTTGTGTAAGTCATCAACTGGCCTCTTGCAGTCTCCTCAATTCTTATGTTCTTGTGTTCTTATGTACTTGTTTCATGATGTATTCTTTCTTGTTACCATGGAATTAGCAAAATTTCAACTTTATAAATGTGTTATCATAACTTATAATGTTAAGGCTGCTTGTATAATTCCTGACTCCATTTCCTCACAGTGCCAGAATGGGAAGTGCATCGAGCGTCTGTACGTGTGTGATGGAGTCACCAATTGTTATGATGGTGATGATGAACTGAACTGTGGTGAGTGTAATGCAAGGCCAACATCGATATTGTAGAGGGAGAAGCACCAGGGTGGAGAGTGTGAAGGGAAACTTGCAATCCTGTACATCATTTTTGATAGACGAGAGAGAGAGAGAGAGAGAGAGAGAGAGAGAGAGAGAGAGAGAGAGAGAGAGAGAGAGAGAGAGAGAGAGAGAGAGAGAGAGAGAGAGAGAGAGAGAGAGAAAGAGAAAGAGAGAGAGAGAGAGAGAGATTTAAGAATTATGATGAAAATTAACAACTCAAAATATTTATTGAGACTATCATATCTTTTCTCTTCATCAGAATCATGGGAGTGTAAGGAGGATGAGCTCAAGTGTGGAGGCACTGCACCCTCTCCATGCATTCCCATATCCTTGCGCTGTGATGGCCAGCCAGACTGTACTGACCACTCTGATGAGATGAACTGCACTGAAACATGTCGCAGTGATGAGTTCCGCTGCAGTGAGGGTTGGTGCATCCCCCTTGTGAGGACCTGTGATGGCCGGGCCGACTGTCACGGTGGAGAGGATGAAAGGGACTGTGGTGAGTGGTAGACTGGAGAGTATGAAGATGTGTTGGTTTAAGAGACAAGAGAATGTAGTGTGTGAGGTTTTATGTCAAAACCTTGTTATTTTAATGATTGCAGATAAACTTATATAGATTCCCTTGCATGTGAACTCACCCCAACTTGTGTTTCAGAATGTTCTGGCCTGGATGAAACCCCTTGTGCTGTTGGTGGATGTGTTGCAACGTTCCACTTGTGTGATGGTTTGCGGCAGTGTCAGGACGGATCAGATGAGTGGAACTGTATCAGGATTGACAACAGTTCCCGTCAACTGGAAGTCAGGTACAGATACAGTTCACGTTTATATTAATACACTACACTAGAAAACACTTACACAATTTTATAGGAACTGTTATGTTGTAATACAGAGGAGGGGCTTCCCAGGCCCCTTACTCCACCCCTTCTGATTGCTTTAACATAAACCATGAAACAGGAAAAAAAAAATCACTAAAGTATGTAATTTGAACCGCATAATAAAAAAGCCAACTGACCTGTAATGATGATGATGATGATACCGTTGCAGGAGTGGAGTGAGTCGATGGAGTGCAGTGTGTGGTGAAGGTTGGACCAGCCAGTGGAGTGACCAGGTGTGTGAGCAGCTGGGAGCCACATCCTCCGTCAGCACAGAGGTGAGGCGAGTGGTGGAGTCGGTGCCGCGTCCAAGGGTGGGATTGTCACCCAAGTCGTCGGCGCGTGTTTACACACCTCTACAGTTTGTCCTCAAGTCTGACTGTTCCAGTGACACCCTGGTGCACCTCTCATGCGACCAACACTGTGAGTACATAAATACACTTGTTATATTCATTCAAACTACTTTTATAACTATTCTTTACATATGTTTATTCATTCACATCCTTGTGATAACAATGGTACATCCATATTTTTGTATCCCCTAGAAGCTTTGTCACTAATAAGTAGCCATAAGTAGCCAGTACAATTGTCATTATCCTATTTTATTATATTTCTTTTAAAAGTGTGTCCTCATATATTTTGTTACATTTCTTTCATATCTGCATTGTGTCTGAATTTTGTCATGTTTATCCCCCAGCGTGTGGGTCTTGGAGCCTTGGAGATGATGTCCCGGAGGAACATCAGCTGTCAACTGGCACTCGACCCCCAGCCACCGAGGGACAGTGGCCCTCACTGGCACTCCTGTTAAGGACACACCCTAACAAGAATGACACTCATGCCCGAGGCCAGTCCTGTTCTGCTTCCATAGTGGCTCCCAGCTGGGTGTTGGCGGCGTACAGTTGTCTTTCCTCTAAGTGAGTTTAATACTAGAATCACCTTGGGTCATGCCAACACAGTATGTCTGTTGTGTTACTGTCACTTCATTATCTGTATCATTACAACACAACAACAACGGGTTGCCTTTTAGAGTACATAATGTTAATTTTTAATCTGTATCTGATGCCGTCTTCCACCTTGATGGCTCTCAACAAGGAAGTTTTAATTTCTCTCCAGCCATCCTACACTCTGTTTCTTTTCATTTCACTTATCCTATTACCATTCCCTTCTAATGTATAGGTTGGTGTGCCTTTCATCCTCTTCAAAGCAGAGTATGCTAACATTGTGCACTAGTCAAGGATACATTTCTTACACTAGGTATCTTTGTTTGCTATAAGAAAAAATCAATTACTTACACATGTGATATGTTATTGTATTTACACATAAACTTTACTCCACCCTATACAGAGAGAATGGGATGGAGCCTTCCACGTGGGCTGTGGTGTCAGGCACTGCCTCCCCCACGGCCTCCACACAGTTCCACTACGTGATCAAGATTGTGTCCTTCCCTGGCATGGTGCGGACAGGTGGCCTGTGGACAGGTGATGCTGTGCTGCTCCGCCTCAACCACCCGATGGTGCTGGGACCAAACACCCAGCCGGTGTGTGTGCCGGACACACCTACAATCAACATTGAAAAGTGTGTGGTGGCAGGATGGACACACACACATGAAGGTAAGTCTCATGCAACCTGGAATACACACACAGTTACTGCTGTTATATGTTGTGTTGCTCCTCTTCTTATAGAGTTCATTATTCATCAGTTCATGTATAATGAAACATATTAAGAAACAGACTAAAACGTTAAAAAGGTTTTGTATTTAGTCCCAAGGTTATTTTTCTCCATTCATAAGCTTTTTTTTATCTGGAGTACATGATGAATTTTTGTTAAATTTTTTTTCTTTATCATAATCATAATTGATGAATACTTTCCTAATCCTTCTGTTTTCCTCCATCAACAAAAAGTGAATATCAGATCACTGAAAACATTTGAACAGTTCTTTAGGGTTATTGTACCTTTTCTTATGGGTGCCAACAGTTAATATTTTCATATATACGTATTTGTGTATTTTATGTATGCATTTTGTACTCAACTATTGTAGTGTGTATCGAACCCTTCATTCACTTTCTATGTGAATTCAGAAAAAAATAAAGCAACCATAGTCAGCATATGATACTGTCTAATATGAAATTATTGTTTTTTTTCTTCCGCTCATAGGTGTGGGCAGTCAGAATCAGTTCCTGCATATTTTACCCATGCCCACTCTTGGCCTGGATGCCTGCAACACTACCCACTACCCTGGCCGCCTCAACCCAACCCACACTTGTGGTGGCTTCTCAGTGTCCCAGCACGCACCATGTCATGTGAGTACTTGGATGTAGTGTGTGAATTATACCTTGTCCATGGCAGTGATGGCACCCTCAGGCCGCTCATCACTGAACCTGTAGTTAGCTTTTCATCCTCTCGGCACGGCTTTCACACTTTAGGAAGAGAAGGTGATAGTGGGAGTGTAGGAAGACAAGACAGATGAAACAAAGGGAAACAAAGCTAGTAACAGAAAAAGGTCAAGTGAAAATTGGTTGGACCAGAGACTGAAGTCTGAGGCATCGCAACATTGGGCCACAACCTCTGGTCCTGAAGCACAATGGCAATGGGCTTGGAAACGGAGGGTGTCATTTACATATATTCAAAACATTATTGGTGCCAAAACTCATCCCTGTGGCACTCTACTTTTTACTTCACTCCATTCTGATTGTTCATCCTTTACCACTGTCCTCAATTGCCAAGAAATTTAGTTTTTTCCTCTGTTGTTTGCATATAATATTTTTGTTATGCCTCTTCCTTCAATTCTTTAATCTTTTTATGAATGCACTGATGTTTGTATGTGTACAGTTTGTCTCAGCTTCCCTCCCCCCAAAAAAAACACCACTTAGAGTGATGTCAGCTGCGTGACCAATTGTTTTCTTCACCAGGGAGATGAAGGGAGTCCTTTGATGTGTCGAAGTGAGTCCGGTGCATGGCGCCTCGAGGGTCTACTTACACACCACATCTGTAATGGCAGTGCTGGCCACCCAGCCATCTTCACAGCCCTCCAAGCCCTCCAACCCTGGCTCAGCAACACCATTGGCACTCCCTATGTTCCCAATGTAGCATCCACCTCAACTACCACCACTACCACTGTCTCCACTACTACTTTTCCCTCCACCACTACTGCTGCTTCTACCACCACTAGTAGTACTGCAACCACCACAACTACCACCACTTCTACAACTACTAGTACACCCGCCACACCAATACCTGTTCAGAGTAGTGGGGTGGCCAATTCAACAGAGTTAAAAGAAGAAGATTTTCCCCCCCTGTCTTCCCCTGGAAAGGCTCCACTATAGCGACTGTTGGACCTTAGTGGTGTAGTGTTGTGAAAGGTGCCATATGTGCCGTGAAT
>JAPQNM010000049.1:7065246-7085246 GCA_029783475.1 Metacarcinus magister
TTTTACATATCATTATCAACATCACATATATTTTCTATCATATGCTTCTATCATCCCTAACTTTTTTCAAGTATGTGGCATATTTTAGAACAATATTTATATCTACTTATTACATTTCAACATCTATGTTTTTTAGCAGATTTTCACTCATAGCGTAATGCTATTAATATTTTGTTTTAATTCTTGTTTTTATATAATGTGAAGATTGTTATTAACTATTTCAGTGAATTTAAAATTTTCTGCAACGTTTAAGTAATTTATATATATATATATATATATATATATATATATATATATATATATATATATATATATATATATATATATATATATATATATACATCCTGAGCTCCCTGTGTGTGACTGTATGGTATACTTATTCATTATTATTTTGTGGGTAACCAAGAAGTGATGTGAAGTGAAGTGCCTTAACTCAGAAAGACATGCTAGTATTATTTTACCAGAAAGACTGATCACCAACCCTTCAACAAGACCTACTAACCAACAGTAGTTATGGGTGTTTAACATTGTGCGTACACTTCAGCGCTCTGTGATTATTATTATCATTATTATTATTATTAATATTATTATTATTATTATTATCATTTCACAATTGTAATTTGATGTGAACTTCATTTTGGAGAAAATGCCATATATATTATAATACATATATGATTTTTTATATCATGCGTACTTTTTTTTTCATCATATCACTGTTTGTATTAATTTCCTGCAAACACAGACACACGCACACACACATTTTATTACTTTTGAGTTCTAGTATCCTTGCAAGTCACCAAGAAACTGTCACCTAAAGATGTGTGAAAGTTTTATCAATTCATTTATGTTTTCATTACTTTGCATTATTTTGTTAGTTTCCTGACTGAACCTTCCCTCTACAACACACTGTTAAGTCACTCATCTTGCCCAGAATTCATCAACTAAAGCAGGAACTGTTTGGAGATAAGAAACACGCAGAATCAAGCTATATCCAGATAATTATTGTAACCATGATTCAGTGAAAGGAAGTGAGTTTGATTCAAACTGGGAGCCTCAGAGCTGGTTAGAGCCTTGAGCAGGATGTGAGCAAGGCTCGGAGCTCCGGAGTTGTGTGTGGTGGCCAAAGAAGTGTGTGGGTTTGAACACAGAACCCGGTAGTGTAAGGTGCCATGTAAACCAATCATCCCAAATAAACCATTCATGCAAACACTCATTTTCCTCAGATACTGTATCTTGTTAGTCAGGTCTACTTGGCCTACGGATAGAAACTGGCAGGTGTTATTACGGGACACCATGGTTGGGGAGGTAGAGACTAGAGGGGTGAATGCTACCCATCGGCCGTCACCCATGAACACAGTATTGAACATTTATATAAAAAAATAATAATAATAACAAAGCTTGTCAGTCCTCTTGTTTAACTGTGTTCAGTCTTCATCTCTGAATCTTTGGTAAACTATTCATCCTACAAAGTAACCAGCCACCCAGTCTTGATGACCCACTACCTGGCACCCGCGTCCTGCTTCAACACAACAATGGAGTGCACCACGGAAGCACACGCCACACACTTCATCCCAGCTGGCCTCTACGCTGCATTGGCACTGGCAAGTTGTTTGCAAGATTACCAATCTAAAAACACGAAAGGGAAAACGAAGAAGGTATGCGAGAGAATGTTTAAAACACATTATTATTATTCTTGTTCTTTGTAAGGAATATGCTTTGGCCGTGCAGGCTGTGGTCACGCTGCCACCGCCTCTAATGCCCAAAAAATGCAGGTAGCAGATGAGTCAGTAGATCAGATCCTGTTGAGTTGACCTGTCCTCTGGAGGAAGGTCCTAGTGTGTTTGAGTACTTCGAAGGCCAGGCCAGGGTACTGAGAGCCATCTTAAGGCGGCGTCATACTAGCATTTTTTCCGTCAACTTTCTGAAAATCGACAATTTCTGAAGCGCGCACCGTCACACGCAGCCGTTAAATCGACAATTTATTATTTGTTTTCACTTTAATCGACAATTTATTGTTTGTTATTTAAGAAATTAGATTTTTTTTTATTCAGATACAAGTTAGCCATTAACTTCGAATAATTTCATATCATCCACTATGCATTCTGATTTGACTAAAAAATTGGCGGCAACTTTACCCTATGAAGACGATCATGTCCGTCTGATTGATGCAGACGCAAAAGGAAGACGGAACGAGAGAAAAAAAACTTTAAAACTGTCAACATGACGGAAAAAAGTGCTAGTGTCACGCCGCCTTAAGAAATCAGTTACTGTTGGTTTTCGGAGGTGAGTGAGTGTAGGAGTGCCATGGGTGGGAGTAGTGGCGAGGACAGTGCAGGAGGTGTTAATTCTGAGGTGTCTGGTTGTGTAGGGCACCGAGGGCAGTGAGGGTTGTCTGTCATGCCTAGCTTGTGTAGGTGCGAGCTTAGGCGACTATGGTCAATTCTGAGTGTGGTGACGGCAGTGTCAGGGGAACTAAACTAAAGGTACTGTTATCCACCTCGCTCAATTCAGCTCGGCAGAGTAAGTTATCAAAGGTCCGGTGTCTGTGGATGTGGGAAACATTTATGGCGAAAGGATGGAAAAGGCAAAAAAGAGGAGTGTTGATAATGACAAAATCAAGGATAAAAGTGATAAATGTAGAATATGGAAAATAAAAGCAGAATTGATAAGTGCACGGATCAAAACAAAATATGGAGAAACCCAAAAAATAGTAGTTGCATATGTGTCACCCTGAACAAAAAATTGGATTAAGGAAGAACATGAAGATATAGTAGAAGAGGCCCTAGAGCTCAGAAAAGATTATCAAAAGCAGACAAAGAATAACGTACTGGTGGGAGATTTTAATTGTAGTGAAGTAAATTGGGAGACGTTTGAAAGCGTAAGTGAAAATACGTTGGGGAATAAATTACTGAGACTAATAATGAATGATACAATGGGTAACTGATTATACAAGATATTGAAGAGAGGATTAACCATCAAGATTGGACCTATTATTTACCAAAGTAAGAAATATGGAAAACAAAAATAATTATGAGTGCCCATTTGGAAGGAGTGACCGTGTAAACCTAAAAATTGAGATTAGGTGAGATATGGAAGACAAACAGGAGGTATCATATTGTTACGGCACACCCCCCTTTTTCACTTCCCTCCAAGGCAGGGTGTCGCCAAAACACGTTACCTCTCCTGAACTGAGGTAACGCTCTCCTGGGGCTCGTGTAGCGGGGGTTGGCGGGACGGGAAAAGGGGTGTTTTTACACAAATCACACACAACCACACTATTCCTTTCCTGGTATATTTACAAACAACACGCTTACAGGGTACAGCACAACATTACAGACTCAGGGCACAAAGAGTTCTCCACAAGAGGTTCACCCAGAACACACACAGCCTCCACAAGTCCACACACAGCAACCTCCACAAGTCCATGCACTCCCTTAGTGAGGACAGGGCCTAAGGAAGCCAGGGATGCCATTTCTCCGGCCACCCTGTCCGCTTCCATCCAAGGCCCTGCCCTTCACTCGCCCAGGATGCACACAACAACCTCCACACAGCCAGTCAGCCACTCCCTTAGTGAGGACAGGCCTAAGGAAGCCAGGGATGCCATTTCTCCGGCCACCCTGTCCACTTCCATCCAAGGCCCTGCCCTTCACTCGCCCAGGATCGGCCTTCCTCCACTGTGTCCCTCTGTCTCTGTCTCTCTCACACTCCTCACTCTCTCACTCCCTCGCTCCTTCTCCTCCCAACAACCAGCCACATCTCCCAAACACACCCCACCACGACTGCGTATCGCCGAAAACACAGATACGTAGGTCACCGTATCTTGACACCTGTCAACCCTCACTCCCCAGGGAGGCCTGAGTGACCCACCGCTCCCTGCCTCCACACAATTACACTACACAATAACTCTATTTACACAACACTATTTACATGCTAAATGCGTCGCCGCAACAATATAAAAAGAAAAAAGGAATTATGCAAAAGCAAACTATAGTGCTATGGAGTTTTCCAATAGAACTGACTGGACGAAAATGAAGGTACTAAAGGAAGTGCAAGACAAATATGATTTCTTGCTAATGATATACGAACAAGGAGTTAGAAAATATATTCCATTTTATAAAGTTAAAGAAAACTAAAAGAAAGATTGGTCTAACGGAAAGTGTGAAAGAGCTAAAAAGAGAAGAGATGAAGCATGGAAGAGGATGAAAAAAAAACGAGGGAAGAAGAAAAGGCATTAAAAGAAAAATCATCTGTTTAGGAGGGAAATTGAGGACAACAAAAACAGGAATGTATGTAGAATTTTAATGTTTTTCTTTTGTTTCCTTTGCACTTCAGTACAAGTATCAACAGCAATTATATTACAAAATTAGTGAGTAAATAACAGAATTTTTCCCCTTAATTAAACCACCACTCCACCTGAGGGGCATCACCTCACTGCCTCAACACCTGGTACTCCACACCGTCAATCTCCACATGTGTTGCATACTCAGGAATACTCACCATACCTGGGGCTGCTGCCAACAACAGGTTCTGGTCCTCACTGTCTACCACTGCCTCACACTGTTCACCATTCACCTCATACTCTCCCACCTCACTCCCCATCTCACCCTCATGAGCCTCCAGAGCTGCCACCGCCACATCCTCCTCAGGTGGTGCGTTGGGTAATGTCTGTGCATTGTGCTGCTCCTTCATGTGTGTCACCATGGCCCAGGAGGTGGGCAGGTCAAGGCCACACAGCTCACACCGACGGCCCGGGGCTCTCGGTGCTCGTCGATGTTTGATGACTCGTACAGATGAGGAACCGTCTGAGTGGTGTAGTAACATGCGCTCCCCGTGGACGCAGCGCTCATGCTCGGCTCTGTTATACTTAGTAGCAAATGCCTTGCCACAGGACTGGCAAGGGAAGGGCTTCTCACCAGTGTGTACTCGGTAGTGTAGTGTTAGTTTGGACGGCAGGTGAAACTTGCGGGTACACAGTTTGCAGCTGTACTGAGGGGACATGGCAGGGTCTTTGTGGCGGCGGCGGCGGTGCAGGTTGAGGGTGTTGACGGTGCGTGCCATGTAGCCACAAATGCCACACTTATATTTCTTCTCCTGTGAGTGGTTAGCATCAACATGGGCAAGCATCTTGGAACGGTAGGTGAACTTCTTTGGGCAGTGCGGACAAGGGACACAAGCTTCACGGTGAACTATCTTGATGTGATGGATGAGGGAATTCTTCTTAAAAGACTTTCCACAGAATTCACACACACACCGACCATGTTGGCTTCTTACATGAATCTTGAGTTTAGTTTCACATCCTAGTGATACTTCACATAGAGAACACTTGTACGGTGCACCACTCATATGCTGTTTGTACGCCTCTTCACGCACATACTTCTTTCCACAATATTCACACTCCACCTTGTATTCCCGCACACTGTCATCTTGGTGCTGTGTCTGGTGGTGGTGGTGGAGCTGATCAGGTGTTGAGAACTGCAGCCCACACACTTCACACACCTGGTCTGGAGCACCCTCATGTGTACTAAGGTGTTTTCTTAGGTTACCAAGAAGGGAGAACCGTTGACCACACACTCGGCACTCAAAAAGGCGATTGTGGAAGCCCAGGTGTGAGTAATACTTGCGTGCCTCCGTGAACACCTTGTCACAGTGATCACACTCGTATAGTTTTACTTTTGCTGCGTGAACCTTGCGATGTTCTTTGAGCTGAACACGCAATTGAAACTCGTCATTACACTTTAGACAACGGTACATCACCTTCCCGTCCTCCTTCATTACTTTCTCCTGATGATACTTTTGTTTTGCCTTTTCTGAATTTTTTCTGAGTTGTCTGGAGGTATTGTTGTCAGAGTCCAAGTCATTTATCCCCACAGTCAACACTCGGTTACTTTTCTCATTAACATTATTATTTGCAGAGTGGCTGAACATGTCACTTTTAAAGTCATATTCATCATCATCAGCATCATCATATTCGTCACTACTTTCATTGTACTTTGTCACATCATCTATCAATGTTTTGTAGTCACCTTCCTCACCTCCACACTCATCTTTAAGGTCTAACAGAGGACTCACTTCCCTACTTGCTTCCCAGCCTAACTTTCTACCTTTCAGGGTTTCTTTCTCATCACCTTTATCACTGTTGTCATCACTGTACTCTTTTTCTGTCCTCCATTCCTCATCCATGTCCCGTTCAACTTTAACTATTTGATCTGTTTCACCTTCACTGTCACCTAAATCATACTCAAAGTCATCATCTCGCCTTTTTCTCCTCCTCCTCCTCTTAGTGATCTTGGCAGATACTGATGGAATGCACGAAGAAGATTTTTTTGTTTGTTCTCTGTTCAACAAAACCTTTCTCTTTCTACCTCGTTTCTTATGAGTCTTGGCAGGAAGGGAGTGTGTTGCAATGTTGGTCTTTGCTGCAGGTGTGGGTGGCAATATCGCTTTGCTCAGTGAGTCTTGTATTGCATCTGTAAGAGAAGTAGTTTAGATTAGCATTGCAGAATGATTTTTGCAAATATTTCTTTTAACAATAGGGTTGCTAATTTTGCATTGTATATGCTTGCATTTCACTTGTCTCAAAGTTTCCAAATGTGAAAGGGTTTGAACAGGGTGCAAAGGGAGGTGGTCTGGTGAGCACTGTCAATGTACATAACGTGTAAGAGTAAATATCTTGGAAGTGATAAGTATTTAAGAACTGGAATACTGTGGAAACTGCTTTATGCAGATTATTAAGGTTCTGACTGCCAATAGTTTTGTGAATATGAATGATTAGTCTTGAAGTTAGTACGAGAAAATATAATTGAGACGCTTATCAATCAAACAAGCACAGTTTAATTTGACAAAAGAGTTTCACCAAAGAACAGATACATTTATATTTACCATTCCTTGTCATCGTGACACTTTCTGTATTGACACTAACATCCCCAACACTACTTTTAGGATGGACAGCAGTGGAGGAGGTGGTGGTGGGTGGTGGATTGTGCGGTAGACTTGGTGTTGGTTGTTGAGGTGAGCAGACCTTTGACGTGTCAGTGCCAACACAGGCATCAGTGAGGTGAGGAATGAGGCACTGAGTGGTGGCAGTGCCTGGTGAGGGTTGTCCACAGTACAATATAGGCACCCCAGGAATGTACACTTGGCAGGCATCAAAATACTGTGGATCAGTCTGTGAGGAGACTGATGAGTATCCAACATTAATGAACAAAATGTCCTCTTCCACATCCTCCACATCATCCACAATAATGGCCTCCACTTGGCACACACTGTCCTTGAGGTGTTGTCTTCCTCCACGGTCCAAGGTGACAGACATTGTTCACACTAGCTTGTTGCACCATTGCACAACTCTGTCAACTCATTCTCTTCTCTCAACAAAAGTAGTGACGCTCTGAGCTGTGTCTGTCATTCACACAAGCCATACAACCATCCTGAAATGATAAAATATATAAATAATTCATATAACTACTTTATATAATGAAAAGTCTAGTCTCGTAATACTTGGTGGTGGTCTTAAGAGACTGACAATATTTAAATGAAAAAGACAATGTAATAGTTTGTTTATGTTTGCGTTTCTCATTAACTATCCGCTGAAGGGTTAATATCCTGTGCCTGAGTTTTATATTGCAGATGTCGACTGTAGGTAGTTTAGGAAGTAAGCAATAAATAGTTTAACTCTGACATTCTGAGTAACCTGCAGCCTGGGATGGATGAAGTCATAAAAATATCTGAGGTTGAATTTGCAGTGCATTATAAAGGTAAAGAAATATCGAGTGGTTTAGGTAACGAATCTTTACCAATAAATCTTTACTGAAGTCATAGGTGTTGAGGCACGTGAAAGGGAACAGGTTAGTCTGAGTAATAATATCCAGCTTTATGAAGGCTTTACACACCTACAGGTATAGTATTAAAGTCCACCCAACCTTCCCACAGGTGACAGTATTGAAAAGGACTTGTATGTGGCATCCAGTCACTCACTGTTTACATTTTGTGGAAGAAAACATAAGATATTCTAGGGGTAACTCCGAAGGCAGAGTGTGATGGTTTTAGGGACGGTTTGCTTACCTTAGTGATAGTAATTGCTTACCTTAGTGATAGTGTAAAGAGGCAGGAGAGTCAAAGCTCATAAGAGGTGCCTCTTCTCACAGTGATTTTACCAGGTCATCAACTGGCCGCCTACAGTCTCCTCATTTCTTATGTTCTTACCTACCAGACCAGCCACCTACAACAGGATACATCAGCCGCCTTCACAACACCCTGCCTCAAATTAACCAGGACAAGACGGAGCAAGATGGAATAACTGGTGTGAGCGGAGGCCGACCTCAGCTTCGTCGTTAATGAACGGAATTACCAAAAGTAAGTAGAGCTGATATTATACAAGGTTGAGAGAGAGAGAGAGAGAGAGAGAGAGAGAGAGAGAGAGCGCTTTCTGTGACTGTATAGCAGCCAGACAGGACCTGGTGATACTATTTCTTCGTTTTAAACCTTCCCTGTTTCTCTATATGTCATTTTGAGGGATGGAGGAGCAGTAACACATTATTCTTCACCAATAATAGTGGAGGGATATAAAGAAAACATTACCTGTTAAGCGTAAATAATCTTAATAAATAACATGAACAGGCGGCCGTGTGATCACGTATATATTAAACCAAAATTGAGATTTTTATTATATACAGGAAAGCAATTATATATACTTAAAAAAATCGTTTGAAATACCTATCCGTTACCTACATAAACATTTATTATATTTGATTCATATTTATTTCATGAAAAATGTTTATTTCTAAGGTCAATTATAAAATCGATAAATAGAATATAGCAATATTAATTAAATTAAACCAATATAAACCATAGAATAGAATATATAAAAATTATTCAAACCGAAAGTAAAGCCTAAATAAACCATAACACAAAGAAAAACGGAAAATACAATGAAAAAAATGTGAAAAAAACACCATAATAATTCGTTTACATCTAAGAGTGTTAATTATAGCGTGTTAGGTACAGTGTAAGAAGCGTTAGGACATGACGACCTACAAGGATATAGATAAAGGTGAGTGTTGTGTTGTGAGTGTGTTTTGGTGGCCTGACAGGCTGAATATAGCACTAGGGATGTACACCTTTTTCCTTCCTTTCTAAGTCTATTTGAGGGAAGGAGGAGCAGTAACACATTATTCTTCACCATGTATAGTGGAAGGATTGAGAAAACAATGCCTATTAAGCGTAATAACTTGATATAACATCACAGAACAGGTCACAGAAGAAGAGTAGGATGGCGGACGTGACAAGAGCGGAAGAGGTCACAGAAGAAGAAGAGCAAGATGGCGGACGTGTGATATAAAAATTATTCAAACCGAAATTAAAGTCTAATTAACCATAACACAAAGAAAAACGGAAAAAAAACGAAAAAATGAGAAAAAACACCGTAATTATGTGTTTACATCCAAGAGTGTTAATTATAGCGTGTTAGGTACAGTACAAGAAGTGTTAGGACATGGTGACTTACAAGGATAGAGATGAAGGTGAGTGTGTTGTGTTGTGAGTGTGTTATGGTGGGCTGATGCCTGTAATACCGGTAATACTGCCCCAAAAATACCGGTATATCGGTATACCGGATAGGTGCACATCCCTAGACACACACACACCACACACACACACACACACACACACACACACACACACACACTCACTCTGCTGACGCCAGGCAATGTAATCTGATTGTGTTTCCGATTAATGATTATAATACTTAGGGCACCAGTTGTGTTGCATATCACGTGTATATATATATATATATATATATATATATATATATATATATATATATATATATATATATATATATATATATATATATATACTACGCACATAGTGCTACACTTGTTAACATTAAACTGCATCTGGCTGATGCAGTTTAATGTTAACAAGTGTAGCATTATGAGCGTAGGTAAAGGTAATAGGCCTGTAGACTACACATTAAATGACACTACCTTAGGAAGGTCATATAGTGTGAGGGACTTAAGAGTTCAAGTAAGCAGTGACTTGCGTCTCAGGGAACAGTGTATTATAGCTAGAAATAGGGCCAATAAGATATTGGTATTTATTGGTAGGTGTGTGACAAATAGAAGTTCTGAGGTCATTCTGAGGTTGTATTTAGTGCTAGTTAAACCCCACCTAGATTGTGCAGCTCAATTTTGGTCCCCTTATTATAGGAAGGATATAGGTTTCTTGGAGGCAAACAAGGCATTGTTGAGTTAAGGTCATTGGGTCCTCATATAGTAGTTAGCAATCACAAACAGTCCTAAGAATTACAGCTTCTAGTCTAGTTCCCTCATGTTTCCTGACGCACACTCTCGAAGCCTCACAACCACCTACCTCAACAACCTCACATCAGCTCATTCCCATAACCTTGCAACGACACAATTTATCCACCTGTCACCCCTATACAGCTCCATAATCCCACATCTTCCCAACGTCACACACCCATAATGTTATGTCAACCTACGTATCAGCCTCGCTTATCTTAGGCCCCGGTAACCTGATTTTAGGATTTAGATAACACACTAAATAATCACACCGGGACAGGTATTGGGGTTATAACACTGACATAAACATCGAATTACTCCATGGAAAATATACTACAGATGGTATATTAGTAGTGTTGTTTTATTGATAAGAATTTTAAACAGTTGTATCAGGCTGGCGTGCGTTAAATTTAGAAGGTATGCGTCGTGTATTGGGAGGGAAAAAACAGGATTAGTGGTAGGTGGGGAGGGAGTCAACAATGGTGACACTATCAAGGGCGGGACGGAACTGACTATTTCTCTATCTGTGTGTGTGTGTGTGTGTGTGTGTGTGTGTGTGTGTGTGTGTGTGTGTGTGTGTGTGTGTGTGTGTGTGTGTGTGTTCAGTCGTTTTGGTAACCCCTCACTGGGCACTCGTGTTTTCCTACCTGCCTGATCGGTGCTTGCATATAACTGTGCGCTAATCTAGACACAGACACAACAAGACACAGCATTTTAACGTGTATGAAAGGTATGGTGTCACGTGCGTCGCTTTGGATGGATAACTAAGTCCAGTATAACAGTGTCTACGTTGTGGTTTGATGCTTGTGTTGCGCATGAAGGTAGAGGACAGTGATGAGTGGTGTTAAGAATGGGTTCAGTGTGTTGTGTGGCTGTGCGGAACTCTTCTTCTTTCTACCTTCCCATAGCCTGGCATTTGTTGTCATCTTCGCTTCATGTCAAGAGTGTCACGGATATATATATATATATATATATATATATATATATATATATATATATATATATATATATATATATATATATATATGTGTGTGTGTGTGTGTGTGTGTGTGTGTGTGTGTGTGTGTGTTTTCGTGTGTTTTCGTGCTGTCTGCATGGACGCCTCTATGTCGTGATTTTCCTGTACTTTATTATGTGTGGTTTTTCAGAGAAGTTATGCTATTATTACAATTATTATTATTATTATTGTTATTATTATTATTATTATTATTATTATTATTATTATTGTTAATTGTTATTGTTGTTATTATTATTATTATTATTATTATTATTATTATTATTATTATTATTATTATTATTATTATTTTTATTATTATTTTTGTCCCTGGGATGGGGGCCTCGTCCTCGTCCTCCTCTTCCTCCTCCTCCTCCTCCTCCTCCTCCTCCTCCTCCTCCTCCTCCTCCTCCTCCTCCTCCTCCTCCTCCTCCTCTTGTTGTTTGTTCTTCCTATGTTCCTATGTGTTCCTATGTGTTCCTCCTCCTCCTCCTCCTCCTCCTCCTCCTCCTCCTCCTCCTCTTCCTCCTCCTCCTCTACTGCTGTTTTGGCCGACTAGATTTGTCTGTATTATTTTTGTATTGTCGTTATTTCATTAATTTATAGATTTATCTTTTCAATCACTTATCTCCTTTTTTTCTCTTCCCATGTCGCCTTCCTTCTCTATCCTTCTTGATAAGCGAGGTTCCTCTTATCGTTATCATTCGTTAAATATTTCTACAATTTTTTTTTACGATTGTATTCTTACTTCCCTTTATTCCATTTCCTTTACCTTCTCCATCTCTTCCGGTCAGCTTGGAGGGAAGAGTGAGTGGGGAGAAGCCTTCCTCTACACTATCCTTTTGTCTCTAAGATGTAAGTGTTATAATAATAAAGTGTAGTTACTCGGACACCTTCGGTTGGTCCAGTAGAGGTGCAGTTGTCTGTTCTTCCTTTGCATTCCTTTGTACTCTTCCACATTCTCCGTTTCTCTACCACTGATAACACATTCCTCGCCCTTATCTTGATCTGGTATTTATTAGGTCAAATCCCGCACCGGTTGGAAGGCGTGAAATGTGTCTCACTTGTATTCCCTTCATTCACCTGTTACAGTGACTTCCTTGGCGCCGCTTGAAGAACCTCACCTCAAGGGGTTCCCGCCAAGATGACCGTCACCACTAAGAGGTGAGTGCTGTTTGGTCAGTAGTAGTGGTTGTAGTAGTAGTAGTAGTAGTAGTAGTCTAACGTAACAACTGAACCTACACACACACACACACACACACACACACACACACACACACACACACACACACACACACACACACACACACACACACACACCTAACCTAGTCCTTGCTGACCAGGCTGGGTTGTAATGATCTGTTGTGATGTTTATGTCTACGTAAAATGCTTATTATTCAAGAGTATAGTATCAGTATGGATTATTCATTTAAATATTAGTGTGTGTGTATGTGTGTGTGTGTGTGTGTGTGTGTGTGTGTGTGTGTGTGTGTGTGTGTGTGTGTGTGTGTGTGTGTGTGTACAGTGAAGATAACATGATACATAAAAAATGCACCTTAGTCCATTACAATGAGTAACATAAATACAACAAATGCAATAATATTGAGCGGTATTCTTATTTACACAGGGAAAAAGAAAAAGAAAAAAATAAACTAGGAAGTATTAATGAGCCTAACGATCGTAGGAATGGGGCTGTTACGATGCCTATCAGTTGGGGAAGGCAGGGGAGTAAATTTGTTGTGGGTGCGGGTGGTGTGCCTAGGTGGAGGGGGAGGTAGGGGTGGCGTGCCTAGAAGGGGGGAGGTGGGGGTGGCGTGTCTAGCTGGGAGGGGAAAGGTGTGGGGGGGAGAGGAGGGGCGACGAAGGGTGTAAGGCAGTTGTTTGCCAGACTGTAGGAGTGCATGCTGGTATAGTATAGGGAGGGTAGTTAAGCTGAGGGTGGAAAGGGCATCTTCATACCCATTGTGTGTGTGTGTGTGTGTGTGTGTGTGTGTGTGTGTGTGTGTGTGTGTGTGTGTGTGTGTGTGTGTGTGTGTGTGTGTGTGTGTCCCCCTCTCTGAAGGCCCCAAGCAAAGGGGTGAGAGTGTGAGGCAAGGCACAGCAGGTAAGTACTCAGGTCTTCCCCAACCCTCCCCCCTTTTTTTCCCCCCTAGAGGTGGCGGTTGTGGGCACGCCAAGGTCACACACACACACACACACACACACACACACACACACACACACACACACACACACACACACACACACACACATATTTATGTTATATATGTTAGTTTGGTATTTACCCGCATTCGAACTGAACGAGAGAGAGAGAGAGAGAGAGAGAGAGAGAGAGAGAGAGAGAGAGAGAGAGAGAGAGAGAGAGAGAGAGAGAGAGAGAGAGAGAGAGATGAAAAAAACCATTGTATGGCTTTGTTACCGATAAAACCGCCGCGTAATATCAACTCGTGCGGAATGCTAGGAAGAAAACACTCGCCACAGCAAAATACTGTTAACATTTATCTGTGTTGTCAACGGAGACAACAAAAGGAAAGTTAAAATCAATCCCGTCATGTGTAAATTTGTGTAATAAATGTTTCCATGTCTGACAGAGGCGCCTGCACATGTGGCAACGAGCAGCCGTCAAACAAGCACCTGCAATCAATTCAACGCCTGAATAACATTGAGTTTCCTTTGTTTTTTGTCTTTGACGCATCACTAATTCATGTATGTTGTTTTGGGTGCTGTTCTCACCACCTGTTTACCTGTCACTGGATTTATTGAGATAGTGTAAAGGTTAGGTTTGTGACTTAAACAAATTCCATCTTTTGATAGTTAGGTTAAAGTGACGCCGTTGCCAGACTACTTGAAATATTGAGGAAAGATTGCATTATCGTTTCGTTGTTATGCTTTTGTTTGTGGTGCAGGTATTATGGCAGTAGTGTGTTAGTTTAGAGTCATGCACTCAAGTATGATATAAAAAGGAATGAAAAATAGACATTGTTTGTACGACAGTTTCGGGAAAGAGTACGATGCCTGGTTACCTGAACGCGGGTGTTTACATGCCAGTGGTGCATTGTGTGTCGGTGGAGGTGGATGTACGTGAGGTGTGCGAGGACATCTGTTTACTGGCGTGTGTACTTATTAACTTACCGTGGAAGTAGGTGTGTGCCGCGTGGCCTGTTAACTAAAGGGTTGGGAAGACACGGAGTAGAGGGAAGGGTAGCCATCCCGCACCACCGGCAGGACAGGACGAGCATGGCTAAGAGGTGCTTCTGATGCAGGTGAGGCGATGTGTATGTGTGTGGTGGTGGTGGTAGTGGTGGTGATGATGGTGATGGTGGTGGTTGTGGCGCCGGGCTGTGATGGGGGATGGAAGTGTGTTAGGGTGGTAATTATAAAGCACCTGTGTATATGTGTGTGGGTGTGTGGGGAGGTTGGGGGTGGGGTGGAGACTTGGACAGGACAAGAGGTAGTGATCTGTGTGTAGAGGACCGTGCCTAGCAGTTGTCAGTTAGGGAGGCTGACACACACACACACACACACACACACACACACATACACACACACACACACACACACACACACACACACACACACACACACACACACACACACACACACACACACACGATGTAACGATGTAACCAGGAACTGCAACACAACTATAGTAGAAGTAGCAGTAATTGTGGTGGTAGTAGTAGTATAAAAAGTAGTAGTATAAAAAGTAGTAGTAGTAGCAGCAATAGCAGTAATTGTAGTAGTAGTATAAAAAGTAGTAGTAGTAGTAGTAGTAATAATAGTAATGTAATATTAAGACATGACAGAGTGTTCCTCCCTCTAGCATACTCATCAATCAAGCATAAAAACTTGCAGCATTATGAACAGTAGAGCAAACAGAGTGAATCTAATCTGTTGAACGGGAACACTCAAGTCAAAGTGATTAGTAATTAGTAATGTTATGCTACCTTCCTGTGTTCTGTTCTGTTCTGTTCTGTTCTGTTCTGCTTCTTGGTGATATTTCCTGTTACACGGGTCATTGATTTGAACTTAGTGGGTGCTGATAATGTGAGAGAGAGAGAGAGAGAGAGAGAGAGAGAGAGAGAGAGAGAGAGAGAGAGAGAGAGAGAGAGAGAGAAGGGGCAACTAGAGATAGTGAAGGGGAGAAAAAAAAACTTACGAGTCATTTTTCTTATGATGCTTCTGTAATTCCTCTCTCTCTCTCTCTCTCTCTCTCTCTCTCTCTCTCTCTCTCTCTCTCTCTCTCTCTCTCTCTCTCTCTCTCTCTCTCTCTCTCTCTCTCTCTCCCGCTGGGTCACGTATATAAGAATGGAACGCACTCAATCTAACCGCTACCGCTACCGTGGTAAATATAGATAAAAAATGATTGACAGAGAGAGAGAGAGAGAGAGAGAGAGAGAGAGAGAGAGAGAGAGAGAGAGAGAGAGAGAATCATACTTCCTTCTTTAACAAACTTATTTAATATTCATGTCAGTGGTTTCCTCCTCCTCCTCCTCCTCCTCCTCCTCCTCCTCCTCCTCTTCTTCCTTCTCCTCTTCCTCCTCCTCTTTTTCTTCGTTATCACGTCATCATTATAATTGTAGTTGATATACTGTTTCTTCTTCTTCTTCTTCTTCAACCTCTTCGTGCTCCTCCTCTTCCTCCTCCATCCTTTATTTATTTTTTTTCCCATTTTTTATAATACCGTCATATTTTGCCCAAATTTGTATTGCCAATAAATGATAACAAGCAATATTATTTGACTTTGTAGTGTCCATCAAAACCGGTTCCGTCTCCCCTCAAACACTTTCTGAGAAACGCGGTCCAACTCAAACCTTTTTATTGGCTATTTTTTATTTTTTTATTAATTTTGTTTTATGGTGGAGGTGAAAGTGAAAGAAGAAATAGTTATGTTATTGTATTCTGGTGTGTAAATTTTATTAGCTTGCAGGGAGAGAGAGAGAGAGAGAGAGAGAGAGAGAGAGAGAGAGAGAGAGAGAGAGAGAGAGAGAGAGAGAGAGAGAGAGAGAGACGGAGACAAACAAACATAGACACAAAGACAGACAGATAGGCAAACTTAAAAAAAAACAGTAAATTTCACATCATACAACCAACAGAGAATGACATTTAAACCGTGAAAATTATGACGAAACTGAGGAAAGGTGTATTAGTGTGTGTGTGTGTGTGTGTGTGTGTGGGTGTGGGTGTGAGTGTGTGTGTGTGTGTGTGTGGGTGTGAGTGTGAGTGTGTGTGTAAGAGAGAGAGAGAGAGTGTAAACAGAATAGTGATCATAGTATATAAACAACAATACTGATAGTGAAGAGCATTACCTTACAAACCTAAAGTACGGGACACACGTTGTAAGCATGGTGAGGGTGCGTGTGTACGAGGACAGCGAGGGGCGTGTGTACATATGTAATGCAGGTGACCACTAAACAGAGAAAGTGAAGGACACATGTTAACAAAGAGAGAGAGAGAGAGAGAGAGAGAGAGAGAGAGAGAGAGAGAGAGAGAGAGACAGAGAGAGACAGAGAGAGACAGACAGAGAGAGAGAGAGGATGGATGGAACAGCGAATGGATGGATGTAAACAGTGGCAGTCAAGGGAGGGTCGGGAAGCGTCTTGGCGTTAAATTCTCATCCTGGGTGGCTGTAATTACCTTCACGCCCTTATTGTCAGCTCCTCGCCCTTTCTTACCCCCTACACTTCTTCACCACACAAACTCCTGCACCACACACATAAACACTCTTAGTAAACCACTGCAACGGTGTATTTAGGTGGTAATTGTCCAAGACTTTCTATCTAAACTTTTTTGTTCCTGTTGCTGTTGAAATGTATATGGTAGCGAGTGATAATGACTGCTAGAATCACCCTCTTTCTCTCTCTTAGGACCTTTTCTGTGAGAGTTCTTGTATAAGGGAAGGTGTAGGGGTGTGTAGAGGTGGTGTGGTGGGGGTGTGTAGGGGTGTGGTTTGGTTCTTTAAGTTGTATGATGTATTTGTGGTGGTTTTTCATGTGATTTAGGGAAGGTGTGTTAGTGGTGACGCCCTGAAACCCCGAGGAATGTTCTTGTGGTATGATTTTGTATTTTCAAGGTTGTAATGATAACCAAACTACGACCTTTGTAGAATGTACGTATTTTACACGACGTAAATGTGTGTTCGTTTTTCTGTATTACTTTTTACATTGCAGTGTATTGTATAAATGTTTTTTTATGTTTATATCGGAAAATTTACTTAGTGTTGTCTGCGTAGATTTCTCTTTTTTTTTTTCTTTGATTTGAACCAATATTTTCTCCAGTTACAGAAATTCAAATCAGCATTCGAAAACCGACGTGTTAATACTTACTTATAATTCATGATAAGGTCACTTTCTACATGTAAATATATGTACGTATTATTTTATTTTTTTCCTTTAATCATTTTGAACTTAACGTGTAATTGAAGTGTTCCGGGAAAGTTCTTAACCCGCCATCATCATCCTTTGTAAATCATTCATTCATCCATTCCTTAACATTGCAAACAAAAGATGAATTCTGCACTCTCGTTCAAACTCTGTGACCTTAAAAGAAATCCAGCCACTGTTTCCGGTAATCCCGCCACGGATTGTTAATGCCTTCCGGTGTGAAGAGATTGAGGAGAGGAGAGGAGGGGGGGGAGGGGGTGTTTCTTGTGACTTGGCTGAGTTCATGAACCACAAACCGAGTTAATGAACCATTTGGCGAAGCTCATGGTAACGAAATGACTGTCGATTCTATTTTGTGGCGCAGTGAGTGAAGCAATGAGAGAGAGAGAGAGAGAGAGAGAGAGAGAGAGAGAGAGAGAGAGAGAGAGAGAGAGAGAGAGAGAGAGAGAGAGAGAGAGAGAGGATGATATAAGAAACTCAAATAAAAATCGATGCAACAACTAAAACAATCTCGCGCCCAAAACAAAGACAAGTTCAGCTAAACAAACAAAGGAAGAAACAGTAAACAAACGCGAAGAAAGCATCCGAGACACGAACCAGTAACCACGTGCTTCACTCACTCACTGGCGGCTCGAACAGACGTGTGTGAACCGTTGTGAACCAGTACTGTTTTACCAAGGACACGTTTTGACCCCGTTCATCACATGGTGTGCTTATGTCTTTTTATTTCTTTTCATAGTGGTTATAAGAGAGAGAGAGAGAGAGAGAGAGAGAGAGAGAGAGAGAGAGAGAGAGAGAGAGAGAGAGAGAGAGAGAGAGAGAGAGAGAGAGAGAGAGAGCTTCTATGCCTTTCTTTTCCTGTCTGCTTGTCTACTTCCTTTCCTGTTTGTTTCTTTTATATGATTTAAAATGTTGTTTGTCCACTTACATGTCTCGTTTTTTTCTCCGATTTCTCTCTCTCTCTCTCTCTCTCTCTCTCTCTCTCTCTCTCTCTCTCTCTCTCTCTCTCTCTCTCTCTCTCTCTCTCTCTCTCTCTCTCTCTCTCGTTTCCGCTCCACTTCATGTTGTCATTTGTCTGTGTTCTATATTTCGTCTTTTTCGCATCTCGATCTTCTCTTGTTGACTTCCATATATTTATTTTCAGTGCATCATTTTCTCTCTCTCACTCTCTCTCTCTCTCTCTCTCTCTCTCTCTCTCTCTCTCTCTCTCTCTCTCTCTCTCTCTCTCTCTCTATTGTGTTGTAGTGATCCTTCTGCCCTGTCACGTGCCTCTCATTTCTTTCTTTTTCCTTTCCTTCCTTCCTTCCTTCCTTCCTTCCTTTTCTTTCTTTTCTTTCTTCCTTCCTTCCTTCCTTTCTTTCTTTCTTCCTTCTGTTCTTCCCTTACCCTCCATTCTGTCTTCCTTCTCCTCCTTCGTCTTCATATATCTTCCTCCTCCTCTTCCCCTACCTCCTCCTCCTCTTCTCTTGTCTTCCCTCCCCTCTTATCACCTATATATCTTCCAATCCTTTATCTTACTGCCTCTTTTCCCCTCCCTTCCTCCTCCTCTTTCCTCTCCCATTAATGACTTCTCCATTCTACCCACTTCCCTCCCTCCTTCCTTCCTTTCCTTCTTCCTTCCTTCCCTTCTTCCCTCCTTCGCTCATGTCTACCTCCTCTAGTCGTGTTTGAAAGTCGTGGTGAAAATCTTAACTCCTTCCAAAGAGAAATTGGTGTAGTGGGCTCCTCCTCCTCCTCCTCCTCCTCCTCGTTCATCATCTCATCTTCCTCTACTACTCAAACATCTTTCTTTGTAGTGTTTTCCTCCTCCTCCTCCTTCTCTTCCACTGTACTATCCTTTCTCTAATTCAAGTAGTTAGTGTAGAGTAGTTATATCAAACAGCCTTCGCAGGGACCCTAGGATCTGTTGCTGTTTGTGTTCTCTTTTATTCCCTTGTATTCCTCCTCCTCCTCCTCCTCCTCCTCCCTGCCCTTCACCTTGTACTTCATTGCCCTTTGCCCTCCCCACACACCTGTTAATGCCCGTCCCTCCACGGTCTAATGGTTGGCACTTGCACTTAAGAACCTGCAGACCTAGACTCGAATCCAATTGTTAACATCTTTTTGTCTCATGTCTGTCTGTCTGCCTGTCTCTTTGTTTGTCTGTATCTCTCTCTCTCTCTCTCTCTCTCTCTCTCTCTCTCTCTCTCTCTCTCTCTCTCTCTCTCTCTCTCTCTCTCTCTCTCTCTCTCTCTCTCTCTCTCTGTAATTCATTTATTCATTAAGTTTCTTTTTGTACATTTTACGAAGTCTTTCACGTCGTCGCTTCGCTCTGTAGCCCACGAACTT
>JAPQNM010000049.1:7092746-7165246 GCA_029783475.1 Metacarcinus magister
GCTACCTTTTGATCGATATAAGGAATGTTTACTGTCAACAAGGGAGGTGGGCAGGATATTGCAGCTTTGTGTGTGTGTGGGGGGGGGGTAGGGTGTTAGACAGCTTTGTGGGGGAGGGTGTTAGACAGCTTGGTGGGGAGGGTAGGGTGTTAGACAGCTTGGTGTGGGGGGATAGGGTGTTAGACAGTTTGGTGGGGGGGGGAGGGTGTTAGACAGAGCTGTAGGTGTGTGTTAAAATTTCTACAAGTGAACGAACGTCTTGTGTTTGTATAAATTTTGTTCCTGTGTGTATACGAGACAGACATACAGACATACAGACAAGAGAGCAACAGCCCTTTATTATTATCAACACAATAGAAGGTCATTGCTCCATCAATTCACTCCAGCCATTGTAGCAACACTGCAAAAAAAAAAAAGAAACCTAAATGTGTAATACCAAGACTGTTTACGAATACTGAATAGAATTATAACAATTACCACACCACTGATAATAATAATAATAATAATAATTTTATTCAACCCAAATGATAATAATAATGATAATGTTAATACAATTGTCATCTCATTACGTTTTCCATTACGTTTATTCATGCATTTATTATTTATCTATTCATTTGTATAATATAAAAACATTTCTATTTCTTTATTTTTATTTATTCATCTTTTTTTTTTTATGTTGAAAAGAAACTTATTAATTAATCTTTTTTTGACATAGAAAAATAATATTGAACTTGTGAATCATATTTTTATACATTTAATTTTTTCATCTCTTTTTTTGACGTAGAAAAGAAATGTTGAACTCGTGAATCATATTTTTACACATTTTATTTATTTGTCTCTTACTCACTAAAGGGGAAAGACAAGAGGAAGGGGGGGTGAGGGGGGGGAGTAGAGGCAGGAATTCATAACGTAGGTCAGGGGGGGTCAGGGGGGACGGGTGCAGCGGAAGTGTGTACCGTTGTAACGCCCCCCTCCCCTCCCTTCCCTCCCTCCCTCCCTTCCCTCCCTTCCCTCCCCTTCCCTTCCCTTCCCTTCCCTTACTCTCTCTCTGTCCATTATTTGCTCTCTTCCCTCACTCCCCTTACACCCAACGAATAACCTTCTCCTCCTCCTCCTCCTCCTCCTCCTCCTCCTCCTCCTCCTCCTCTCCTCCTCCTCCTCCTCCTCCTCCTCCTCCTTTTCCTTCTCCTCCTCCACTCCTGCCCTGACCTGACCCTCGCTTCCACCTTTCTTTTTTATTTACTCTTTTTTTTATTTTTTGTTCTTATTCCTCTTGTTATTATTCTTCTTATTCTTCTTGTTATTGTTCTTTTTATTCTTCGTCTTCTTCTTATTCATCTTCATTCTTTTAATTCTTTCTTTTTCTTTATTTTTCCTCTCTATCTATCTATTTATTTATCTATCTATCTGTCTTATTACACATCACTGCATTGAACAAAAAAAATAATAAAAACTGAGAAAAGTAAGAAAAATAAAAGAAGAAAAAATTTGACACCAGCGTGAAGAAAGAATAAGAGATAATTGAAGATAAATGAAGGACACGGAAGAAAAACATAATTTGGGAACATTATAAATAATAGAAAAAAAAAAGTTATAGAGAATGCAACGTTATAAGTAGTCGTAGTAGTAGTAGTAGTAGTAGTAGTAGTAGTAGTAGTAGTAGTAGTAGTAGTAAAAGTAATAGTAGTGGTGGTGGTGGTAGTAGTGGTGGTAGTAATAGTGGTGGTGGTGGTGGTAGTAGAAGCAAGTAATTAAGTTAAGCATAAGAAAGTCTTGAGAAAGAAAAAAGTTTGAATCCCCCCAAAAGAAATCAAAATAAGATTGTTTTAAGGAGGAGGAAAATAAAATAAAAAGGACAGAAGGAGGAAGAGGAAGAATAAGAAGAGAGGAAAAAAAAGGCAGGAGGAGGAAGAGGAAAGAAAAAGGAGGAGGGAGGAGGAGAAGGTTATGGAAATAAGAATGGAGGAGAGAGAAAAAAAAGGTGAAGGAGGAGGATAAGTAAATAAAAATAGATGAAGATATGGAAGAAAAAAAAAAGGAGAATGAAATATAAATTGAAGAAAGAGAATAAAAGAAATGAAGAAGGAAAAGGAAAAGAAAATTGGATTAGAAAGAATAGGATTGTAAAGTCTTATCAGATGTGCAGAGTGTAAACAATGGAAGGAAGTGATTAGTGTGTGTGTGTGTGTGTGTGTGTGTGTGTGTGTGTGTGTGTGTGTGTGTGTGTGATTATATGTATTTATCCTTAACTGTAAATTGTATATGTACGTTCAATGCACTTTGTATTGTTTTAGTTATTCATTTATATATATTTTTTTTTTATTATTATTGTCTTAATCAATCTATCTTTTTTTTCTGTATGTTTCTAAATATCTTTTTCTTTTCTTTTTCTTTTATTTATGTTACATTTCTTCACGTTCCTCTTCCAATTTGTATATATCGTGTATATTAGTAGAAGCAACGCACACACACACACACACACACACACACACACACACACACACACACACACACACACAGTCGCAATTTTCTCCAGTGACTGTGTTAAGGGAACTTTTCTCTCTCTCTCTCTCTCCTCCTCTCTCCTCTTCTCTCTCCTCTGCTCTCTCTCTCTCTCTCTCTCTCTCTCTCTCTCTCTCTCTCTCTCTCTCTCTCTCTCTCTCTCTCTCTCTCTCTCCCCCTGGAAAGTGCTGCCAACTAGCGCCAGTCTGTGTAATAAACCCGAGTTGTCATTCTTTAGGTTTTTTTGCCTCGATCTTGGAGCTTTTAGTTTGAAATCCAATAAATGTGTGCATCCAAGTGCGCCATAAGTTACCAGTGACTCTGATTAGAACTCTATCCAAGTCTTTCTACATTAATGTAAACCCAATCACAGGTGAGACAATGCAGCACATTTTAACCATATATTTTTAATTGGTAGATATTAGTCTGTATTTAATGGAACATTGTTTTTTTTGTGTGTAATCATGGAGCCGTGGCGGATAGATGCATTCATTCATTCATTATATAACATTAGTTTATTATTATGTTAGGACAGTGGTTCACAAACTTACTAATACATACACTGACAACCTTCAAACACAATCTCATTTAATGGAAATACAAAAAAAAAAAAATGTAAAAAAGAAAAGAAAAGTCTGCCTACATATAAACCTCGTAGTATTGTAATTCCAGCTTGGTGGTTGGAGTTAGTAAGCCTCGCTGGTAACTTGGTGGTTGGAGTTAGTAAGCCTCGCTGGTAACCTGCTTTATTTAGATCCATACTCTGCAATAGAGGGAATTAGCTTGGACCTCAACTACCCTCATATTCTCGCCTACGTAGGTTTGACAGCACGTCATTTTGGATTAAGAAAACTTTCGCTATGAATACACAATTGAAGGATAGGATGCAGTGTGTGTGTGTGATGGAGGTTGGTGAGGAGCTGGAGCCTCCAAAGAAAGTGAAACTTTCCGTACAGACGCCTGTACTCCCAGCGTGGTGCAGCTGGCTGCCTCAGCTGCCACCATGCTACAAACAAGTGGCAAAGTTCATTTTCAAAAGCACTACGAGCGGCACACGTTGCAAGACTTACACCTCCATGCCGCTAAGCATGAAGGTGTCTAGTATGCAACGTGCACATGCCAAGTTTCCATCAGGCTTAGTGAAGGTTTCTGTGAAGCGGCGGGGAAGGGGGAAGATCGCTATCTTCATCCCCTTGAAGGACTTCCTGGATGACATGAAGACGAAGGACGAGGAAGCCGACAAACTCGTCCTCTACGTGAGCTGCACCGACTCTCGTATTGAGAGGACCCGCGACCTTCCACACCCGGGTGGAAGCAGCACCAGGAAGGAAGATGAGGCAGGAAAGATGCAGGAAAGCGTCAAGGAATGTACAATCGGCGATACTCGCGAAGATTCATATCAAGAGAAGGCAAAACAAGGTCAAGTACGTGAATACAATGAACATATAGAAGGAGTCAATTGTCAATGTTTCAAGTTTAAAAACCGATTGGAAACCGCCACAACCTCACGCGAGGACCTCAAAAACCGATTGAAAACCGCCACAACCTCACGCGAGGACCTCAAAAACCGATTGAAAACCGCCACAACCTCACGCGAGGACCTCAAGGCAAAGCGTGACGAAACAGCGAACAAAGCATTGGAATACTCTCGATACACTACTACGCTAAAGTCGAGTATGATTTGCACTTGTGTGATGGAGGATGGCGAGGGTCAACACGAGCCTCCACGGAGGGTGACTCTTTCCGTACAGACGCCTGCACCAGCGTGGTGCTGCGGCCTGCCGATAACTTACTTCAAACAGGTAGCCAAGTTCACTTTCAAAAATAATGAGCAAGGAACAAGTCGCCAGAGTTACACCTCATTGCCGTTAATCATGAATGTGTATCGTCTGAAGCGTGCCCACACCTGGTCACCGTCGGCGTTGGTGAAGGTGTCGGTGAAGCAGAGGCGAGGAGGGGACATCGATTTCTTCACCCCCGTCCAGTACTTTTTGAATCACATGGAGACGAACGATGACGAGGCCGACGAACTCGTCCTCCGCGTGAGCTGCGAGAACGCTCGTATTGAAAGGACCCGCTGGGAAGGAAAAATGCAGAAACACGAAAAGATCACTGCTGAAGAAGATTTATATGAAGATGAGGCAGAAAAAGACAAAGTACGTAGTGCTACCTCACTCTTGGATTTGGAGGCCAAAGATGAGCCGATAGTTGCGTTTACCTTGAACCCTGAGGAAACCGTCCTCAGAACAAAAATGCAAGTGATAGAAATGTCACAACGGACAACGCGCGCAGAAGGAAACTATATTCGATCAACGTTGGATGACCTTAAGGCTGAAATGGACCTCCTGGAAAAAGAGATGGATTGCGCCGAGACCTTGTGGACGAAGGAAGAGGAAGATGATGGAGGCTTTACCTATGAAGGAACGCAAGAACAAAATGTACACGATGATCAAGTAAACGAACTGATGGATAACTGCACTGAAGAGGAGATACAGGATGTCTTCAGTGGGATTAATTGGAATTTATTTGAAGAGGACGAAGACGTAAAAGAACGAGAAGGAACAAATGGAGGTTCGCACGCCCTTCAACCCGCAAACACGTGTATAGTACAAGGCGGCACGGTAAGGGTAAGGTGGTTGGCCAAACTTGCTCTCTTCCTCCTCGTGGTGATATGCCTCGTGCCTGTTGTAGAGCACCCTTACCTGCCCTTCAGACTTGACCTGCCGGGGATGGACTAAGTACTGAGGCGACAATTACTCATACCACGTTGCAACGCCCACCTCCGCGATCTGTCAAATTATACTAGATAGACAAGTTTACAAAGACTGATTGAGTTATTTTTAGACAGTGGCAGTATTTTACATAAGGAACATCGTTTCTATCAATCTATCTATCTAGTCGTTTATTCATTTATCTATTCATTCAATTTATCTATTTTTTTTTACTATATTTATTTCAAAGTAAGTTCAGGAAAAAATATATGTTAAATTTGTTAGGTTCGTCGAGACTTGTATAAACACCACCACCATCACCACCATCACCACCACCACCACCATCATCACTACTACCACCACCACCACCAGTATAATCCATTGGTGGTGCGTTGCCTCTATGCTCATCTCCGTATCTTGCTCTACGAAGCCCTATGAACTGAAGGAAGAAAATATTTTGTACTGAATTGAAACAACCTTATTAAAAAGCAAAATTGTGATATTTTTTCTTTATTCTTTAACGGGAGAGAGAGAGAGAGAGAGAGAGAGAGAGAGAGAGAGAGAGAGAGAGAGAGAGAGAGAGAGAGAGAGAGAGAGAGAGAGAGAGAGAGAGAGAGAGAGAGAGAACAACTATGTGGTGATACAGCGGAAGAAACAAATGGTGTGAATGGAAGGAAAGAAAGAAAGAAAGAGAGAAGGAAGAGAATAAATAAGAAATGGATAATATGAGGGAATGTCGATCAAAATGACTCACTATCTCTTTTTTTTTCTCTCACTTCCCTCGTTTCCCCTCTTCTCCCCTCTTCTACGCCCCTTCCTTATTACTCCAAATTATCCCTTCCTTCCTTCCTTCCTTCCTTCCTTCCTTCCTTCTTCCTTCTTGTTGTAAGTGGTGCAAGGCAAGGAAGAGTAAGGGAAGGAGAGGAGAGAAGAGAAAGAGGGGAGGAGGGGGAGAGAGGGTGGAAGTGCAGGAGGGGGAGAGAGGGGGGAAGAAGAAGAGGGGAGGGAAGTGGAGGGGGAGGGGAAGGCCCGTGACGTCACCTGATCAATTCCAGGGTGGACCAGGCTGGGGGGGCGCCTCTCCCCTCTAGTTTCCCCTCCTTTCCCCCCCTTTGTCTTTCTCCTCTCCTTTTATTTTTTCCTTCTCCCCTCTTTCCCTTCTTTATTTTTCCCTCTTTTTTCCCTCTTCTCTATCTCTCTTTTATTTTTATTTTTCCTCTCCTCCCTTTCTTCTCTTTCTTCTCTTTCTCTCTTCTTTCCTCTCATTCCTGTAATCTTTCTCCCCTTTCTTCATTCTCTCTTTCCCTTTCTCTTCTTCCCCTTTCCTTCTCTCCTCTTTTATGCCTCTTTATTCTGATCCCTTTCATCTCTCTCCTTATCATCTCTTCCTCCTCCTCTTCCCTTCCTCTCCATTTCCTCTTCCTTACCTCTGATCTCTTCCTCTTCCTCTTCTTCCCTTCCTTCCTATCCACTGTCCCTTCTTCCTTAATTTTGCTTTTACGTTTTCATTATTCCTTTCATTCGCCTCTCTCTCTCTCTCTCTCTCTCTCTCTCTCTCTCTCTCTCTCTCTCTCTCTCTCTCTCTCTCTCTCTCTCTCTCTCTCTCTCTCTCTACCGTATGTGATATATCAATAATTATTTATTATTTATTTATTATTGTTTTTGTAATCAGCTATACTTTTTTTTATTGATGTCTTATATTTTTATCATTAATTATTTGTTTATTTGGCGAAAATGTCTCTCTCCTCTCTCTCTCTCTCTCTCTCTCTCTCTCTCTCTCTCTCTCTCTCTCTCTCTCTCTCTCTCTCTCTCTCTCTCTCTCTCTCTCTCAGTCGTCAGTGCCTCTCTCACCACCGTGGCGAACACTCTTGCTCTCCCACGCTCTCTCTCCCACAATGCTCCACGCCCTCCTCCCCCTTCCCCCCCTCCTCCCCCCCTCCCTCTCCTCCCCCCCCTGACTCTCCCCTTCCTGGATGCTGCATCTAAGTGTCTCGGGAGATGCATCCAGACGTGGGCGTGGATGATGCTGTGAAGGTGAAGGAAAGTGAAGGTGAAGGAAATGAAGGAAAGTGGATAAGAGTGAAGGAAGAGTGAAAGGAAGGAAAGACTTTTTTTTTTTTTCCTTCATTTATTTATTTATTTATTTATTTATTTATTTATTGTGAAGGAAGGAAGGAAGGTTATAATTTTTTTCCGTGTTTCCTACATATTTCCTTTTCCTGGTAGTGAGTGAAGGAAAAGAAGGAAGAGTGAAGGAAAAGTGAAAGAAGGAAGTTAATATTTTTGTTCATATTTCCTTATTTCATTTTTTTTTATCTTAGTTTATTTTCTTGTCAGTGATTGAAGGAAGGAAGATCATACATTTTTATTTCCTTCATATTTTTTTTATTTTAGTAATCGAAGAAAAGAAAGTGAAGGAAGGAAGGAAAGAAGATGTATGAGGATGTATTTGTAAGAAGGAATGAAGGAAGTTTAATTTCTTCCTTCCTAGAGTGAGTGAAGGAAGTGAAGGAGGTGAAGGATAAGGATGTAGGAGAGAACGAAGGAAAATTATTAGTGTATATTATTATTTTTTTGTCATTTCATTTTCATTTTTTTTAGTGAAAGAAAAGAGGAAAGAGGAAAATTAGAGGAAGGGAAACAAGGAATTAAAGAAAGATATAGTCACTTTCTTGACCTAGGAGAGAGAGAGAGAGAGAGAGAGAGAGAGAGAGAGAGAGAGAGAGAGAGAGAGAGAGAGAGAGAGAGAGAGAGAGAGAGAGAGAGAGAGAGAGATAATGACTCACCTAAGGAATAATTTTACGGTGTCTACGTCGATACTCACTCTCTCTCACTCTCTCTCTCTCTCTCTCTCTCTCTCTCTCTCTCTCTCTCTCTCTCTCTCTCTCTCTCTCTCTCTCTCTTACACGCACGCACACACGCACACACACACACATTCTTGGTCACTTTCTACAGAGGTGACCAGACAGGAGAGAGACTTTCAAATGTCGATGTAAAAAAGAAGGAAAGAAAGAAAGAAAGAAAGAGAAAAGAAAGTGAGGAAGAACAAAAACAAAAACAAAAAACTGGTCAGAGAGAAAAACATTAGAAAACAACTTAACGGAATTTGAAGTGAAGTGAAGAAAAAAAATAATAGTAATAATAATAATATAAGTGTTCATTAATTTTGTGTGGTGGTGGTGGTGGTGGTGGTAGTGGTGGTGGTGATGGTGGTGGTCATCAGCTGATTGGTGTTGACATTTACCTTACTCCCTAGAATCCGATCTCTTTCCTCTCCCTCTCTCCTCTCCCTCTCCCCTTTCCTTCCTCCCTCCATCCCTCCCTTCAATCCTCTCTCTCCCTCTGTCTCTCTCCCTCCCTACGTAACTTCCTCTTTCCTCTCCCTCCCTTCTCTTCCCCTCCTCTTCCTCCTCCTCCTCCTCCTCCTCCTCCTCCTCCTCCTCCTCCTTTACTTTCCTTGTTAAGTCTTGCATTTTATTGATTTTATTTATCATATCTCTTCAATTTTCTATATATTATCCTTATTTATTCTCTGTTCACTGTGGTTCCTGTTACGTTTGTTTGTCTATCTTGTTCATCTTTCTCCTTCCTTTATCCCCCTTTTTCCTCCTCCTCCTTTCCTCCTCTTCCTCTCCCCTCACTGTTCAATATGGTGGGAGACGGAGGGATGGAGGAGAGAGAGGAGGGAAGAGGAAAGATCAGTAACACTTCTTCCTCCATTCTAATTAATTTCCTCTTGGTTGCCTCTTGCTGTTTTCTCTCTTCCTCATCCTCTTCTTCTTCCTCCGCTTCCTCGTTTATCTTGTCTACCTCCTCCTCTTCCTCCTCCTCATTCTTTTCCACTTCGCTGCTTTCATATTCTCTCTTTTCTCTTTTGTCTTTGTTTTTCTTAATATGTGTTTGATTTAGTTATTTTTTTGTTGTTCTTCTTCTGCTATATTATTTCCCCTTTCTATTAGCCTCCTCCTTCTCCTCCTCCTCCTCCTCCTCCTCCTCCTCCTCCTCCTCCTCCTCCTCCTCCTCCTCCTCCTGCTTTTCCTTCCCCTCACTAACTCACTTTACCTTTAATTCATTCATAAGCCCCTCCTCCTCCTCCTCCTCCTCCTCCTCCTCCTCCTCTTCTTTCCCCTCCTCCTCTCTCTTCTTTCCCTCCCTCCCTTCAACATGTCACACCAGCCACCCGCCGGTGTTGGCAACGATGCTCCCTGCTTGCTGGAAGCCACCTCCCTCTTGCACGGGTGAGTTGGTAACACTGCTGCTATACGTCGCCTTTGCCTTTCCTTCTCTTTCTTTTTCTTTTTCTTTCTTTTCTTCTCTTCTCTGCACATCTGTCTGTCTTTCTCCCTCATGCTCAGAGTAATTGCACTTTTTTTTTCTCGTTTTTTTCCCCCGTTTTTCCGTTTATTTATTTATTTATTCATTTTTTGTGTATGGCGAATCGATAGGAGTGAGGTGTATTGGACGTGTTTGGATATGGCTAGTGGTAGTGGTAGTAGTAGTAGTAGTAGTAGTAGTAGTAGTAGTAGTAGTAGTAGTAGTAGTAGTAGTAGTAGCAGCAATGTGAGGGAATGCGTGTGGTGTATGTATGTATGTATGTACACGCCTTGTCTTAGCTATTCTCTTTAAAGGGGATATATGACAGGTACAGAGATAAATAGATAGGTAGTAATATTAAAAGTAGTCGTAGTAGTAGTAGTAGTAACATTATTTTCTATCATCATCATTATTATTATTATTGTTACGTATTAATACAGTAATTCATAGGTGGTTACGCTCCTCCCGTTCCTGCTGTGTTGTTTATATTCATTCCGCGTTAAAAGTAAAGTTGAACGGATGGGGGAAAAAAAAAGTTCTGGTACACTAATTCCGCCGCAAATTTACCGCATGGGTTTAACGAATACTATTTTACATCACGAAACATTATGGAAAATGAACTTTGGCGATTATATGAAGAAAATAATAATAAATAAATAGATAAATTGATCGATAAAAATTAATGGCATGGTATAAAAATGCAAACTGTTCGATACACCTTCAATGTTTGCATCATAATATTTTTTTTAGATATATATTTGTGTATATATAAAAGAGAAAAAAAAAATTGTTGGAATACGAAACAATTTGGTTTGTGACGGTCCTGCTTGCTAATTGGCTTTCATATTTTCCCTTAATTTTGGAAGAGAACGAAACTTTGTGAAAAATGTAGTGAGTGAATGATTTTGAGACGGAACGATGAATGATGAAACTTTTAGGCACATCCCCCATCAGAAAAATAGAGTGAAAAAAAACAAAAGAACGAGGAACATGACAAATGAACAGAACGATGCGCAACGAAGAAAATTGGAGGAATAAAGTGATTAACAAAATTGGAACAGAGAGGGAATAGGAAAAAATGAAGAAAAAAAAATAACGTAGAAAACAAAACAAAATATACACGAAAGAAAACGGAATAACAACATACAACAACAACAAAAAAAAGGAAACTACGAACATATTGATAAAAAAAAATTGGAAAAATATATAAAAAAAAGAACATCGGTATAGTAAAAAAAAAAACAACTAAATATTCATTATACTAATTAAACAACAAACGACCATTTCTTTCCATAATCAACAGGTAAATAATTAAAACCCCAACAGGTAAATAATTAAGATCCCCCTCATTAACCTGTAGCGTCCAGGTGATGGTTAGGGGGGCGGGGGTGCGGTGGGGGTGAAAGCCTCCTCCCCCCCTTCCACCTGCTCCACACACACACACACACACACCTGTTATGTGTATCGGCAGGTGTGTGTGTGTATTTGTGTGGCAAGGGTTAGGAAGGGAAGGGAAGGAGGGAGTGAGGTAAGCGTTAGTGTGGTGGTGATGTGGTGGTGGTCGTGTTGTGGTGTTGTGGTAGTGGTGGTGAAGGAGAGGAGGAAGTGTGGTGGTGGTGGTGGTGGTGAGGCGGGATATACAGTGCAAAGAGACCCCCGAAAAGAGAGAGAGAGAGAGAGAGAGAGAGAGAGAGAGAGAGAGAGAGAGAGAGAGAGAGAGAGAGAGAGAGAGAGAGAGAGAGGGAGGTGAGTTACGTCGATGATGTATCCCTTCTCTCTCTCTTCTTTCACCTCCTCCTCTTCCTCCACTTCCTTTTCCCGTCCCTCTTCTTCCTCTTCTTCTTCCTTCTCCTCCTCTTCCTCCTTTGCACGGAAGAAACCTTGGTGGAGGCTTCTCTCTCTCTTCCAGCGCCTCTCTCCTTCCTCTCCTTCCCTTTTCCTCTACCACCTCCTCTTCCCCTTTGAGATATACACTCCACCGGCCTACCCTGCTCCTCCTCCACGTCCTCCTCCTCCTCCTCCTCCTTCTCCACCTCCTCCACCTCCTCCTCCTCCTCCTCCTCCTCCACCTCCACCTCCACATCCACATCCTCCTCCTCCTCCTCTTCGTCTCGTCTTTTCCCCGTGCTGTGCTTGTGGCCAGTGTAAGAGGTGCTGTTACTGCTGTTTCTGCTGTGACAGGCGGAGACAGAAGGTCCCAACACGCTGCCTGGTTCTCCTGGCTGTGTAGGTGAGACAGTGGACAGGTGAAGGGCGGAAGGACAGGTGAAGGGGAGAAGGATAGACAGAAGAGGAGGAGGAGGAGGAGATTGATATTAAGAGTGAAGGATCAGGAAAGTAGGATATTATAGTAAAAAAAAAGATAGATGTCCCCATAAAAGTGTAATATTGATAAAATGAAAATACCAATTACTGAAGGAATATATTACGTGCTTGTGACGGAGGTAGATCCATGTATAGTGGTAATGAGGGAAGGGGGATGCAGGTGTGCTACCGTCATTACTCACCTGAGAGAGAGAGAGAGAGAGAGAGAGAGAGAGAGAGAGAGAGAGAGAGAGAGAGAGAGAGAGAGAGAGAGAGAGAGAGAGAGAGAGAGAGAGAGAGAGGAGGGAGAGGGAGAAGGAAAATCGTATTGTTGCTCAAAAAATACATGACAGTGAGGGATAGAAATGCACCTCATATAAAAGAGAGAGAGAGAGAGAGAGAGAGAGAGAGAGAGAGAGAGAGAGAGAGAGAGAGAGAGAGAGAGAGAGAGAGAGAGAGAGAGAGAGAGAGAGAGAGAGAGAGAGAGAGAGAGAGAGAGAGAGAGAGAGACACACACACTTGTTATGGTAGTGGGTGTGGGTGTGGGTGTGTTAGGGGAGGGGAAGGAGAGGCTTGGGGTGTGTTTGGGAGCCTTGGTGTGTGTTAAAGCTGAGTGCTAGTATCTCTCTCTCTCTCTCTCTCTCTCTCTCTCTCTCTCTCTCTCTCTCTCTCTCTCTCTCTCTCTCTCTCTCTCTCTCTCTCCCTCTCTCCTCCCCTCATTCCTCGTACATTGTTTTCTCACATTTATTTTGCCTCCATCCTGTTGCTTCTCTCATGCTGTTTATTGAGAGAGAGAGAGAGAGAGAGAGAGAGAGAGAGAGAGAGAGAGAGAGAGAGAGAGAGAGAGAGAGAGAGAGAGAGAGAGAGAGAGAGAGAGAGAGAGAGAGAGTAAGAGAGTAAGAGAGTACTTGCAGGTTAGGCTTTAGTACACTTCTGCATCACTAGACACACCACCTTTAACCTGCCTAAAAAGAGAGAGAGAGAGAGAGAGAGAGAGAGAGAGAGAGAGAGAGAGAGAGAGAGAGAGAGAGAGAGAGAGAGAGAGAGAGAGAGAGAGAGAGAGAGAGAGAGAGATCGGGAAACAAGTGTGAGGTTATGTGGTTTCTTAAGTAATGACTCGTGGATTTTTAAGACTCATTCAGGTAACCGCTAATACCTTTCTCTTGATGGACAGGTAAACAATACTCCCTCCCTTCCCTCCCCCTCCTCTTCCCCTCCTCCCCTTACACTCCTCCCTTCCCCTAACCCTCCTTCCCCCCTTCCCCTCCCTTCCTCTCCCTTTACAGACCACTAACTAACTAACTCAAGCTGATCTTAACCACTTCCTTTATATTGCAATGTTATCTTCGCCTTTCCACTTATTAATTCGTTTTCTGTTCCTTTACGTTGTCTTGATATGGATAATTTCGTTGACTCTTCCTCCCTTCCTTCCTTCCTTCCCTCCCTTCCCTTCCCTCTCACACACTTCCTCACCTACGTATCCCACCCACAGGAGTGTCAGCGGGGCAGCAGCGGGCGGCGGGGACAACAGTGGGCGTTGTGGGCGGTGTGGGGGCGGCTTCTCCCTCTTCTTCAACAAACGGGTGGTGTGTGGCGGCGGGTGTGAGCTTGTGGTGTGCAGGAGGTGTGCGCCGTGGTCACCTCAGGACAAGGCTTATGTGTGTGGGGTGTGTGGTGTGTCTAATGCCACGCCCACCACGCCCACCACGCCCGTCACGCCGTCAACACCCCAGGGCACGCATGGTAAAGGTACGTGTAGAGAGAGAGAGAGAGAGAGAGAGAGAGAGAGAGAGAGAGAGAGAGAGAGAGAGAGAGAGAGAGAGAGAGAGAGAGAGTTTTGCAATGTCTCCTCATCCTACTGACATAACCTCTACTTAAAGCCTAATTTTCTCCTCCATAACCTACCTTTTTTTCCTCCCTCTCCCTCCTCTCTCTCTCTCTCTCTCTCTCTCTCTCTCTCTCTCTCTCTCTCTCTCTCTCTCTCTCTCTCTCTCTCTCTCTCTCCTTCCCTCCTTCCTTCCCACCACTTCTCTCTCCTTCTCTCTCCCCTTTCCTCCATCATTCACCCACTGACTGACTGACTGACTGACTGACTGACTGAGAACCGCCCAACCATCACCCCTTCCCTCTCTCTACCTACTTACCTGCTTTTATCTCCTTCCCTCCCTTCCCTCCCTTCCCTCCCTTCCCTCCTTCCCTTCCCCTCCGTTCCCTTTCTCACGCACTCAAAGGATTGTAGCACCTGCTCACTCCTTCCCTTCCTTTCTTCCTTCCTTCTTTCCTTCCATCCTTCCTTCCTTTCTTTCTTTCTTTCTTTCTTTCTTATTTATTTATATATTTCCTTCTTTCCTTCCTTCTTTCTTTATTCCCTCCCTGTCCGCCCATACAATCACACATCCCCTTCCTCCCTTTCTCCCTTTCTCCCTTTCCCTCCCTCCCTCCCTCCCTCCCTCCCTCCCTCCCTACACTCACCTACCCACACCCATCCACACCCATCCATCCACCTTCCACTCCCTCCCTCTCTCCCTCACTCCCACACTCACTCCCTCCCTTCCTTCCTCTCTCCCTCACTCCCACACTTACTCCCTCCCTTCCTTCTCTCCACCCACAGAGCAGCAGAAGGTGGAGGCTGGTGTTCGCTCCCACATTGAGGCTTTGGTAGAGGGTCAGGTTGGGGCCCCTCTAGACCCCGTCAGTGCCACTCCCACCACCGCCCACCCTCTGCGTGAGTACCTGAGGGTGTGTTGGGGTGGGGTAGAGGGTGGGGAAGTTATGAAAGAAATGGTAAGGGTGTGTTCGTTTAGAAGGGAGAGGGAAGGTGATGGTGGGAGAGAGGAGGGGAGAGGGAAGGGGAAGAAGAGAGGAGATTGAGGAGGGGGTAAAAGGTGGGAGGGTGTCTGGAAATGAGTGCAATTACTAGAAGAAAATTAGCTCTGAAGCAACTTTTATAATTTTTTTTTTCGCTTCTCTTCTCTCTCCTTTCCACGTAACTTTCAAAATCTTGCTCAAGGTCATATTAATTATTTTTTTCCAGTTCACAGACAACTTACTTAAGACTTACCAAAGAGGGAGTAAGGTCAGGTTAAGTTGGGTTGGGTAAGTAAAGGTAAAGAGTCGTGACTTGAGACAGGAAAAGTGTTCTTATTGGTGTACACAAGTTAAGGAAAAATCCGTTGACATTCCAGCTCCAAAAACAATTAATTATATAGAGTTCAAAATTACTAATATTGTTTTGGAAATATCTTGTTACCTAATCGACATTCACTTACTTTTCCATACTTTCACGTACTTTTTTTTATATATATTTTCATACATCACAAACCTGAGTCGCCAATAGGTTTTATGGACACTAAGATGGACTGCCTCTGCCCGTTATTTGGCGCAGGTTTAGATTTTTTCATAGTGACTCCTCGATTATTTACGTCAGTCAGTAAGTCAACGGTTCACCTTTTCCCTTACAAGCTGCCTCTGAGGATATAAACAGGATTTCTGAAGAGGCAAAATGGGAGCTTCTACTTCACTACTACTGCTACTGTCATGGTGAGAGAGAGAGAGAGAGAGAGAGAGAGAGAGAGAGAGAGAGAGAGAGAGAGAGAGAGAGAGAGAGAGAGAGAGAGAGAGAGAGACAGGTGGGGTGTGGTGGGCGTGAGGGCGTTGGGTGGAAGCAAGTCGTGGATGGGGGATTCTGTCTCTCTAATTGTGGTGATGATGAGGTGTGTGACCTTGCTCGCTTTCCTCCTCCTCCTCTTCCTCCATCTCTCTTTTTTTTTCCTTTTTCCTCCTCTTTCTCTTTTCCCTCCTTTTCTCTTTTCATCCTATTCTTCCTTTATTTTTTATCTTCTTTTTCCTCCTTTTCTTCCTCCTCCTCCTCCTCTTACAATTTCTACAGACAGTCTCGCAAATACCAGTAGCTATGTTGCTCTTTTATTATCCTCTGTAATCCTCTTCCTCTTCTCCTTCCTCTCCTCTTATCTCTCTTCCTCCTCCTCCAGTTCCTTTCTTTATCTATTTTTCTCCTCATTTTCCACCATCTCCTCTTCATCTTCCTCTTTCTTCTCCACCTCCTCGACATCCTTCCTTTTCTTTCCTTCATTTTTCCTTCTGTCACTTTGTTTTTCCTCCTCCTCCCTTGTTATCTTTGCATTTCGAAGTTTAGCCTTTTAAATACTCTCTCTCTCTCTCTCTCTCTCTCTCTCTCTCTCTCTCTCTCTCTCTCTCTCTCTCTCTCTCTCTCTCTCTCTCTCTCTCTCTCTCTCTCTCTCTCTCACCCTTTCGAGTGCAAGACTGTGATATGGTTGTAGTCACCTTGATATCGTCTCACTCTGTTGACGCTGCCTCTTTTTGCTCACTTAATATCCGTCGTGGTGGGGGGCGAGGAGATCCACCCATACGACTGTACGCCCGATAATTTGCTGTTTCCTCCTACTCCCTATGTGCTTTAGAGCTGCCTGGATGGAGGAAATATATAGATGTTAAACAAAGAGGAGTTATATGCAGTACGATATTTTTCCCAGGTATACTGTTTGATGTGTAAGCTTGCCCGATGTACGATGTGATGTAAATAAATAAATACGCAGCTTTATGCAGAGGAATTTCCGTCTCGTAGTGTATTTTCAGGCTTATGATATATTGTTTTGCGCATGATAATGTTAGTTTTTGTATTGCATGGTTAAGTTAGGTTGTTTTAGTTACTGTTAGTCAGCATTGTTACCACATTAACGTACAGTACTTGAACATCTTACATACCTACACACGCGTGGCAGAATGTTGTTATTGATTTATTTATGTTAATGCATTCCAAGGGTGCAGGTGTGTGAGGCTTTTTCTTGATGTGGCAACGATGTTTTTGGTGTGCTAGGTGCATGATTTTGTGATTATTATTATTATTATCATTATTATTGTTGGTGTTATTATTTTACATTGTTATTATATCTATCATCATCATCACTATTTTCATCATTATCACCATCATCACAATCACCACCACCACCACCACAAGCATGTATGTATGCATGTGTTGTGTACGTATGTATGTGTATGTGTAACAGCACTCAGCATTGCACGTTGCAGAGCGGCGCCTGTTCAGCACCCACCACGCCGCCCTCAGCACTGCCATAGCAAGACTCTCCTACTCCCTTCAGATGTCCATTCTAAGTAAGTGGAAGAGCAAGGGCAGGATGAACTACGCCTGAGAGGGAGGATGGGAATAGGATGAACTACGCCTGGGAAGGAGGGTGGGAATAAGATGAACGAAGGTAATATAATGGGAACAGGATGAACTAGGCCTGAGAGGAAGGGTGGGAATAGGATGAACTAAAACAAGATAGAATAAAATCAACCCAACCCAACCAGGCATGACAGGATGAACGAGACAAGCGTAACTTTTTTACAGGATGATCAAGGTGGACAAGTTAAACAGGATGGAGTAGATCGAAGGAGGAGGAAAGAAAAAGTAGTTAGGTTAATGAAAATCTGATAAGTGTTTGTATAATGCAGAAACTATTAATGGAAAAACGTTGTGTGTGTGTGTGTGTGTGTGTGTGTGTGTGTGTGTGTGTGTGTGTGTAGGAAAGGCAGGTAAGGGAAGCATGTTACCTGAATGTCCTGTAGTATTTATTATTTAACGTAATTGTGGACCTGAATTTTTTTTAGTTTGATTAGATAAGGAAGGAGAGAGCTTGGACGAAAACGTGAATGGTAGTTATAGTAATAGTTGTAGTAGTAGTAATTGTTGTTGTTGTTGTTGTTGGTAATTGTTGTGCATGTTATTTTCTATTAATATTATTGTTTTTTTATTCATTATTACTATCATTATCATTATTATTGTTGTTATTGTTATTATTATTATCATCAGTATTATTGTTATTGATTAGAATGAATTGATAAGACGGGGAGGAGGAGGAGGAGGAGGAGGAAGACGATGAAAAACAAGAAGAACCTTGAAAGCAATAATAATAATAATAACAACAACAATAATAATAATAAATAATGCAACCACCAATAACATCCTGCCCTTCACACCCTCTCCCCCCCAGACCGGCCGCTGCCCCCCGAGGACCTTCCCACCACACGCCACACTCACCTTGCAGACCACGTCACACAGGTGCTACGCGACGCAATGATCCTGCCGCGCCAGGTGAGAGAGTGGGTAGGAGGAGAAAAATTTGTACAGGATAGGGAAGGAAGAAGGGAAAAAAAATGAATGTTACAGGATAGGAACAGAGGAAGGGGAAGGGGAAAAAATGTTACAGGAGGGGAAATTAATGTTGTATGATAGAGAAAGAGGAGGAGGGAAAAAATTGTTACAGGATGAGGGTACCATTAGAAGGGAAAAAAAAGTATAGTAAGAAGAAAGAGGGGCTTGAAAGATCCGGGAATTACTAATAATCTATAAGAATTAAATGTATTGCTGATTACTACTACTACTACTACTACTACTACTACTACTACTACTACTACTAATAATAATAATAATAATAGATGGAAAAAAATAAGTATCAACGTAATAACAAAACCTTTTCTTCCCTTCTCTCCCCCTTCCCCTTTACCCTGCCCCTTCCTTTCCCCTCTCACTTACACCCTTCCATCCCTTCCCTTCCCCCCCTCAATCCCTCCCCCTTCCTTTCCCCTTCCACTTATCCCCTTTCCCCCCCACACAAAAGATGGAGAGCTACGATCCGGCTGTGTCCCCGGAAACACCTGTGGAGGATTTCAACTCCCACACCTACGAAGACATACTGGCAACGGCGATACTCAACAAGGTGAGGGTGTGTGGGAGAGAGAGAGAGAGAGAGAGAGAGAGAGAGAGAGAGAGAGAGAGAGAGAGAGAGAGAGAGAGAGAGAGAGAGAGAGAGAGAGAGAGAAGCCAGTAGGAGTGTCATGCGAGAATTATCTTACCTAAGCAGCCTTCGTGGCGTGTTTTCTTTTCTTTTCTTTTCTTTTTTTTCTTTTTATTTCTTAAGTGAGTCAGGGTTCGTGTCTCGTGTTTCTTTGTGTTACTTTATATGTCTTTACGTTGTTTTATTTGTTATTTATTTATTTATTTTCATTTGTTTTAATTTTATCATCATTGTCTATTATTATTGGCTTATTTATTTATTTATTTTTATCTTTAGATCTTAGCATTATTTCCTTGCTTGTATTTTTTCTTCTTTATATATATATATATATATATATATATATATATATATATATATATATATATATATATATATATATTGTTATTTTATTTTAGGTTGTCTTTTCTAGTAATTATGATGCATTGTTCTCACGACGTTAATGTTTTTTGTCTTTTATTATATACGTTTTAATATTATTATCATCATTAATATTTCTGTCTTTCAACATATCAACATTTTCTTGTCTTTCTTTCCTACTTGTCTGTATATATGTATGTATATATGTATGTATGTATGTATGTATGTATGTACGTATTTACCCTATGTAAGTATCAATGTATCTACCCTGTTTATGTATGTACGTAAGTCCTTCAGTCGATTGGTCAGTTGGTAGGTTACTCGGTCAGTTGATCTCTCTCTCTCTCTCTCTCTCTCTCTCTCTCTCTCTCTCTCTCTCTCTCTCTCTCTCTCTCTCTCTCTCTCTCTCTCTTTTCTCAGGAATTATGTGCCTCCTTAATGAACTTAGAGAGAGAGAGAGAGAGAGAGAGAGAGAGAGAGAGAGAGAGAGAGAGAGAGAGAGAGAGAGAGAGAGAGAGAGAGAGAGAGAGAGAGAGAGAGAGAGAGAGAGAGAGGGAGAAGCGTCATACTCAGAAAGATTACCAATTCCTGTAACCGGCAGTGGCAGAATGTATGGATGTGTGTCACTCAAGGACGGGGGAGGGGGAGGGAGGGAGGGAGGGAGTGGGGAGAGAGAGATAACCTTATGGTAGGGGGCAGCAGGGGTGAGGAGGAGGAGGTGAAGGCGGGAAGGAGGAGGAGGAGGAAGGAAGCCTGATATGTGTAGCCGACGCCCGACTGACTGACTTGGACTTGAAACACAGCTCGGCCCGTGCAGTCAGTTAGGTCCAGTGTGGTGACTGTATCGGCAGAGTCTTGTGTGTTCTGGTGTTCTAGGGGAAGGAAGAGGTGGTTGGGTTAGTTTACTAGTTTCCTTCCCTAATCTTCCTTCGTTGTGTTTTGTCTCGTGTGTGTATCCGCATCCGTAATCCGTAATTCGATTCAGCACCGGATTGGATTGTTCTCAGACTCCCCAGCTGTTGATTCTCGTGATGGTTTGCTCATAAAAGGGAAAAACTATTGAAGGGAAACTTCGATGTGGCGTCTTCTGTGTTTAATAATAATAATAATAATAATAAAAAAAACTGATTCAACGTAAAAGTTCTTGCGCCAAAGTTAGGTCATTAGGAAAATATAATGGCCAAGCAGTTACCAGAGTTATGAACGCAAGGAAATTGATTGGATATTCCTAACTTTTAACCTCAAGTTCCCCGTTATGTAAAGGTATTTCCCGACTGTGAGTGAGAGGCGAGTGAGTGAAGTGCATCGACGCTGAAGAAAAAATAAGTATGAGTGATTCCCTGGACACGCTGACGGAACTCAATCTAATAAAACACTACGTGACATCTAATCCCAAGAGCATATTACGAGAGAGAGAGAGAGAGAGAGAGAGAGAGAGAGAGAGAGAGAGAGAGAGAGAGAGAGAGAGAGAGAGAGAGAGAGAGAGAGAGAGAGAGAGAGAGAGAGAGAGAACAAAAAAAATAACGTGTGTGTGTGTGTGTTTCAGGTGCTTGAGTCGTGTGATGGTAAGCAGCCTGACGAGGTGACCATTGAGGTTAGCCATGACGTCGCCAGCACGGACACGGACAGTGGTATGTCAGGTGAGTACCGCCTTCCACACCTGTTAATTAACCCGATACACGGAGGGAGAATTTAACATGCGTACTACCTTATTACACCTTCCCTGGACCCTGCTAACCACTGCCGCCCTTCCCTACGGGTACTACAGGGTCACACTCACCTTTCCTGCCATACCCCTGCCACGTAAAGCTAAACATAACACTTTAAACACCATTATTATTAAATACGGGTGACTGTCATGGCGGTAAGGAAGGATGTCTCTTGACAACTTCTCGACTTCCTATAGCCAAGGCAATGTGTGATGTATCTTCTCCCATTTCCTTTATTATATCAACATCCTCTTCCTTGCTAACACCTTCAGGAGGGACGAAAGAGCCCCGCCGAGGACGTCACAAGAGCGAGGCGGGGTCAGAGGGCAGCGAGGAGAGGTCACTAACGCCCCCTGCCCGCCAGAGCCTCTCCCACCGTCCTCCCACCGCCAGCCCGGACCAAGGGGTGGTGACGGACGAGTGTTGGGTCCCCGCCTACATAGCACACGACGCGCCCCTTCAGTTCAAGGTGGGTGGGTCGCAGGGATCAGCTGTACGACGCCCACTCACAACATTCACTTTGGTTTACTTCTGTTATATACATGTGTGATAACAATGAAACACTAACTAGGATAACTGAAACGTGATGTGTCCCGTTATTAATGCTGAAAATGAACTCCATTCTGTCTATCTCCTTACGAAAGTTGTCTTGATTGAAGGTGTCAGTTATGATGGATACGTTATCAACTCATTAAATAGAATTACTGTCACGTTATTAACCTTCACAAAACATTAGATTGAAGAACACTTGGAAGAGGTCACCACCCACCACGTGACCGACGAGGACGAGGACGAGGACGAGGACGAAGGGGATGCCAGTGACTCCGGGTCTTGGCGCAGCTCCCTTGAGGATGAGAGGAGGACGCGGCGCCACAAGAAGGTGACGCAACATTCATCAACACAGGACCCGATCGTCTCCTGCTTCCCCGTCGCCTTACCAGACCCCGATCAGGTCACCTCTAGAAGGGTGTCCTTCCCCGAGCTGGGACGGGATATTATACAAGGTGTGTTCTAATGCCACGCCCTCACCTGCCCTTCACTTTCCCTTCACTTCCCTTCCCGCCTCCCTCCTGTATCCTCAATCACCCCTCCCCCTCAACCCCAGCCCCCCACCTTCCCTCGTCCTTGTATAGCTATCCCTCCCTTCCCGTTGTAAACTCTCCACCCTTCCTCTGCCCATAGTTTGCTACCCTCTGTGCTTTTCCTTATCCTTCCTCCCTCTCACCCTCATCCACACCCTTATGCTTCCTCACTCACAATCCAACCTGTTCTCATGTCCACTTAACTTTCCTTCTCCCATATCCCCATTCCCTCACCCCCTCGCACCCTCATTCTCCCTCACACCCATTCTCCCTCACGCTCACACCCACTTTCTCATCCTCACACCTTTCTCCCCTTTCTCCTTCTGCCTCCATACTTCCTCACTCCTCATTCTACTTACCTTCACCTTTTTCTCTTCTCACTTGTTGTTTTCCCCTCATCCTCTCTATCCTCTACCCTATCCTCATCCTACCTTCTCTTTAAACACTTCTATATCTTATTCTTACTTTATTTTCCTCAACTCAAAGAAACCTTAATGACTCCCCCCTGCTTCCAGACTCTTGTTCGGATACTGAATGCTGTGAAATGAGTCCCGGAGACATGTTGGTGGAGGGTGACTCGTGGGAGGAGAACTGGCTCTTCCGCCGGCAGCGCCTGGCAGGAGTGGGCTGCTCGGACCCTGTCACCATGCTCATCCCCAACCCTGAGGCTCATGTCACACCTACAGTGGGAAATAGGTGAGTCAAATCTGATGGTCATGCTAATTTTATATATTTTTTATTTATTTATTTATTTTTATTTATTTATTTTTTTTATATATATACTTATACAATATTTTCATGTTCTTTCTGGAGACGGATGGGGGGGGGGAGACATTTGTCCTGCGGTGGGTTCCTAGAGGCTCATGGTGATTATATTATTTTCTAGATAAGTTACTATTAATTTTCTATTTTTAATATTTGTATCACTTTATGACCACTAACTAATGTTGCAGAGATGTGGATGAGCTGTCTGAGTTGTCTGAGCAGCGGTCCGTGTGTAGCAGTGAGCCTTGGAGTGACAGCGAGGGTGAGGGGGAGGGTGAAGGGCTGTACTCAGGCTCACACAATGCTGCCTCAAGGGAACTGTCCTTACTGGCAGGTGAGTCCACAGTTCACACACACCTGATGCTTGTTCAATAATGTTTACCTGAAAGTCTGTTGTGCTCATTATTCACTGTATTATCATGGTAGTGGACCTAAAGTTAATCAGTGAGATATACAACTGAATTCATAACTCTTATACATATTTTTATTTATTTATTTGTCATGATTTATAAAAACATGGATGCTGTATCACCATTACAGGAGAAATTGTGGCTGAGTTTGGGCAGCAGGACAGAGAATACACAGTAGACTACAGTGCAGCAAGTAGAGTGTCTGCAAGGAGAACACCGCCACTACACTCCCCATCCTACACCACGCCATCACGGCCCCACACACTCCCCCAGACACTTCCCCAGAACACTTCATACCCTAGTGAGGTATCCAGGGAGTACCACAATGGGAGGCACTCAAGAGGCACTGCGAGAGATCCTGAGTCTGTGTCGGACAATGAGAGGCCCGTGCCCAAGCCAAGGTGAGAGTGTGTGTGTGTGTGTGTGTGTGAGAGGATGTTGTGTTGTGTTGTTTATGAGACCCTGTACTTGAGTGAAGGCTATTCTTGTTATGAGTTTGTGTATGTTTCATTCTATTGTTGAGAGATGTAGCAACTTCACTGTCCACTGCTTTGTAAAATGATTAGGAAATACCCTGGCCGTGACTAACCTTACAGCCAGCTTTTCTTCACACCAAGCCAGTGAGAATGAATATTATCAGTAATGGTATAGACCTATAGTAAGAATGTACCACTCACCATCACTATATTGTAGCAAATTAAATCAGAATTTGAACCCTTCCTCAAAAAATAGCTTAGTTTTAGGGCCCCTTAACCCTCTCTACCTCCATGGATATATTTCTTCCTTTCATACAGCTTTCCATATTTCCAATTCCCATCCTGCAGGAAGCTCTCCTTGGCCACCACTCCATCCTCCAAGGCCTCAGACAAGTCCCCTGGCAAGCCCCTCTCATCCCCCATGGAGGACCTCACCATCCTGAGTCCCCCTCTGGAAGTACCACTGCCGAGTGAAGCAAAGAGCAGCAGTGAAACAGTGTGGTTTGTGGAAACACCTCAGGACTGCATTGTGCTTCAGGGACGCACACTCAGGCTGTCCTGCGTCCTTAACACCAAGAGACCAATGGGTAAGGAGAGCTGTGGAGTTGTGTTGAATACTTTTACTAAAATTTGAATGCTAAAAGTCATTAATGCAATTATTCTCCTATGATACTTTCTTCAACATAATTTATCACATCTTGTCCTCTAACTTGCATCACTTCCCATTTTTATTTTCCTTAGTTCAGGATTCGAGTGAGTGTAGTATTAAGATGTATATACAGTGTGTTGCTTAGACTCTTAGAAGACCTTCACTTCTATTTATATGCTATTGAGATGAAGTCAAGTAAATGGATTTCATTGAACTGCTCCTTGAAGAGAGTTTTATTTCATAGGTAGCCACTCAGAACACCATAAGTTCCTTTAAGTTCAATAATGATAATGACAAATTTGTGTATGTTATTATGCCATGGATTAGTTGCATTAGTTTTAATATCCGGAATAGTTACCTGAAAAAGCTCTAGATTTTATGATTTTATGTTTTTGCAGGACTGACCTGGTACCATAACGGGTCACTGGTGCAGTCAGGTCGGCAGGAGGTGTGGTCATGGAGACGAGGCCCCACCCACCACCTCCACCTGTACAACATGACTCCAGCTGCTGCCGGGGTGTATGCTGCTGCTGCCTACACTGCCTCACACTGTGTTTGGGCTTTCTGCCGTGTGCATTACAAAGGTTACTCACCATCACTTTCTGTTACACTAGGTTGTTAATATAGTCGGCTACATGGAAGGTATGATACAGCCTCTGCATCTTGCTCATTAGATCAAGTAAAGTTATTCATAATACAGATGATAAGCTGATAGCAAGTTTGTGGTGTTAATGTCAATAACATCATTTATTATAATAATTGTTCATATCATTGCAGATTGTTGCAAGGGCCTGTTTTCATTTACTTTTGGGGTACATTTTGTTTTTATTTTATAGACAGTGAATTTAGAAGTTTGCAAATCAAAGAAAATGTAGATTCTATTTATAATAGAACGTATTATTCTCCTATTATTCTCTTCAACTACCTAATTGTCTTCCATTCTCTACATGTGTCCAAACCACCTCAACACACTGCTCTCTCTGCTCTACCACCCAACTCTCGTAACACCAGTTCTCCTTCATACTTCCTCATTTCTCACTCTGTCCATACACGTTACTAAGTTACAAATTATACCAAGTCTTCATAAATAAACGGATTAAAAAAGTAGGCATTTATTTAGAGTATTTTGTGTTTGTGTTCAAGTTTTACAACACATCCTCCTCCCTCCTCCAACAGCTAGTGCCCGGCCAGGTAAACGTCCAACCTTCACCAAGGGTCTCACTGATGCAACAGTGGAGGAGTGTGGTGAGCTTAGCCTCCAGTGTCAGGTTCAGGGCCACCCAGAGCCTAGAGTCACCTTTACCCGAGGCACACAGCAGCTGCAGCCATCCTCCCGCCTGGCCATAGGTAGGCTGGTGACTAGATGGCTCTCAACTCACACAGAAACTCATAACAGTTTGATTTGACTCTTAAACAACCATGGATTTTATTAATGAATAGATAAAATCTTGTAAATCATGCATTAACTTATCTGTATGTGTATGTATAACATATTGTATTTTATATAGAAGATAGTTGTAGGCTTGTCTAATTTTCTATTCTATGTGACTGACACCTTATTCCCTCTGGAAATATCCTGTAAGAGGATGGCCACAGCAGATGAATTACAGATGAAGTTATTATACATAAATGTCATTTATGTAATAAATATTATAATTTGTAATTGTTGATATGTTAAGATCCTTTTATCTCCATGTACAGAGAGTGACCAGTATGGGACGTGGACTTTGCGTCTCACTGACTCTTCACTGTCTGATACCGGGGAGGTCACTGCCACTGCCACCAACACACTGGCCACTGCTTCCTGCAGGTGCCAGATGAAGGTGTTCCCTGAAGGCACCCGGCTGCCTCGCCAAGATGCCTCACGCTCCTCCAGGACACACCAGTCACACCCCAACCAACAGGTCTGTTTGACTTGGTTCATCTTGATATGTCACTGAGGTCCCTATGAGGCTCGGTGATATCATATAATATAATAATCATTTCTATTATTCACAAAGGAGACATTACCTCATTATAACAACCTATTATTTCCTCTACTCCTTGACTTATGTAGCCCATTTCTTGACTTGAGATGCAGGCAGGATGTTATGTTAATATCTTAAGAGGTCTTTATGTAAGTGTAAGGTGAGGTGTGTGATTGCAGCCACTTCATTAGTTTGTGTTGTGGGTGTAAGTGAAGTAGTGTTGAGGTCAGGTGACTTACAGCCCCTCCCACCCCCACCCACGGCCCAGACGGGTGATGGGTCACCTCGCTCTTGTACAAACTTCATCCAGCGCTGCCTCTTTTGCTGCTGGGGCCGAGTGCGTGTGGATGACTCGACTCCCCTCCTCCTCCAACCCTGAGTGCACCAACAGTAACATCTCCACTACTCACTCACACTCCTTAACTGTGCTTCATTCCCTTTACAACACTTCTTAATAATATACATTCATGCACTTTAATTATACTTTTTTTTGCAGTTTTTTTCCTGATCTGTTTGACTTTCCCTTAAGTAAAAATGTTCCTGTCAGTGGTTAATGTAATGATGAAGTTTGATTGTATAGAATGTTCTTAAATGTAAAGTAGAGTGTTGATTAGTAGACCAAAGAAGACATGGAATCAAATCCTGAAGAATAACCTTGACACTAAAGGACTTAACACACAAGTTGCATAAAGTCATGTAGTCTGATGAGCTGTTGTATAATGACAAAGACTCGCATAAGAATGAAACTTGCCTTTCAATATTATAAAGCTGTGCAGTGTGTCAGTTTGGTCGCTACACTTCATTTTGTTGCAGGTAGTTTAGTTTCATAGTAAAGGGAGAGTCAACACAAAACACTTGCATTAATCTCATGTATTATTTGTTTTCAGCTTTTTTCCTAGGATCAGTTATTTGTATTTATATTTTCAGATATTTGTTCTTAGCTTCATTATGTTTGGCATGACCTTATTCCACTTATGTTTGAGGTTAATGCCTTTTATTACAACAATATTTGCATGTCTGCATGATTAGTTTCGATGTGCAAACATAATCTTTGTTAGAAATTACAATATTTATCAATTGCTTGATGTGTGTGGAAAGTTTTTTAATGAAATGCTATTAATTACTGGATTTCTAATTTTAGCCTCAGTTTGCCTTTAACATTCGCATATTAAGTATAGTAAGTAGAGTAACAGGTTACTAAGTGTTCAGAACTTGCTTCAATCTTAATGTCAATATAAAAGCAAACCATTAACAGTTTACAACCTTGACAACACTTTATGATCCATGATGGTGAGCAGTGACGGTACATGACACAACTAACTTCAATTAATATTCCCTCAGCTGAAGGGGAGGTCAGGCACCACCACCCACAGGACACCTCAACCTGGCTCTCACCTCTCAAACAACAACTACAACAACAACAACAACACAGCTGCATTAACCACACCATCTCACCTCCAGTTTGAGGACCCATTAACCACATCCTCAGGTGCAAAACATGGTGGTGGAGAGCAGGAAGATATTCACCAGGTGCCCACCAAGCCAGGTACTGCTGCAGGAGGGCTTAGGGACCTTGGCGGGGCGTTGAAGGAGGTGCATGATGCCCAGACTGTTGTGGACACCCTGGGAAGTGGTGTGCTCCCGCTGTCTAGTATTGCCAGTGCTTCAGGAGCTAGTGTGCATGAGGAACTAGATACAATAGACAGTGGTGTTGGTGGTGGTGGTGGTGGTAGTGGTGTTGAAGCTGTGGGAGTGTTGGTTATGCAGTCAGGGCAGTGGTCTAGTAAGCATCACCACCCTTTCCCCGTGATTGGTGAGGAAGGTGGTGATGTTGGTGCATCTGTTGGTGAAGCCTTCCCTTCTGCCTCTGTACTTGGTGCTAGGCTGGACCTTGACTACTATCCCTCAAGCCATGAGGACAATACCTCTTCCTCTTCCTCCTCGGATACTGATAATATAGAGGATGAGAAGGAACTAACCTTGATAAGACCCCCTGATAACCTCAACTTAACAGCCCCCACCTTCCTAGCACGCCAGACCCCCCAGACTAACCCCCAAGTACCAGTCCCCCCATCCACTCTCCCTCCTAACCAGCTGCATGCCTCTAGCTCCCTTGAGGATCCCTGCCTCCAGAAGCATGAAGGATGTCCTCAGGATACTCCACCTCCTGCCTCCTCACCTGATGCGCTACAACCTTCCTCAGGTAATATTGATGTCATAAAGATCCTGGAGCTGAACGCGGGATTTCTAGCGTCCTGTGTTGTAATTTTTAAGGTTGTGGTTGTAAGTGTGACAGGATCAAGTGTTTCATACATGAGGCAAAGGTGTGACAGGTGATAATACTCTGATAAACCTGACACAATTGGATTATCTGATAAGCTTATGTTGCTCTGCTATCTTAAGGTTTGAAACTCGACCCGATATCTTTGTGCAAGCGTAAGGAGCTGTAAAAAGATGCCAGAGTATTTATGAAACATGATGGATTAAAGCATTATCAGGACTCATAAACACAAGCTTGACTCACTAACTTCTACACCAAACACCTGTTGGTGAATAAATACCAATCCATCACCAACTGATTACATAATACCTTGAAATAGTTATGCCTCAAGTGCAGCATTTTTGTCATATCATTGTTGGGGTTTTAATCCTCCTTCCATCAGAATAAAAAATGTAGTGATCATTGATTGTTACTTAGGTGTTTTGTAGTCATGTTTTCAAGGTGAGGACTTACATGATTACCTCAGCATGTGTTTACCTCGTTGTAAATACTTGCTGAGGTTGAGGTAATGTCATGTAATGTAGAATACCAATATGCATGTTATTTATTCAGGTGATAAATTTTATTATTCTCTAAATACAGATCATAAAGATAATATTTCTTTATTGTTCAGTCATTTTGGTGTTTTTATTTTATGATTGAATAAAATTTTTTGTGTATTGGTTTATATTGTGTTTGTTATTGATAAGGATGAGGAAGGTTAATTAAGGTTCCATTCATGAGATATATGAAGAATCACATCAATCCATCACTTCATATTGAATTTATTATTAACAATGATTATATTTACATGATTTCTACCATTATTACTTTCTAATTTAAACAGATTTTCTTGTATCCACCAAACATTTTATTGGATTTTGAAACATTACAAATTTTTATGATCAATCAATAAAGTTTAACCCGAACCTTGTCTTCCTCTCCCTCAGGCACCATAGCTGAACGTGAACACCGCAAGTGGGAGGCTGCCGTGCCGCTCCCCAACAACCCTTACTCTCCTGAGCGTCTAGCACACCGCCTCTCACACTCCCGGCCCCCCGATCACCCCCTCTACACCCGACACGCTCCCCCTGTGTGAGTGTTCTGATGGGTGTGCTGCAGGTTAGGTTAGGTTTGGTTAGGTGTGATGAAATGTGTCAGTCAGGTTTTGGTTTTAATCCTTGTGTAATACTTTATTTTAATTATAATACTGGATGGATGATTTTTTATTTTGTGTTGACCTTCATTGCTTTAAGACTAATTCTACATTGAAATTTTACATGAGTGGATCTAAAAATAATACTCAGAACATCCTTATAACTTTTCCTTCATTCATCAATAGCTTGTAAACAAAACATTTTCCTCCACAGAGATTTTCCCGGGAGCAGCGAGGTTGAGGTTGACCTTGACCCGAGCCTGCAGGACGGCATGCCACCCAGGACTGACCTCAACCGATACAGCCGTGACTACTACGTGGCGGCCAATACCAACGGAACGGCTGCATGGAACAGGAGTAACTTTGCAACCCAACCAAAACACACTGAGGATCACTACCCAACCTTCAAGCAACACCACCTTACTAACGGCTGTCACACTCCCTCCAACACCTCACAACAGGTCATAAGGAATGGCCAGGTATGCCACACTGTTACCTGTATGCATGTTGAAGCACCTCACATATCTAGTGGTGGAGGTGAGGGTTCAAAGGTCCTTCTTGCACCACCTCAACCTTCCACTTATGATGATGTTCCTGTTTCCACTTCTCAACCTTCATCTCCCTCTTCTGTTGTTCCCTCAAATTGTAGTGCACTGCTTGACTCTGGTAACCTAAGTAGTACCGCAGCTAGATCAAAGGACTGTAAGGATTTTATAGGTGAGTCAAAGAAAGTGTACAGTACCATTATAGACAAGTTTAACGAAGGCAAAGTATCTCAGGGACAGAACAAAAGTGTTGGGCAAGGCAGCAGGCTAACCAGTGCACCTCTGTCCACTCAACCTCACTCACATTCCTCCTCGGATGGAAAGGTCAGGCAATCATTTAGTCTTTCTCCTCCTCCTCCTGTTCTTCCTTCTTCTTCTAGCCTGTCATCTCCCCTCTCCAGCCTGGTGACTCCCCTCCTCCCTGAGTCACCAGGCATTGGGGAGTTAGAGGGTGACCTCATGCAGCATAGCTTAACACGTCTCTCATTCAGGGCACGAAAAGCCACTAGAGAATTCAGTCTGAACCCACTGTTTGAGGATGAGGTCAAAGGTGATGGAAGTGACAGTGTAAATACTGTTCCTTCCCAAAGAGTCATCCAACACACTCCCACCAAACCCCAACCTGCAGAACCTTCTTCAGACTATTACAGTTCCTATGAGTCCCTCCCTTACCTCTCCTCCTTCAGCCGTGAGGGAAGCCTTAGACTCCCAAAGCCTCAGGTAACAGAGGAAGTGTTTGAGAGTTTGTCACACGTGGGTGGTTCCCTCAGACTACAAAAGAAAAAGTCTCCCCTAAAGACTTGGGGAAGTTTTAAACATAATAAAAACATGATGTTTTGAGTGGACCATTGCCTCTATCAATATAGTAATGGGTGTACAAGGACCTACAGACTGTGCATTGGAAAGCATTAGGAAGCTGAGGAATTATAAATCTTACATTCTTTGTCCTTTTGGATGAAGGCTGGAGACCAGATATCTTCTAGCTATCTATTCTATAGTCTCTGACGCCTCGTTCCCTTCAGTAACGTGCCCCAAGGGGATGACCACGCCTTGTTCAATCACTCTCCCTCTATCAGCAATTCTTTCTTGCATGTACTCCTTCACCCTAAATCCTTGGGGAATTTTTCCATGGCCATTCATGATCGATCTCCTTAGAAGTATTGAAGGCATCAAATATTATAATGAAAACTCAAGACACTTAAATGTATGCCTCAATTTTACTTATACGTCACCATTTTATTTCTTGTTGTACACCTGTACTGTTTCAACTTACTCCTTCAATTGTGTTTTCCCATTCCCTATATTTTTCTTCACCATTATTCTTTTGAGTTGTTTAAAGTGAACCTGCCAAGCAGGATGTATGTTCTGAGCTCATGATACCTTATCAATGTGAGAGCATACCATCACACTGATAAAACGTGCAGGTCGCTTGGCCTCCTGCCCTATCAATGGCACTTTTAGTCAACTACTGATACTGGAGATAACACTAGATCATGGGGGAGATGGGGGGGGTTTGATCTTTGGTGCAGGTAGGTGTGGGAGGGGCAGGGCAGGCAGTAGAAGCCAAGTGTTGGTGGCAGCAGCAGGTTGTGAACGTGTTATTCACAAGTAGTCTGGAAAGTGTTGAGTTTGGAAGATTTCACTGAAACAGGTGAGCTGGAGCAACAATGGACATTGCTTAAGGTACAGGAGAGAGAGAGAGAGAGAGAGAGAGAGAGAGAGAGAGAGAGAGAGAGAGAGAGAGAGAGAGAGAGAGAGAGAGAGAGAGAGAGAGAGAGAGAGAGAGAGAGAGAGAGAATATGTAAATAATATTAGAGAAGGAGTAAGCAATTACATAAGTCTGTTTGCAGATAATTCAAAATTACTAAGGAAGATAAGAAACCACAAGGAATGAGATGAGTTACAGAATAACATAAACAAGATATATGAATGGAGCAAGACATGGGTAATAGAATTTAATCCAAAATAATGTCATGTATTGGAAAGAGTTGAATAAGACCCTCATGGACATATTAATGATTAGAACAAAATATTATATCAATAGAAAAACAAGAGAAAGGTTCTGGAGTGGTAATACAGGACAACTTATCACCAGAAAAACATATAGATAAAGTATTTGGTGACACATTCTAAATAAAGATATGATGAGAAAAATTATTACTACAATTATCACTTAAAAACTGGAATATGTAGAAGTAATATGGTCCCCGCACAAGAAAAAGAATATGTTGAAATTGGGAAAAAAACAGAGAATAGCAACTAAGATGATGCCAGATTGGGAATGCCAAACATTTAAGGAAAGATTAAAAGAAACATAAATGACAACAAAAGAAGAGAAAGAGGAGACTTAATTACAATATATGAATTGATGAACAACCTGAAAGGAATGCAGAGAAAAGATCAAATAATGAAAAGAAAAGGAGAGGTTAGATATTTGAGGAACACAAGAAATATTTGCAAAAAGTAATTTGCTTGAACGATACAAAAAAGTGAAGGTTTCCCCAGAAAAGCATTGATACTGTACTTGGAATGGAATGAAATACGAGGTGATAATGACAAAAAATGTACAACTGAAGGAAATACTGGACAAATAAAAATACGGAGACAGGACCACACGAGTGTAGCTCAGGCCGTGTATACAACTATGTAAATAAACACTCGCAAAGGAAAGACTTCACAAATATAGATAAGGAGACAGGACCACACAACTGTAGCTCAAATTCTGTATACTACAACTAGGTAAAGTAAAGTGTTGTCCCACGCTGTAGCTGTGCGTAGGTGCGGGCGTTCATCTCCCGTCACATTGGCCTTTGAGCCTGTGGTGGAAATTAATCCGTTACGCCGGAACACTGTGACATTCAACTTTCCACAGCTTACCTTCCCCAGTTTTACTTAGGTAGCCATTTATCCACCAACCCATTTGGAAGAATGAACAGCTGGGTGAGCTGTGTGCCGCCTGCCTTCGTCTGGTATCAAATTCAGGCCAGCGGATTTGTAGTGAGACTGCAAATGCACTGAGGCATAAATATGAGCGATGGATGCAGATGAGAGAGAGAGAGAGAGAGAGAGAGAGAGAGAGAGAGAGAGAGAGAGAGAGAGAGAGAGAGAGAGAGAGAGAGAGAGAGAGAGAGAGAGAGAGAGTTTAAAGAATTGCTCACTTCCTTATATAGCTTTTCTTTGAAAGAAACATAACCCAAGAGCTTTAGCTTTGCTTTGCACATTATCCTGCTGCTTAGAACATACTAACCTCACTTGGCACCATAACTTTTAAACATTGTAAAGTGTGCAGCTCATTGGCCAAGGCAGACTGTACCACCTGCTGCCATTTATGTTTTAACATTCAAAGTTTTAAAACTGAATAATATTTTTCCTCTATAATCTCATATTCTCCTCTGCTCTTCACATCCTTTTTTTTAAGATGTAGTTTCAGCTCTGTAGTTATGTAAATTTTGTATTGCATTATAATTTACATTGTATTCTGCTGCAGTATGAAGCTTGTTGTATTCTGGCTTGGCATGAAGCTTGACTTGGTGGTAGTTTTGATGCTTTCCTTCTGTACTGGTGAGCTTAGTGTAATAATAAACCTAACTCTTTATCACTATGCATTGTATCACTAACCAAACTAAGCTTACTATTACATTATGAATCTAAAATTTGAATGGTTGTTTATTATCATTAACAAAACTCTTCATACATCACTCTCCTTTTTGAAGATTTTATCGAATTCTGTTTTTATGTTTGTTGGATGGAATGTGTAAAAAAAAACAGGTTTTGAACAAAAACTAAGTATATGAGTTTTTCTTTTGTATAAAAGATTCATAATATTCAGTTACAGACTAGAAAGTATTACTATTCGTACCATTATTACACAAAGTAATTGTTTCATGTTGCACTAACCAGTGACCAGTTCATTGAATATGTACAGCAGCACAAACCATGATATTGATTATATCATGAGTGTGAATTCATAGATCAGACATCATCCCATTGTAATAATCATATTTGAAAAGCCAGCTGCCAGTGGCTCCATACTGGGAGGAAAAGACAGTTATGGCTGGAGAGGGAGGAAGCATGCCTCAGAGTTTGCTCAGTGTAATGTAAATTTTTTATATTTTTATATTTATTTATTTATTATTTTTTTTATGTCTTGATCCTATGAGGCGTTGATGGTCTCCACTCGTTAGTAGCGCAGGTTCAATTTTCAAAGTGCTACCTCGTTTCTTGTTGAGAGGTTCATGCTGCCCACAGAAGCTCCTCGATGCATTTCACATTGCAGTCCCAGTCAAGGATAGTGTTGATGGCAGCATGTAGGTGATCTTTGGCCACTCGGCGGTTTTGCAAAGAAAACTGGCCAGCCCGTCACGGGACTCAAACTCGGGACTCTGAGCTGGTTTTGTCCACACTCTTGCCACTAGGCCACCGCCTCCTCCAATGACTGGAGTGCCTTAGAGAAAAGAAGAAAATTAGTTGAAAGTTTTGGAAGAGAAAGGTTGGATATTAAAGGGATGAAAAATTATAACATACAAAAGGATGTGGATTGATGGAATTGAATAGGAATAGTAATGTATGCATGGGTCTGTGTGTGCACCTGAATTTACCTAGTTGTAGTATACAGGGCTTGAGCTACACTTATGTGGTCCCGTCTCTATATCTATATTTGTCCAGTTTTTCCTTCAGTTGTTATACATTCTTTGCCATTATCACCTCTTCCTTCAGTCCATTCCAAGTATCTATACTTCTCTGGGGAAAACTGTACTTTTTTTGTATCATTCAAGCAAATTCCTTTTTGCAATTTTTTCTTGTGTCCTCAAATATCTAACCTCTCCTTTAATTTTCAATATTATATTTTTTCTATCTTTTTCCTTCATGTTGTTCATCAATATATTCATTGTAATTAAGTTTCCCCTTTCTCTTCTTTCTTTTACTGTTTATTTTGTATATATGCATTTAGCTTAAGGAATAATGCTTGCATGTTATCAGCTGTAAGTCAAACAAGATAGTCATGATTTGTACATACATTCCTTTGGGTTGAGAGATTACAAGTCTATCTTCATATCTGTGAAAAGCGCTCAAGGTGATAACTTATGTCCACTTCAATGTTCCCAAACTACCCTAATGTGAAGTCAATGAGATAGGTATGTTTACCCTTTGATGCCCTGCCCTATCACACTTCCCTTCTCTGACTTTTTTTTATTTATATTTATTTATTTATTATTATATTTTCTTCATGGCCTATATCACCTTTTGGCTATCTAGTGCACGGTTTTGATGCCCTGTAGGAATGTTTGGTTGCCGTAATAATAGTGGTTGAGTCTCGCCCGTTAGTGTTGCAGTATTATTTAAAGTGACGCCCAAGGAGGTTCATACCGCTCCCTCAAGTTATTAACCTGCAGCCCGGCGGAGCGCTGTCATTACCTTTAAACCATTTGACCCTAATAGATTTTTGGGTTAGGTTGAGGCAATGGTTTGAAAATCTTTATAAGTTAATTTAATATATAATCTGTAATGGCAATGGAGGTTTGAATTGAATTGTAATAATGTTGTTAGTCCCAATATACAGTGTAGTAGTGCACAACAGATTACACAAGCAGATAACGGGGATAAGATAATGTAAGTTGACTGCCAGTGGAGAGGAAGGGTGATGTCAAGCCTGAGAATGGATCCTCCAAAGTTATGCGTCAAATGAATAAGACGAGAATAATTGTCGTGTTATTATGTATTTTGTCTATTTTTCATCATAATGTTAAATTGAGTTAAAAAAAGGTAAAAGATAAGTAATATAAGGCAGCCTTGAGGTAGTCTTGTGATTTATCATATTTGATAAGATATTAACTTTTAATGTCGTCATGTTTTGTGTAACCTCGGAGCTTCTTCATGTCTCTCCTTCTTCAGTGCTAAACTATTAACAAAATATCTATGCTCTCTGTTATCTATTATGTTTAATTTCTCCATATATATTTAAATATTTCTTAATCTTCGATAATTGTTGCTAACTGTGATGGATAAATACCTTGACTAATTGCTACATTTTGAAAACACTAACCTTATATAGCTTGGGAATTTATATGACATTCACTATTTTTATGGATGAACATAGATAGTTGAACAAACCTCAACAGAAACAATGAAATATGATGAAATTATGAAAGGTATTTCTGTAATTGTTAAACCCTTACCTTGGATGACTTGAAATTATGAAAGGTGCTTCTGAAGTTCTTAAACTCTCACCTTGGATGACTTTACATGTGATCTGTCATCTTATTCAAACCTACAAGTCATGTCTTCCATTACCTCAATCGGTGGGACAAAGGGAACACATGTTTAGCCAAGAATACGTACATTATCATATGCACACATAAATTTAATGTAATAAATGTATTTATAAAAATAACAAATTATATCTATATCTATATATTTGGCTTATATTCCATTAAAAGTGGATAGCCAAGACAAGGCATTTAGGGTTCAGGGAGATTTTACTCTACCCTTCATTTATGTCCTTTTTTTTATCATAGAGGAGGGGCTTCCTAGACCCTTAGCTCCCTTCCTTTCTGTTGCCTTTTATGATACACAGGGAATACGGTTGTAGCCCCACAAGAGAGCTAACAAATTATATAGTAAACCTAAACCTCTCTGTGGGCTCATTTCATAGTTTTTTTCAACAGGAGATCAGGATTGCTTTAGGAGGCAATCTTACCAACACCAACACCACCACCACCACCACCACTACTAACAAGATACAGAACGTGAAGAACAATAAGGACAGGGAGAAGAGTGAGGTTGTGGCTGAGTGCTCTGAGGTGGTGGGATCCTGCAAATCTATAGACTGGAAGGACGAACTCAAGGATATTCAGGTAGTGTTGTTTGCCTTTGAATTACAAATAAGTGTTTGCTTAGCTTGATAGAGGTAACATTATTGATATAAGCAACACTCATGATGAAGGACAACTTATCCATCTAACCTTCAAATGATGGGGAATGAAAACCAAGGAAGATGCATCAAGAGTTTCACTTCAAAATAAGTCCTTGGTGTGATCTTATGGGGTTGTGGGCAAATATATAAGAACACCTAATCTGTAAGTGCTACAATTCCAATAAGACCCAAAATCTAAAGTATACTCCCAGAGCCATGAATATAATGTTAGCTGTGAGTGAAGTTGCAGAAAGTTAGGTTCTAATATTGTGTCCTGCTGTGTGTGTGTGTCTAGGCAGCACGTGTGGAACAGGAAGTTGCTCGGCTGCAACGGACCATTGAAGAGACACAGCGGCGGTGGGAAACCTACGCCCGACATGCTCCCGGGCGGGGCATCACCTTCTCTGACGGCTCCACAGAACACCTGCATCACCCTCATCCTGGTGGGTGTTTGGAATGCATTCAGGGGAAGGGGTCGAATAGGAGGAATTTTACTTTGTGTTCATCATTAATAAGGTTGAAAGGACCATAGTGCTAACTTGCCTGTTCCATTTTGTATTACAAAACAAAACCTTACACAGCACACACTGTTGATGTAGGCAAGACATACTTGTCATATACATTGTACCTTTCTAATCTGAGTATCTGGTACAGAGGCGTATCTGGTGCCTCCTCGACATGACCTGTGGAGGACAGTAAGTGTAGATACCATCTCCGTGCCCCTTCAAGAGGCTGCCCCTCAACACCCCCTCCTCCGCCACATCAGCATGGACAACCTCCGCCCCGCCACCAAGGTGTCCAACATCCAGTCCCTTGCCCACCCGCCCCACCAGAGCACCACCAGCATCAACTCTGTAGGCAGCAGCAGCCTTGATGGCCCACCACACCCACCCAAACAGTCTTCAGTGGGCCAGTTGGGGCGGTCCATGGAGAGTTTAGGTGAATACAGTGACCGAGAGGTGCTGGACAGTGATGGTTCACTCCACACACCTGAGGAGTCACCTGCTCTGCCCTCGGTTAAGAAGCTGGCCTCCAGGTTTGATCCAGTCCCACACAAAGTGAACAATCTGGACAAGCACGGCAAAAGTGTGAGTTTCTACTTCACCTGTCAGACAATTGTTGCTTTGCCTGATCCAAGCAGATCAATATTCACTTGTTTGATGAAGTGAAATTTTTAAAAAGTAGAATAAAATCAAATTCCTTTATATTTCAAGACAGGTGATTACTAGATAAACAAAGCTTTATAGTATTGATGGCTTCAGTTTGGTGACCTTCAGATCACACTAGGTATGTGTTGTTGGAGTTGAATATTGCAGGAGGACTTCAGTGATGTAGGTCTGAGCAGGGAGACAGGTAAACACTGTGTTACTTGGCAAACTATCATGACGTGAACAAGGCCAACACGTGCTAACTAAAATTAACCTTTCCAGAATGTATGATTAAATTGCATCAAAAATAAACGTTGATGAATTAAGATTTTTTGTGAATGAAATTCTTGTATAATTTATTTGTTGACTGATATACAGATTTAATTATTCAACCTTTGCTTGTTTAACTTTGCTTCTCCACAAACAGAATTCTCTCTCCCATTCCGGCAAGAACATCCACAGCAGCGGACGGGTTCCTCCGGCCGACAGAACCACCTACACCAACAACCTCAACAAGCGCAATGAGAAGCCCTACATCATGAAGGAGGTAAGGTCTCAGGCCGAGGTGACACCTTCCCCAGACCCTGACACTTACAGCAGTGACGGTGACAACTGGGAGTCTGATGACACAGCGACTGTGACCAGCATGAGTTTACCCCCAACACCAGTCTCCCTCAACAACAAGTACAGTTTTAGTGCCTCCAGCCTCATTGACACAGACTCCTCACACTTTGACACTAAGGACCCAGATACCCAACCTCCCAAGACCTTCTTTGGGGTGACCCTCCGCAAGGCAAGCAGGAGTTCTCCTGTCCATGTATACACCAGGAGGCAGGACTCCATGTCTGACGAGACATCCTGTGCCGACCACAGAGAGATGGATACTAGACGGCTGTCCAGTACCAGTTTGATGAGTGTGGGACAGGTGCGGACACCTTCCAGTACTGAAGAGGACACACCTGCACCTGCCACCCTCAGACAGTCCACCATCATCAAGGTGGATACAGATCCACATTTCACTTCTAGTACGTCCAAGGATTCAGCTCCTGTAAGGAAGTTTACTAAATCCCTAAGCTTAGCAAACATATATCAACATGAGGACTTGAGTCCTTCAAATTCTCCTTCCAAGCAGCAGCACACTTCACCGAGTATGATGGGCTATGCATTTGCACCAAAAGGGAAGAAAAGCATGACTAACTTCTTAAGAGCCTATACTAAGCAGAAATTCCTTCATGATATACATCAATTTGATGAGAAAGCTGAGGAAAGTTTCAGCATTCAGATAGCAGATGATGATTACCTTCAGCACAGATTCCAAAACCAAAGAAATCCACCATCATCACTGCCTTCTACTCTTAGGAAGGCAAAGAGTGAGAAGTCCCTTACAAATATTAAAAATGATTCTAACAACACACACTACACAAACATCAATACAAGTAGTAAGACAGCACAGCCCCATGAAAAGATTAATCAGCCAATATCAGTGAACGGCTCCATGCAAGCAGAACTCCCACTCAAGAACACTAATACAACAACATTGGAAGACTTTGTTGATACTAATGTTGCATTAGTGACAACACTTAACCAAGACACATTAATCAATGAAGAAAACACTGCAGTCATGGAGAAAAGTGTTCCAGAAGTGGCTAGTCATTCTGAGGAGAATGACTCTTCATTAGAATGTGATCAGAATGACAAGTATGTGACAGCTTCAGTTGTCTATTGCACAGGAGAAGATCCTTCTGAAATAGTGTTAAATAATGCTCATGTTTCTTTACTCCAAGAGCATCTTAAGAAGGAGTCTCCGCCTTCCTTGGAGGAGTCTTCAAGTGACAGTGGACACACGTCAAGTGAAGGGCGGCCAATGCGTCGACACAAGAGTGTTGGAGACTTGCTCAAAGAATATTCTAATATTAAGTCTCTAGACAGGAAGAAGGATTCTAAGTCCATTGTATCAATGAAAAACAAATCTAGTGGTGAGAGTTCAGAGCCATACAAGACCATTATTGCAGTTGAACACAACCCTAAACAGGGTTCACCTAAGGCTCCTCACACCTCACAAGTTAACACTTCAAGCCTCGTCAGACCTAAGCCTAAAACTGCACCTTTGGTCGTTGAGAAGAGTTTGAGTCACTCCTACTTCAAAAATGTAGACCAAGAGTCAGGTAATTCTGAGACCGTTATCAATGTGTCTGGCAGAACCTCCACTGGTGATGGTAGTGACGGGGAAGTATTCCATGCCAGCACCATTTATGTTGGAGATGGAAAAAGTGACTCGCAACCTGATTATTCAACTCGGATTACTGTCAATGGAAGAGTCTCACCATCATTCAAAGGGGAAGTGAAAGTGAATGATAAGTATGTGAATGCACAACCACACCTTCCCTCACCTGTTAGCTGCCATGGATCTATGACATCTAAGAACGGAAGCAAAGTAGAAAGGAACAAAGTTATCAATGATACGCCAGATTCAATGATAACAACAGTCAAGGTGAACGATCCTTTCATTGGAGTAAAGAGAGAGAAAGCAAGTGACAGTTCTCACATCAAGATTGTAAGTGTGACAGAGAAAGTGAATCCTGTAGATCACTTTGCAGACATTGAGCAAGACAACCCCATCACCATCAAGGAGATCATTATGAAGGAGTCTCGCACCGGTAAAAGTGGCATTAGTGAAAAGTCTCTAGCAAGGAAACAAAAAATTAAGGATGCAACTGTTCCCCTCAATTCCCCATTCTCTCCACTAAGATCACAGCTTAGGAAAAAGTCATCCTCTTCATTGTCTCCCAGTGAAGAGGTTCCACCCAAGCTGGCAAACCAGGACTCCCAGGATGAAGGCGTGGACCTTCCTAGTGACACAACCCCCTCAGCCAGCAGCCAGGAGCCAGGAGGGCCTGAGGGGTGCCAGCCCAGGGTATAGTGGTCCAGGTCCTCGTGCATGGTGCCCAGGATGAGGTACTGCACACCAAGGTCATGCTGGGCCTACCTTTCTCAACAGTTTCTTTCAGACATATTCTCTTATTCGTAGTTAATACAGACTCGGCTGTGCTCATAGTTATCTGGCCTGTACTCACATCTTTAAATGGATATATTGTCATTGATTTTCCTTGGTGTATCATACTTTGCAGAGAACATCTCACATTGATAAAGTTTACTGTTCAGATGTTAACATGGAGGATATACCTTAGCCATGGTACGGTGTATCATACAGACCGTTCATGACTGGACTCATAGTTAGCCTCTTATCCTCTAAGCACAGCTCTCACACTTTGGGAACAGAAGGGAATAATGGGAGGTAAAAGGTAAAAGAGGAAACAGATGAAACAAGGAGACATAGTTAGAAAAAAGTAAAGGGCCAAGCAATTAGACTGAAGTCTCTGAAGGTTTAGGTAGGATTGTATGATACACCTTGCAAGGTAAACTCAAGAACAAATTATGAGAATTTAATTAAATTTGTGGTACAGGTACAGGCACATCATATGCAATAAACCAATTATGTTTTGAAAAATGGTCTGAAAGAAACTGTAACTGAAACTGGCTGATGTTTCAAGTTCTCGTGGATTCCTGAAGCTGATTCTTACACTGGTGATTCTTTAAGCAAGTTTCAAGGTGTCCCTGGAAGTTACTCTTGTTTGGGTGTGACTGTCAAGGTGGTCAGGGAATGTTTTGTTTCCTTGTCTAGTGTGGTGTGGTGTGTGTGTGTGTGACCTCTGTATTGGGTGCTCCCTTGACTGTACTGTTACTTGACTGTTACTTGTTTGTTCTGTTGTCTCTCGCCTGTATGGACTGGTGCTAAGCTGCATCTGACTTGACTGCCTTGTGGGAACAAACACTGGACTTATCTGTGGAGATTTCACCAATTTATTTCTTGTCTGTTGTGAGATTTGATACTGTACATCAGTATGTTTGTTAAAAATGACGAACAAATTTTATTCTCTGCCTGCTTAACTCTTACACTTATCAAGTAAATGGAAATGTATTTCAGATTGTGTTCTATACACTTTTCCGGAACTATTTCCTCTACTACAGATCTTAAACTTCTTTTATTTGATCACAAAAATAAGTAAAACAACTTTTACTGCACTTTTACTAAAGGGAATTACTTTCTAAAAATTCTCTTAGAATTTTGACTTGGATTAGCATGACATTTTATTATTCTTATCACCATATGATTATTAATGACTGGTATGACTGGTTAGGACGTAGGTATGTAAAATGCATTCACAATGAAGTCTGCCTTTAATTCAGTGGTACAGATAGTGCAGTTGTAATCATAAATTATTCATCGAGGTAGTTCATGTATTAGGGGCAAAAGATACTTAATTCAATACTAATCCTCGCCCTACCAGCACATTGAGACTGGTTGTAAACAAACAGTCATGCCACTGTCTTGTTTATTTTCAACATACTGTGTTTCTTTCTTACATGCAGCTTATCTTTATAAATAATGGACAGTGGTGTAGAAAGAAGTTTACACTGGAACTGTAAATATTGTAAGTTGTGTGTTGTATTGATTCAGTTTTGTGTCAGCGTGTTATTGATTTTGCTTACTCAGATCCCTTTTGTAAATGTTAATGAAGATGCTTGATTGTTTTGTAATGTGTCTTAGAACTTAATTAGTATTAATGTCCATAATGAGTTTACAGATTTGCTTGATGTGCTTTGTAGCAATAATTATTTAGTAGAAAAAATCCTTTTGTTTTGTTTGTTTGCCTGTGTGTGTCAAACAGGACAAATTTGACTGTATCCTTTGCCCCAAGTTTCACCTCTATAGCTAAGCCTGTCCTAGTGTGGCATGGACTTGGCCTCACTAAATAGTGTTCAAGTAAACTGTCTTTAGTTCAGTGGTTCATATACGAGGTAGAATGTCCCTGTGAATAAAGTGTTGTGTTGCCATTTGAGAGACTCTAATAATGTTGTTCTGCCTCCAGGTGCACAGCCTCACCGCCCGTAGCATGCCGCTGCACATAAGGGAAGGTCTGCGTGCCAGCCCGGTCTCTTACAACCTCCAGAGTCAGTCCTCCCCCAGCAGAGATGCCCCTTCCCCAGAGCACCTTGGCATCCCATGGGGACCTGCAGCCATCCCTGTACGTCCTGCCCTAATACCCGGGGACACCAGTGATGACTCTTCTGCTGCTCCCGGGTCACCTCGCCGGGTGCCACGCAGGAGGAGTGGGGGGAAACGTGAGCACCCAGGCTGGTGTGCACGGCCTGAGTGTGGTTCCCTTACTGATCCTGCTTTGAAAGTGGCCACAGACAGCTATTGTTGAAGAAATCATCTTTGAATAACCTGAGCCTCATCTGTTCTTCATTATTTGTGAAAACTGTTTTGCCGACCATTGGACTGTCTAAAGGAGGAACATATGTGTGGAGAAGCAGATGGTTGTGTGGATTATAAAGAAGTACTGTGATAATGTGATGAAGACTGGCCTTGAATACTTGACTTGTTGGCAATTCTGGTGTCAGTGTGTCCTCTGAGGTGAATAACTGCATCAAAAAAGGTGATCAGAAGGTGAACTGAACACTGCCTTATTGTAGGTGTAAAATAGGCCTTCAAAGTCCAGTGATAACTGATGCCTTATAGAACAACAAAGCTTCTGTGAGGTTGATAATGACAAGGTCCTGAGTCAGTGTATGAAAGTTCCCAAGTGAGTTGGGATCTGTGTTGACTCAAACATTCCATACAATCCCTCAAACTTCATCCGGTGTAGAATTAGTTGAAATCTAAGGTGCATATCGGGCTAACCAATACTAATGAAAGGAAGGGTGATGGAGCAAGATGCAACACTTGCTCTACTACAATAGTACACTGGTGGCTTACCTTCAAACTTTTCCTCTAAAGATTATTCCGTAGCAGTGGCCAAACACTGTACTTGTTCTTGTATCTAGTGCTGAGTAAGATCAATTGAAACTTATGCATTGGGAATCATCAATAGTTGAACTACAAACACAAGCTCTTGTTTGCATTAAGAAAATCAACATTAGTGAATAGTTATTGACACTTTTTTACAAGTGTGTTTGCTCACTGGTCAGCAAGTGTACACGTGATGGTCCTTTTGGTGTCATCATTGAGCAGCAATGATAACATGTGGGGCACCAGCATCACTGTGGTAACACTGTGTGCATTCAATCAGGTGACAGGATAATTAAGAGACCATTTGTGATAAAAAAAAATTGAATAATCCCCCCGAACTAGGCATCTATAGACTGAAAGCTACAAATGGGCCGGGTGGCTCTATGGTACAGTGCTCGGCTTGTGACCTAAAGGTTGTGGGTTCGATTCTAGCGCACGGCAGCTTCTTGGTGAGAGGAGCAACACTCTTGTTAACCCTAGCAGAACCATATAGTTCTACTAGGGTTTACAAGAGAGCGTTGCCCCTCTCACCAAGAAGCTGCCGTGCGCCAGGATTGAACCCACAACCTTTAGGTCACAAGCCGAGCACTGTACCACAGAGCCACCCGGCCCATTTGTAGCTTTCAGTTTTAAGCGTCCCCTGCCAGACCTGTGGCTAATTGCAATATGGATGTGTCGGCTGATAATGTGCTTATGGGGATGATGTATGTAATCATCATTAATGTTATTGACATGTCTTGGAAGGTTCAGTCTGCTACTGCAGCCACATGTTTAGCCATGTTTTTGCATACGGTTTTAAAAAAAGATAACGGTTGACCTAATCAAGTTGTTTATAAGAAGAGTCAAGTCAGGGTCTTACAATTTTTCAACATAAGAGGGAGCAGGAGACTAATCTATCTTATGATGGTCATTCTACACATTGCTGCTGCCAGACATATCAACACATATCATTGAGACATCCCGGCATACTCAACATATCAAACAAACAACACTCATACTATTTTTTATCATAAATGATGTGCACAAACACAATAATAATGATAACCCCAAAAAGGTCCACTCCCAAAGTACTAGTAATTGCTGCTAGTAGTCTGTTTATGATCGGACTTCAGGCTTGCAATTGCTAGTGGATTTTCAAAACCATCATTACATTCTCAGCATGTGTACAGAATTGCTATTTAGTGTCGTGATCATTTCCAACTAGGTCTAAGAACCTCAGTCCTGTTTGTAAATCATACTTTACTATTGATAATTGACGCTTTAATCATACTCTTTAATGTGTTGACTTTGCTGTAAGGAGACGATGGGACGTTGTTTGTGTTCCAAGACACTCCTGTAACACATAGAAGTGAGCTAACTAAGATTATCATTCAACTCTAATACTACAGAGGCATGAGTCAGTGTGTGTGTGTATGTACAGGTGCCTTCAATAAGTTATGTATGAACAAACTGCCTTAAGTATAGATGATTCAGATTCATGATACTTAGCTATGTATAAAATATTGAAGGTGAAGCACTCTAGCGATGTCATTTGCTAAGACACTTTTAAAGAGTAGCAGGAGATTATGAAATGTACTGGGTGGAATAGTGGAATAACAATGTTTCTGTTGAAATATCCCACACTTGTATTGTGAGTATTGGGAAGGGGAACGTGTATGTGATCAATAGAATGTGGGAATGTAAGAACACAGTCACAAACTCCTGCTACTGAAAGTTGCATGTAAAGCTAAACGTATTATTATAAGTGGAAGAACACTATTTCCAACTTGTGTCACTACTTCCTTCATGCTGTAGTCCAGCTGTTAAATGTAACTGGCTTATAGCTGTTTTTACGTTTTGTATATTTGTACATATTGGAATGTTTAGTCTAGCTATAAAACCGCTCCATTTTAGGCTCATTTCAGTGTAGCATAACTGGAACATTTCAAGCTTTATGGGACCTAATGTGAGTATAGTATTCCATTACATGGAATTACTCATGTATATGTGTAGATATGTTTTGAAATGGTGGTCTAAATTAGTGTGGATTGCCAAAACTTATATGCAAGCAGAACTTCCTCATATTAATATTGTAATAGTGCCGAAATATGATTAAAAACATTTTAGTTCTTATTGTTCAATTGTATGTTATTTCACACACATAAAAGGCTGAGACAATGCCAACACATCTCTCACCTTACACAGGACATCAAGCTAAAGAGTGACCACAGAAAGAAACAAAGCCTCATACTGGTTGGTTTGCTCCACCTCACTTCATGATGCTCCCAACTCTACGATGATGTTATACTAATTATCAAGTATATTCATTCATGAACGTTCTCCCATAGAAATGACCTCCACTGCCTACTCTCTATCTATGTTCTTCAAGTCTGATACACTAACTAACATTTTACAATCCCTTTTCTACTCCTGCCAATTGCACTTCTGTTATAACTAATGGGAAAGAAGAATGCATAAAGTATCAACAACAATTCTATTTCAATTATGACCTTTCAGCCCATTCTTATCTACCACATCCTACACGTGAAACATTGTTTGCACCAATGTTTCCCATCTCCATAACCTCTGTTTGGGGCACATTCACAGACTTAAAAAAATAATAACAAATAAAAAAAAAATAACAGTAAGAGTTTGGTAAGAGTGAAGCAGCTGTACTGTCCTAGAAACATTTCCTGTCTATTTCCTGATAATGAACCTCAGATCAAACAATGAAGTATAACAACAATGAAGTTGAAAACCTTATCAACACTTAAGTGGATCCAAAAATCACATCTTTGCAGCACTTTATAACTAAACTAATAATCACAGACTGCATGTGTATGACAGCAATACCTGAAGTGACAGCAGCAGCAACAGCAAATTACACATTGCTGAAGCCCAGTCGCTCAGCTTGCTCTAGTGCAGACTTGAGGTGCTCGTCAAACAGCTCACACCTGATGGGCATCTCAAGGGAGTAGAAAGGGTTCTTCAAGGCAAAGTCTGCATACAGTTCATACACTCGGTGAAGCAATGCATCCACACCACTCTGTTTGGGGTCCGATATCACCATAAACTTCACTCCTGAAAAAAATCAAAATACTTAGAAAATGTGTACTTATTGCAATTAAAATCTGGATATTACATTGGTCTGAAAAATTTATCTTTAACACAAGAAATAGATCTATAAATGAAAACAATATATTCTACTTTCCATTACTACTACTGACTGATTTACTGATGCTTACAAGACAAACAATTACTATTTCATTTACTGAGAGACATGAACTGGCATCAGCAGCCAATATGGAAAGATTATACATTAAGGAAGTATTTCAGTATTCCTAGTTTATCTTTGCATCAAAAACTTGATACTGAGCTATGATGCAAAATTATAGCCTAAGAAAAATTGTTCGTAGCCTCATTGCATCTGATAGTTTCACTGTGTTATTTGAGAGCAATGTGATCCTCACAAAGCTTGGGACTCCCCCTCCTGGGAGGTAAAGAAAACCTTATTCAATGTTTTTTTTAACCATTTATATCTAATAATATAAATATGCAGTGTACGTTAATTTCAGGGACAATTTTGGTGACCAATCGACCAATTGTCATTTTCCCCATAGGCTACATGGATCACATAGAACGACGTCTCTATTGACCTATTGGACGTTCTATACAAGACCGAGGTGTATATAAGTGAAAAGTGCACGATAAAACACAAGAGTAAGGAGACAGAGACATACAAGTAGAGTAAATACACAAGATGAGAGAAGAACATGCAGAAAAAGAAAAAGGTAAGAAAAGCACACAGGGAATGAGAGTAAAATAAGGTAAGGTAATGGTCACCTGTGAGTGTCTGGAAACAGTTCATTCTGAAGTTGTCAGCCTCGAGCACCTCAATGCCAGAACTCCTCGGCTCAGGACTCAGCTGACACGCCAAGGCATACAGGGGGTAGAACATGGACGCCTGCCACGGGTACAAAGGGTTAAGGGAGGCCAGGATACTACACTTTTAAGGGTCATTCGTGTAAATGATACGGAAGCACTATACGTAATGTTCTGCTTCTTGGCTCTTGAAACTTGCATAGTACAGGAAATTGGGTGGTGGTGATGATGATGATGATGATGATGATGATGACTATGACAATTAAAATGACGATAACAATAATGACGATCAGAATGATGATAATTATAATGATAATAGTAAAAAAATGGATAGGGGACACCAAATAAGTGATGGCATAGTGAAATATTATACTGATCAGTAAAATTAAAATGAAATTGAAGTGGGACATCTCTGCATTATATCAACAAGCAATGTACGTATTTCAATTCCGCAATTAAAAAAAATAAAAATAAATTAAAGTGAAATGACTTAAATTCCTATAATGTCGTGCAATCAGTGGCAGTCCTGGCATTTCTGAATCATCCATTAGGTTTTGTTTGAGTCCAGCTTAACTCCCTACCTGAAATATCTTCTCATTGGTGGTGAGTCTTGGCCGTATAAACTTGAGGTTGATGGGATAGTTTGCCTCGTCCTTCAACACCTGAAGAGCTTCTCGGCCGTCATCCAGCTGGTGGCCCGTTACCTTCATGCCGTTGATGGAGGCCAACATGTGACCCACTGCAAAGGGATCACAAACAAAATAACACTGGCTCTCTAAGAATTATTTACAGAACTATTATCTATGGTTTCTCCTTTTATAAAATAACATGTATGAGAAAACCATCACTGCACTCAAAATTGTTAGTTACATTTCGTTTCCTCACCCCAAGTAGTTCATGTGAAGATATGAATTTTTTAACTCTTATTTTTGCACACTCTTGGGGTCATATAATCACAGAGACTGTAAAGCAATCATTTAATCTTTGCAATAAGAGTCTATGAGTGTAAGAAGTGCATAAATGTTAAATACATTCCATATTTGCATAGTTCTAATGGTATATAGTTTATACAGTAGATCTACATTCGAGTACAGAGGACTAGAGTTTTAGGCCTACAGTTTTTCCTGATCAATAACTTAATTTTTTAACTAAATATAAGTAAAACCTTATCTGTCAATGTAGCCACCATTTTCACACTATGAATGTTGGTTGAGATTTAATTATATTGTACGACAACGCCCTAGACATGGATCCCAATCTGAAGTGCAAGCCAGGAACCTGATGCTGGCAGGTTGTTAGCAGGCGAGGGAGGCCACTGATTCTGTCAACTTTTGGTTGTATGAGAATCACATAAACAGTGAGATTTGCTTACAATTCCAGTGACCGGATTCAGCGGCTCGGTGGTGTAATGGTTAGCACGCTGGACTCACAACCGAGATGTTTGTGGGTTCGAATCCCAGGTGGGTGAAGACAGAATGTGTTTGTCTTTTTAAACGCTGTAACTCCTGCTCACCTAACAGTAAATATAGGTACGGGAGTAAGCCGAGGATTTGTGACCTTGCAATACCGACAGGAGCAGAAGGCTGGGAATCCTATTCTCCTGTGTGTAAGGTAGTGTGAGTGATATGCGTGTTATGCACCAACACTGGTGCCCTACGCATTATTAAAATAAATAAATAAAAATAAGCAGTCATATCATCAATGGAAACCTTTAGTGAAATTTGTAGAAGAAGGAATTACTGTATACATTGAAAATCCGATACATAATTAATGTTAAGCACTGGTTGACTAGTGATTCTAGGTTCCATTTTGAGTAGCAGCAATCTTACCTCTGATGCCGTCCCGCTGCCCGAAGGAGACGACAACATTTCTGTTCTGCACATCCAGTTTGAGTTCGAGAGGGAAACTGAAGGTTTTTTCATTGTCAATAGTGGGCAGGTTGTGGTCGTGTTGGTAGATAAGACCGCCTGACTTACTAAGGATGTACAGGCTGTGGATGGTCATGGTGGTGGCTGCAAGTGTACAATGAAAAATAATATATTGGATGGCTGTCTGGTAGAATATCTGAAAAGATCATTAAATGTGTGTTTGTGACCAGTATGGTACCAGTCCATGCATTGTTCACTTGCATAAAGGTAGAGGCAATAAGTATGACTGTACTAGTTTTTGAGGTATAAGTTTGCTGGTGAGTGTAGATAAAGTGTATGGTAAGGTACTGATAAAGAGGACCAGAGAAGGTCCAGAAGGTGTTATTTGCAAGGAGTAAGGTAGTTTTAGAAGAGGGAGAGGCTGTGTGGATCAGATGTATGCTGTGAGACAGGAAATTAATGCAGATTAACGAAAAACATATAAAAACTCGCATAAAATTTTTTTTCACAAGATATTAAAAGAAACTGATCCTAATGAGACATCATAATCTAACCCAACTCTGATGGGAGGCCTTTGCCACCCCTCGAATTTCTTTTTTTAAATAATTGCACGACAGTCGAGTAAATAGACGTATTATGCGCACACCAGTCGTGTATATATCATCGGCCTTAATTAACAACAGATCAAAATTTACCCCCCAAAAAAGTTTTGTCCGTCAGGTACAATTCTTTATATTAACCAACTAGACACTGAAAAGAACTGACAACTGATCGAGAACTTTTGATTGTTAAAAAGAAGGAATATCTTTATAATAAGATGACATTTAATTCAGGCAAAACTAGAGTTATACACAAATGAACAATACAATTAGAAGTAAGTTGGTAAAGGAAGTAATGTGCAGGAAGCAATATTATAGTTCAGAATAAAGGAAAAATAAGTCTGTACAGCCACACTGAGCCTCGGGTCCACAGGGCTACACTGTTCTACCGAGGGAAACCTAAATCTAAATTAATTTACGCAGTGTTACGTTAGGCTACATATACAAAATAGTGCAATTGGAAAGTGAACCAAGTAACAACAACAACATGGTGGGCTTGGATGGATTTAAGTCTCACAACGATGCAACCCTAAAGTAATGAAATAACAAAAATAATAACTTGGGGTAATTTTCCACAATTATACCTGTCTCACTCTGCTGAAAGAAACTGTATTTTGTCAAGTTTTGTTGCTGATGTACTTGTTATATATATCATTAACATAATTATTTTTTAACCTCACTGAACCGAATCAAATGTTGCATACCTCACTTCTTATGCGAAAGGAAATGTAAGCAGATTAATTGTAAACACTTCACAGCTTGCAATATAGAAACAATATAATCTCCTTACATAATCCCCTCAAACTAGTGTCCAAGATGAAACATACATAATTATGAAATGATACCATAAATTACAGTACCAACAACATTATCACGATCAAAGATATTTGTTCAAACAATATAAAATACAAATAATAAAGTCATGATGAAATATACTTAATTATGAAATGGGTAAAGATTTGTAAGACGACCCACGCGATATCTCCTTACCTTTATAATGCACTGCAAATTCAACCTCAGATACTTGTTCAGATTCCCTCAAACACTTGCCTCACCACACACATGACAACCTGTTCCCACATGTTCCCACACCCAACCTAACCACTAACTCATCGCTAACACAAAACTAACTGCTATATCACTCTCCAATTCCATGATTTTAAATTATACCTTTAAAAACGTTAATAACCTAGCTAACAAAGTGTTTTATGTTCAGAATTTTTGTATTTTTTTTCTCAGCATCGACATCTTTGCTCTTACAGAAACTTGGTTCCAGCCTCATGTATCTGACTCCATTAAGTTTGGTTGGATTAGTTTTGGTTAGGCTTATTCAACTGCACCTCTGGGAAGTTTATGCTAACAAGGCTATTTTTTTCGGTAAATTTTTACATCTTCACCAGGATGGCGTGTGGCTACGAAAGAAAATGGCGTCTGCACCTCGAACAACCCCCTACTACATTTGATAGCTTCTAAATTAGGCAGTGCTTACAGGTACGGCAGCCGTACGAATAGGGGATGACAACGGGGTACAGCTGCCGTATCTGTAAGCACTTATAGGCACAGCTTACAGGTACGGCAGCTGTATCCTCATAGTGCTCGGTTATAGATACGGCATGTGCCTAACTTTTGGGTAATAAAATATAAAAAGCTTATATAACCGAACCAAACCGTACCTAACCAAATCTAACATAACATAATCAACCTAACATACTCGAAAGATGCTTTACCAGGTCAATAATAAGGCACAGGTCGTAGGAATAGCGGATTATCCTGGTGATAACTTTCTAAGTGTTTTTGAAACTCTTCGTACAATGAAAATGTTAAATTTAATGCGAACACAGTGGGTGACGCCGGCGCATGCCGTATCAATAGGGGAAGACAACGGGGTACGGCTGCCGTATCTGTAAGCACTTCGTCTAAACTAACATAACAAAACATGAAATAAATGCTGCAAATGGTGAACACAATCCAGTCATTACTATTTAAGACAGTATTGTAGATCGTATATCACTTGGTCTGGCACACCAGCAGCTCTGGGCTCCCCTTTAACTATTTCTTACAGCCTTCTGCTTACCTAGTGCTATACTTCATAATGCAAGGGAGCCAACCAGGTAAGTCAACCAGGTAAATTAACCATAACTTAACTTATATTGACAAATAACCAAACTAAACTTTACTTTTCGAAGAGAAGGAAAAAATAATAATTTCTGTAGTTCAGCGGCATAACTGTTTGAGGTGATGTGAACAAGTATCTGAGGTTGAATTTGCAGTGCATTATAAAGGTAACTAGATATCGAATGGGTCGTATTACGAACCTATACCATGAAATGAAATAAATTACAGTAGCAACAACTTTATCATGATCAAAGGTATTTGTTTGACCAATATATAAATACAAATACTAGTCATTCTTGCCGAGCATCTCCCAGCCTCGGCGTTATAAACATGTAATTATAATGTATTCAATGTTAATTATATAGTATGTGGTTATGTATCATTGCTTCCTTACCTAGTGAGTTATGTCATGGATGCAGCACAACTTGAAGTGAAACAAAACACTTTACAATGCAACAGGCAAGGCAAGGCAAGGCGATCCTCCCCCTTCCTACACTTCAAAACAAACTATACCTTAGAGATGTGTCGTTCGTGAACGAACCGTATCATGCATGAACGATAAGAGCCGGATCATGGCTCTGAGAGCCGCAAGTGGCTCCCGTATATATCCTTCCCTTCCTTCATTGTTGTAGGAAGTTCCCTCACCACCACCATCACCATAATGATGAATAAATACTATAATAATAATAGTAATAATGAATATGAGGTGATGGTAACGGGAATAATGAAAGTATTTCCTGTATATATCTCTTATTTTTTTCTATATATTTTGTTAATGTTTGATATTATAGTAATGATGAAACTGAGTCCATATTCGTGTTCAGTATGACCGAAAACCTTTAGGTACAAATTTTCATGAAATTCCGAGGTGTGGAAATTTTCATGAAATTTCCAAGGGTACCACCTCAGATTTTTTGGCAGAAATCATGTATTTTGAAATAACTCGAAAACTATGAGGTTTACGTAAAAAGAGTATGGAATATTAAAGAAAGAGCAGGACACGCCCGTTCTTTTGAGCTATAGTAATATGGAATTGGAACATATGTATAGATGTAAGAATTGAAAAAAGAAAACATTAATTTTGTTCACAATAATTAACTTTTCTCCAAAGGTATAATATATATTGGAAATGTGATGACATCAATCGATAGATCTTTTCAAGCTGCATAACTTTGTTCCTAATCCTTTTTCCTGTAAGAGTAATAGTTTCGTAGTAAAATGGCAAAAACGTATTCGACCTCAATTCTGGTGGACATTTTCGGACCACAAAATCAAAAATTCCTTACCGTCACAGATACGTGAAAAATGAATTCAATAAAACTTTTAGATATTCCAATTTACAGTAAAATTAGTTAAAAAAGTTTTCGTGTATGATAAACAGTTTTAACGGCAGTAGCAAAAAACCTTCTACCCTATACCTGAAAACACCTGTAATTCACTAACAGTTATAGAAAGATTCGAGGGGGAGGGGGGGCTGGGACAGGGAATTAAGGAGGTAGAAGGGGAAGGGGGAAGGGGAAGGGGGAAGGGGTAGGGGGAAGGGTTTAAGGGGGGAAGGGGTTAAGGGGGGGCGGTAATGATGAAAATAAGTCCAGATTCGTGTTTAGCATGACCTAAAACATCATTGTAAAAATTTTCTGTGGTGCTAACGAGGGGATAAAAAAGTCAGCCGTCTGCTTCTCCTTACAGCGTGGCGCCAGGCTAGGCCAGGAATAGAAGGGATAAGGGAGTGATTCAGTGCAAGGATGAGTCAGTCAGATTAACGTGGAGTCCTACTTTTTCCTGCCTCCCACCTTCCTTACCTTCTCCCCCCCCCTCCTACAGCCTTGCTTCATCCTCCCCCACTCATCCCTTCCCCTTCCCCCAATCAAGCCTTCCTCCCCAATCCTTTCATCCCCTTCCAGCCCCGCTCCTCACCCACGCCCGTGACAGCACACCTTCGCCCCATCCGTTCAGTTAGTCCTTAGGTGGAAGGCGTTGGTGACGGCAGCATCTCCTCCCTTTCCCTCCCGCGGCACAAGGTATTCATACGAAACTAATGAAAAGACTATACAACATTTGTGAGGTACATCTAGAATACGCGATTCAATTCTCGTCATCGAAGTTCATTAATACCAAAACTTACAGTAATTGCTACAAACACGAGCGACAAAACACATTCCTACATTGCGTGATTCATCTGACGGAGGAACGATTCAAATAGTTACACTTGTTACAAAGAATCAGGGAACATTTGATTGAAGTCTTTGATTAAGATTCTAAACAATTTCGATAATATCAGTTCAGAAATATTATTTGAGATTAATAATGCCACACTAACAAGAGGTAACGACATAAACTTTAAGTACTAAGATGCAACACAATTGGTTATAAGTCATACTTCAATGTCACACTTGTTCATTACCCGACACGACTCACAGTGGCAGTAGTCAGCTCAAAAATTATACATAGTTTTCTGTCCTGATTATACATATATATATATATATATATATATATATATATATATATATATATATATATATATATATATATTTCCAAAAAATATTTTTATCAACTTATTAACTAATTACGTGGTATGAGCTATGATTTTTTTTATGTAATTCTATGAAACTCACTTTATCTCCTTATCTTTCAGATGATGAGTGTAGTGACAGCACATTGTTACTATTAATAAAGTGTTTCCAGGATGTACCACAACTTAATTAGTGGTGGTCTTCTATTGTATTTTCCTCTAGGTGGCCGAGGAGAGAGCCTTGTTCTGTCCTATTATATTCTCCTACATATAGTGTATTAGTAATAGTATGTAGTTCAGCAGATACCTCAACAGATTTTCTGTTGTATGTTCTTCTTATATATATATATATATATATATATATATATATATATATATATATATATATATATATCTCTCTCTCTCTCTCTCTCTCTCTCCTCTCTCTCTCTCTCTCTCTCTCTCTCTCTCTCTCTCTCTCTCTCTCTCTCTCTCATGAAGCCGTAATCGGTTTAGTAACTTCCATGTTAACTGTCGGTTCATCCTGTTCATTTGGCTGGCTACCGTTTCCTTGCTTACATCTAAAGTTTGATGTATGTGTGGGACGCGACACTCTCTGGTTGGAGCAGAATAGTTTTTATACAAAGCAACAGTACGTGACGACGCTGTCCGTTATATATAACGGAATATCAGCATCAGTATACTGATGCTGCGAGTCCAGTGCGACGCTGTGAATCCTGTCAATTACACGCTACGGGAAGGTCAAGGAAGAAGTTCATAATGTATCGTGATCACTGAGTGTTGTAGTATTTAATTATTCAACTAGTTTTCATTTAGAGTTTCTTGTTTTTTCTGGCATGTGCGAGGCTGAAGCTAAGAACTGAAGCTTCTTGGCGTGCACTCTAGGCTGATCAGTTTGTATCTGGGACGGGAAAATGTTGGTGTGGAGCGAACTAGATGTATGGCATTAACCGTGAGAATAACTCATGAGTATATACCTGGTGGAGGCTGGTGGAGGTAAACTATAATAGTAAGTTAATGATGTGTATGAGTCATCACTGTGTTCCGCAGTGTAAGGTTGTTACTTGCTGTATAGGCTCAAGGGATAGGCTGAACACATACGTGGTAAATCCGAACTAACGATGTTCTAAAACCTTGAATCCTAAGAACAGTTTGTGTAAGTAACGCTCGCCTCATACTTAATGTCAAGCATTACACAGTTTTTCGTCCCGGCCGTGCCGCGGCACCTTACCTGCAGATTGCAAGGCATACAAGATGGTTTTAAGGTTGGATTATCCAGGTGACACGACATAATTGGGAAAATAAGTCCGCCAGTAAATTACAAAACTGCCAAACAGGTATTCAATGAGTGCAGACCATGACAAACAAGTGCACAGAAATAAAGTGGTAAGATTTTCTTTTGACATATACGTATACATAGAAGTTAAAACCTATTCATACTGGTATTTACTCTAATCAAAAAATGTATAAAATTTTTTCCACCTCGTCTTACAGATCTATGTGTGAGTGCGCTCGCGCGCGTGCGTGCGTGCGTGCGTGCGGCTTCGGTTTTAATTCATCCAATTTTTCTTCATACAACAATTGTGTTAGACTTGGTGCCGATCTAGTTGTAACTGTGTGCGTGTGTGTGTGTGTGTGTGTGTGTGTGTGTGTGTGTGTGTGTGTGTGTGTGTCACGGGGTAGGCGTGATATGATGGGGCTTTCAGTTAGTGTAGTGACTCATTTGGTGATGGTGATGGTGCGTCATGGATTAGCACACTGACCCCCACCACCACCACCACCACCACCCTCGTGTAGACACCCTTGAGTGTAGAGCACCTGATGATCGTATTAAGGTGAATAGATCATCAGACAGGTTATGAAGGAATGACCAATCATGAGTGTGCACTTATTATAAGGTGGTGGAGGAAAGGGTCATGGTGGAAGGGTTGACGTGACCTTAAAAGTGATGGTGGATGCAGTGTTGGAAAGGAAGGAAAGGAGTGAGGGAGGAAGGGAGAAAAGAAATTATATACAAATATATATATATATATATATATATATATATATATATATATATATATATATATCGACAAAATTGGACACACACACGTATGTGTGTGTGTGTGTGTGTGTGTGTGTGTGTGTGTGTGTGTGTGTGTGTGTGTGTGTGTGTGTGTGTGTGTTGTAACGTTTCCAGTGCTCGCTGCGCTGGAAACGTTACAATCAGAAATGAATTAATAAATAATAAAGTGATAAATGTGCATCACATTGTCGGTTTTCCTTTAAATACGTCATTTCTTTATTTGCTTATTAATTTTTATTTACAAATGCAATGGTTGTGATGAAAGCTGCTTCAGGACATATTACAACATCCAATTTTGTCCCGTCATCAACATTTACGGGCAAAAGTTTAAGAATTATGTGCTTGCAATAATAATCAGGTCATGAATAATCATAAGTGAAAATGTTTCTGTCATCTTCCATGAATACAAATTACCAAATATCTGTCTTAGCAATGTTTCTAACTAATGCATTTATACAATTGTGTCAACATTCTACCAGATAAATTAGATTAAGGCCGATGACCCTCAGATGCAAAAAACAAACTTAATACTTAATAAGGTGTTTTGCGACGAAAAGCATTTTTTTTTTCTTCATATATTTTCTTTTTTTCTTGGGAGGATGAAAGAACATTTTCACTCATAATTATTCATGACCTAAATGATATTGCAAGCACATAATTCTTAGACTTTTGCCTGTAAATGTTGATGACGGGACAAAGTTAGATGTTTTCCTATGTTCTGAAGCAGCTTAATCTTCGCTTTCATCACAACCATTGCATTTGTAAATAAAAATGAGTAAGCAAACAAAGAAAATAAATACATCAATGACTGCTTTGGCCGGAAAGGTTAATATGAAAGATAATTATTTAATGTCTCCTGTTTTTAAAGTGACAAATTGACCTAAAAAGGTAACCAAGGTACCGACGCCTCACCAATCACACCATAATGATCACCAAGCTACAAGTGGAGTGTGGTGACGTTAACTGTCCCATCACTACTGATTCAACGCATGTTTTTATGAATTTAACCCTTGTTTTCTTTTTTCATGGATGCTGTTTAGATACTAGCGTCCGATAGCTGAAGAAATGGCTGTATGCTATATAATGTGTCATGTAGTAGATAACATCGAAAAACTAAAAATTAAATAAATGAAAATATGCAAGAAATAAAATAAAAACATAATCTCTCAATCTCAATCTCTCTCTTTCTGTTTCCAGGATGGTGTGGGCAGCTTTGGTGGTGGTGGCGGTGGTGGCGGCGGCGGTGTTGGTGTTGAGGAGTCGCGTGGACGATCACAACATGCCGCCAGGACCTAAGGGCTTCCCGCTCCTCGGCAACATACTCGCCCTACTCAAGGAGGATTCAGTCTCTTACTTCACTCGGTAAGCACGTCGAGTATTGTGTTGTGTTTACCGACATAACGCTGTGGAAACCTGAAGAATGGGTCTATTCACCTTATCGAATGGATGGGTGGGTGGGTGGGTGTATGAATAAATTGAATGAATAAATTAATAAATGAATGGATGGGTTACTTCACAAACTCTGCTGAAAGATGTGAGTAATTCGTGTGTGATCAACGCTTGTCAACTGTTTTCGTTTGTTTTCCCCTCCACTCACTCCTCTGCATCTTGTGTGCCGCCAGAATGGCTGAGAAACACGGCCCCCTCTACAGTGTACAGCTCGGTGGGCGACGCGTGGTAGTACTCAACTCATCGTACTGGCTGACTCAGGCCTTCATCAAACAAGGGGACATGTTCAACCACAGACCCAGGGGCACCGTGCTCAGCTTTATCATGGGAGGAAAAGGTGAGTGTGAATGAGAGTGACAAGATATCTAGCATGGCGCATTCTGTTTCCTTTAATTAGATAATGTTAGAAATAGTAACATCTACCTTCTTGCTATGCACAATCTGAATGTTTAACCCTTACACTGCCGAGGTCTTTTCTAAGTGTTCGATTTATTGATTTAAAAAAAAATTATGATTTTATTCAAATTTTTCTTTATCAACTCACAACGATCTGAAGAATAGAGGAAAAATATTTTTCTTTCTATACAGGTATTGCCGACGCTGAAGACACAGTGTGGAGGGACAGTCGCCGCTTCACCTTACACGTTCTTAGGGACTTTGGCCTCGGTAAGCAGTCCGTTGAAACCTACGTCAACAAGGAGCTACAAGACTTCATGGAGGTGACGAAGGTTCGTATATACAGACGTGGAGGTGTTTTAGCCGTTTAGGTGCATGGAGGAATGAAGAGCATTATGTAATCTGTATTGTCTGGTGTTTTGGGACCTGCAGAAGAGCGTGGGTCGTCCCTACAACCCTCATTACGACCTGGCCACCTCCGTGCTCAACGTAGTGTGGCATATGTTTGTGGGTGAACGTTTCCAGATGGGTGACGAGACTCTTAGGTGGATCGTGGACTCCCTGGAGCTGTCCCTTACGCTGGTGGAACAAGGTGGTTTCTTGAACTACACTCCGCTCCTCCAGTAAGTGAGGATAATATTTTGACTGGCTCTCCTTTTCTCTTCTTCTGTATGTCTCTCCGCGTGCATGTTGGGTTTCATTTATTCAATTTCACTCTTACTCAATCTGTTATTGTCATCCTTCCTCTGCACACTACCATCCTCACTGTGATTCTGTACTCCCGCTTCTCCTTCCTTTAGGTTTATCGGCACCTTCCTCAAGCCTAAGGCGCTGAAAGTCGGGATCAACGTGCGCCATCGACTCAACTACATCTCAGACCTGATCGTCCAGCACAAGGCGACGCTGGACGACCCCGAGCGAGGCTTTGATCTCATGTACGAATTCCTGTTGCAGCAGCGCAAGGACCTCCGGCAGGGCAAGACGGACACAGTCTTCACGGGTAATTGGAATATGAGAGAGAGAGAGAGAGAGAGAGAGAGAGAGAGAGAGAGAGAGAGAGAGAGAGAGAGAGAGAGAGAGAGAGAGAGAGAGAGAGAGAGAGAGAGAGAGAGAGAGAGTAGACATATTACTACACAAGGGTCTTATCCCCCTAACCTAACCTAACCTAACCTAAGCCTCTCCTAATGTCTCTTTACCTAATCCTCGTTGCCTCACGCTGCAGACAACCAACTCAAGTGGCTGCTGAGTGACCTGTTCATCGTGGGTCTGGACACCACGGTCACCACGCTGCGTTGGTGCTTCCTGTTCCTGGTGCGCGAGCAAGGGGTGCAGCAGAGATTGTTCAAGGAGATGGAGGCGACTATTGGCCTTGACCGGGAGCCTACGTGAGTCTTATGGAGGTGGTGGTGGTGGTGGTGGTGGTAGTTTAGTTTGACATTTTTGTAAATTAACTCTAATCCAGAACTTATATATTATCCATTGTCGTAGCAAAATTGAATCAAGTTTATCCAAATGTATTAATGAAATTTCTCTTTTCTGGAGTTTGTTGTTGTTGGGGTTGGTCTGGCACTCTATGTATTCCCTTCATAAAATTAACAGTAGTGACAGTTTTCATCTCGTTCCTAAAAAAGAAAATAATAATAGTAATAAAAAAAAAGAGAATCTATGCTTCACTCCCACCCCTTCTTCCACTCCACCAGGTACGAGGATCGCCTTAAGATGCCCTACACTGAAGCCTTCATCAACGAGGTGTTTCGCTTCGGCTCCATCACGCCCCTGGCAGTGCACGCTAACCCCGAGGAGACCACACTGGGGGGCTACCGCATCCCGAAGAGGACCTGGGTCATTGGTAACCTCTACGGCATACACTGGGACAAGAAGGTAAGGATGGGTGGCCAGGGAAGGTCAAGGAAGGTTAGGGAAAGTCAGGGAAGGTCTGGGAAGGTTAGGGAAAGTCAGGGAAGGTTAGGGAAGGTTAGGGAAAGTCAGGAAAGGTTAGGGTAGGTTAGGGAGTCAGGGAAGGTTAGGGAAGGTAGGGAAAATCAGGGAAGGACACACTTATTACAGAGCTAGCAATCACAATACCTAAACACTAGGAGTCGGAAATGAGGTTGTGTGTACTAGTTTCATTTAATTGTTCTACTGTGTCTAACCTTGACTTCCTCCAGCTGTGGGGAGACCCGGAGAACTTCAGGCCAGAGAGGTTCCTGAACGAGGCTGGAGAGTTCGTCCGATCCGAGAATGTATTGGCTTTCTCTGTCGGTAAGTGAGAAAGAAAGAGAAAGAGAGAAATAAAGAGTAAGAGAGAAAGAGAGAAAAAAATAATAAAATATGGTTTATTTTTAAAAAGATGAACTGCAATTTTTACTGTACTAAATATTCGTCAATTACACCAATCACCAATTACAACTACTAACTCCTACTATAGTAATAACACACACACACACACACACACACACACACACACACACACACACACACATCATTTATCACAGTTCACCACCATCACCACTCACTCGATCTTATCACCACAACCACCATCACCACTCACTCACTCGATCTTATCACCACCACCACCATCACCACTCACTCGGTCTTATCACCACCTCCAGGTCGACGTAACTGCTTGGGCGAATCTTTGGCCAGAATCGAGACCTTCCTCTTCCTCACTGCTATGCTTCAGAAGTACGAGTTCGGAGTTCCTAAGGGATTCGAACGACCCTCCACGACCTTCAGATGTGGAGTGACTTTGAACCCAAGTGAATACCACGTCCTGCTGACTGAAAGGAATCCTGTCATCATGCCCTGAAGGAAGAGAACCATAAGGGAGAGGAAACTATAGGTATTGCGTGTTGTAGTGTTGGTAAATTTAAGGTGTTTCTGTGTTTATGATTTGTCTTAATGAACTTTGAATGTTATGTTGTAATGAGGTAATTAACACTACTCCATTTGTATTATGATATATCTTTAAAGAAAAATTGTTTGCACATATTATACAAAACATTTTAGTTTAGTACCTATAATGTAAAATTAATGTTATTAACAATATTTCTCTTTTATTATGATATACCAGTAAAGAAAAATTGCTTTCATATGTTATACAAAGCATCTTAGCCTTGTACGTATAATGTAAATTTAATGTTATGGTTTTTTTTAAAGTTACGTAAACAAAGAATTTTATATCTGTTATTTGTTGTCATAGTGCCTTGCTTACACAATAAAATGTAGGGAAACCTATAATTATAAGTGTTTTATCTAGATGTAGGTAAGCTATTGAGAATACTATTGTAACACCATTGACATTAAGCTATTTTCTTTCATAACTTATATCCATGCCATGTGGAGAGAAAAAAGAAAAGGGAGATAAACTGTGGGAGAAAAATGGAGAGGGTGAGAAATTATAAGGAGCTGAACCACTGAAGCAATGAGAGTATAAACATATAACAAAAACAAAAACAAAACGTCACAAAAAAGGTAAAACAGGACAGCCTAACCTTATGTAGCGCCAACCTGCACACAGCCTGTAAATCACACTGGGACACAGACCTGACTAACGCCCTTGGTGCCCTACACAACCTGACACCCCAGAACACCTCATAATACAGTCCTCGCCACCACTCCTACCGCGTGACACTCCTATACCACTCACTGCCGTCTCTTCACCTCCGCAAACCAACAATAACTGACCTCTTATTAGGTGTCTCTCAAGACCCTGGCCTTCAAAGTTCTCAAGCACACCAGGACCTTCCTCCAGAGAACAGGTCAACTCAACAGGATCTGACCCACTTAAGGCTCATTCACACATATCAGTGACGTATCAGTGCCTGGCGTCAGCTGAGTGTGTGTCTAGGGATGTGCACCTATCCGGTATACAAACATACAGGTATTTTCGTTGCGGTATTACAGGTATTAGAAGGCCTTTGGTATACCGGTATTTTAGTGCTACTTTCAGCCTTTCAGCCCGTCAGCCCACCAAAACACACTCACAACACATTCACAACACAACACACTCACTTTCATCTATATCCTTGTAAGTCACCATGTCCTAATACTTCTTTTACTGTACCTAACACGCTATAATTAACACTCTTGGATGTAAACAAATATTACGGTGTTTTTTTCACATTTTTTCGTAGTATTTTCCGTTTTTCTTTGTGTTATGGTTTATTTCGGCTTTACTTTCTGTTTGAATAATTTTTATATATACTATTCTATGGCTTATAATGATCTAATTTCATTATTATTGCTTTGTTCTTTTTTTTCATTTTATGATTGACCTTGGAAATAAACATTTTTCATGCAATAAATACGAATCAAATATAACAAATGTTTATGTAGAATACGGTTAGGTATTTCAGACGATTTTTTAAAGTATATATAATTGCTTTCCTGTGTATAATAATAATCTCAATTTTGGTTTAATATATACGTGATCCAGCAGTCAACGCACGGCCGCCACCTATTAGGTTACTTACGCTTAATAGGTAATGTTTTCTTTATATCCCTCCACTATTAATGGTGAAGAAAAATGTTTTACTGCTCCTTCATCCCTCAAAATGACATGTAGAGGAACAGGGAAGGTTTAAAACGAAGAAATATTAGCACCAGGTCAGAGGTCGTCTGGCTGCTAGCGGTCACAAGTTAGTTACTACCTTATTACACCTTCCTTGGGCCCTGCCAACCCCTGTCGCCCTTCCCTACAGGTACTACAGGGTCACACTCACCTGTCCTGCCACAACTCTGCCACGTAAAGCTGAACATAACACTTTAAACACCATTATTATTACGGTGCTAAATACGGGTGACTGTCACGGCGGCGAGAGCCCAGCTGGCCCCTTCCTGCGCTAGGGTAGTTATGCGATTATCAATAAAATCTTGATCATCTAACTCATAGGTCTCTGGTATGTGTTGTTTAGAGAACTTAGCGAGCTCAATCATCTCTGGGATCATTTCTTCCTTGTCGTACACGTTGCAGAGATTGACGAATGTTGCAACCACACCATAAAGACAGTTTGTCTCCTGACAGCTAGTTCAAAATATAGAGGGATCAGGAGCTAAAATTTAACTTTATGACCAAAATCAATAAATTAAACACGTCCACCTAAGGTAAAAGCCAAATTAATGAGACTATTATAAGCCGAATCTCACAGGCTAGTTAATACCCATAACCTCCACCCTGGGAATGATCTGTAAGCATATGTAAGAGAATAAAAAATAAATCCTCCCAGGCCCGCCGCCCCGCATTGCGCATGTCCAGCTGGTCGCCTTGTAAATAAAGCTAAAACCTGCGTCAGGGTCACAGGTCACGGTGCAGCGGTGACCAGGGTCGTGTAGGGTAACCTAGTAAGTATGACCAATATACATACAGTAATACAAGACATGGTAGTACTGTGACAAAGTAGAATGAGTTAATTGTATTGGATTTAACGTCGTATGATTTTTTGTTATAGCTTTTCCCCCTCCTAGACATAGTATTATTGTTATTAGTATTTTTGCCTCTTTTTTTTCCATTTTTCTCTCACTTAATTTCCTTCTTTCTCTTTCTGTATTATATCCTGGGACAGTTTGACCTATTTTGGTATTGGCATTGACCTAGTTTGACCAATCGTAAAGGGGCGTATTGATTTTAACACATGTGACCCTAGACCTGACCTATGAATCGTTGCAGGTCACACATTTATGCCTCAAATAATTATACAGAAAGAAAGATAGTCTGAAAAATAGCTGGAAATTTTTGTAGATGTTTTTCATTTTTAGCTCTGAGTAATTTTAGTTATGCTGTGCTGAATAGAAGTTATTATAGATTATATGTATGGCAAATATTGTTTATCCATAGTTTGTACCCTAGAGAGAGAGAGAGAGAGAGAGAGAGTCTTGTCATTATTAATAGTAACATCTTTAATATATAATGATTATCACTTAATAATGACGTGGTTTAGACATGATAAATACTGTCAAATGGTTAAAGGGAATGACTGTAGTTCTCATTTTCTCCAACAAAAACATTATTTATCCTGTTTTTTTTGGTTTTTTTGTATAGCATTGTTGTTGTTCATAAGACTAACATTATATTTTGGGCAATGTTTCATCAGTTTATAAAAGTACTTCTGAATATTAGATGAGATGCATTTTGTTCAGTAGTAAAGGTTAGGTTTGGATTTGCTTCGGTTATGTTAGTTAAGAAGTCATTTTTTGGTTAATTTACAGGAAGAGGTTCTCAATTAATTTTTTGGAGGAAAGCTATTTTTTTCTGGTATTTTTGTGGTAAATGTTTCCTATTTTTTGTGTTTTTTGTTCTTCCATTTGTTATACTTTTATTGTGGGGGTTAATTTGAGTGTTTTGAAGCCTTATGTGTTGTTGAAATTAATAATAACCATAATATGACTATGACAATCTTGACTTTCGATAGTGGTGAGAAGTGTGCCTGTCTGAGCCCCACCATGTTGTTGTTATTGTGTGGTTCATAGTCAGACGTGCTAACCACTGTTTACATGTGTGTATGAGTGGCATGAAATGTTGAGGATGGAGCATAATGGCGTGGTGGATGACCTAACTAAACCAGGACGTTCATCAATAACAAAACATTATGCCACCATCCATGAGGCCAAGGCACAGATGCAGAGTGACAGCAGACTGGTGATCAGGTTGACGGCTGAGTAACTGTGATTGAATTGGGAGTCTGAAGGTCCATCTTATTGGAACATTTAAGCATATAGAGGATTTGCACAAAGTTGGTGCACAAACTCCTCTCAGCGGACCAAAAGACCATCATGTGAATGTGTTACAGGACATTATGGAATACATTTGGAATATACAGTCAATGCTCGATTCAACGGACCCCAATTTAACGGACTCTGTCCACTGGCGGACAATCAACCCACTAAGTGACTAAAGTCCGTTAGTGTAATAGAAAGTCCGGTAGGTGGCGGGCGCGTAGGTAGAAGTCTGTAAGGATTAACTAAGCAACGGACTTTTTACACTAACGGACAGGGTTCCCTCCGCATTAGTCTGTTGAATCGATGGTCGACTGTATACTGTACTATTGTATGTATTTATGTTGTTGTTTATTAAAGCTAAGTGTATAAATTTTCAGGCCAGCCCACCCCACATATGTTCATGCCTGATGGCACTGTGTACGTGCCGGGTTGAGTCATGCATGGGGTGCCTCCCCCTTCAGAGGGGAGCCATCATCATCGGCTTCCTATACCTGGTACGTGGTATCAATCAACTGGATTCTTGGAGAACATCAGGTTTCTTCACCAGACTTTATATTTACTATTCACACCTGATATTATGTATACTACCTATTCTATTCATTGTTCCTTCATTGTTGACTGTTTCATCTTGTATTCTGACAAAGGATTCTATTTGACATTCTTATTTTATAAACCTTGCTTGACACCTTAAACTTAGTCATAGCTAATGACTCACAAGTCATTATTTGTTAATATTTGTATTCCTGGCAGTTGGCCTGATTGAAAACTCAATGAAAAATAAAGACTAGTAAATATCTAGTATTTAATTATAAAAAGTAAAGAATAGGATCTAGGTAGATAGATGACAGAAGTGAGTTACCTGAATGAAGTAAACTATCAAGCCAGTCTGTCATCCTAGTTAGTTTACTTTCTAACCATGATGTAATGTCCTCAGTTTGGCTCAATGCTGGAGACCTTCAAGTACATGTATGTGTTGGTGGAGTTTGAGCTGAAGGTGAAGCAGTGTGAGGAGGCCAAGCCAAGGCGGTCACTGGGATTTATTGTGAATGATGACTTGAAATACGACTTCTATGACACCCTTAGGGATGAGCTGAGGGCTTGCCCTAAGGGTAGGATGCTGGCTTTGGGTGAGTCAAGCTCAATAATCAATGTGGTCATAATGAGAGGAAAGACAGGTTACTTTGTAAACATAATTACCTGTAAGAGTATTATTGTAATGTTTTAGTAAGCATTATGTGAAAGAAACATTACTATTAACAACTTTTTATGAGATGAAATACAATAGTCTTTTAACATTCCCGGGTTTAGCATTCATATCCCACTGATGTTTATTTTTTTCCTTTTTTCTTTTCCTTGTGCAGCACGCTCATCCTTAGTGATCCCAATCTTCATTCTGTTCATCTACTTCATCCTGACGGCTCTGATGATCCATGGCACTCGGCAGGTAAGACCAACACCTCCACTATATACTCTGTCGTCTTCACCAGTGGGAAGGGAAAGGAGACCAGTACTCGTGTGATAATACATACAGCAAGAACCATGTCTTGTTCAATGGTAGACGTACAACCTGTCACTACTGAGAAGAAACCTTTAAAGTGTTATAGTAGCTCATCTATATCAGCTTTAAGTAGAGTTAATGTCTGGCTTACTGTGAGATGAGAGAATCCATTATTTCACTTCATATTTAAAGGACGAGCAGGTTGGTGATGGCAGATGAGGTGGTGTTGAAGCAGGTTGGAATAAATATTTAATGGAAATTGCTTGTGTACACCATCTATGTGCATGACTGTATGTATGTTTTTATGTGTACTGTCCTTAAGATGAATAACTAGTTCCTGTTGTAAGTGTTGATTGGTATGATATGGTTACAGGAGCGTCCTAAGCTGATTGCCCCGTGGCTGTGGTGGCAACTGTCCCTCCTGGTGGTGAGTCTGCTTGGCATCATTGGTATGCAGAGTCTGGAGGCATTCCTGTTCAAGATCATTGTGCTCCTGGTGGCCATGTACCTGTTCATGGTGGTCAACTCTTATTACCTTAAGGTGAGCCACTTGAATGAGTTACTAATGTATATTATTAGTATATTATTATCATTGTTTTCTGATTTTTCTAAAGTGTTTTTATAATGGTTTGTATCTTATTAAGGAAAATAAATTAAAAATGAGAAATTATTTTGACGTAACATTTTCAGTTTGCATTGAAATTATACAAAATTAAAGGGAGATAATGCATTATTGATCTTCAAAATAATTTAAATAAATATGAAAAAAACATATTGGTACCAATAAATAAAGAAAAATAAGAATATGAAAAATAACCAAAATTGTGCGTACAAAATTATTAGCTTATTTAATATTTTTTCTTGATTTCTTTGTTTGTTAATGTTTTCTTTAGTTTTTAAAATTATTATAATACTTTTAGGATTTTTCCAAAGTGATTTTATAATGTTTTGTTTGTTATTGAGTGAAATCAAAGTTTGTATTCCTGCATCTCTCTCCTCAAGTGTTTGTTTAACATTAAAACTTCCTTAACAAGTCTTATTGTGCATTGTAACATCAACATCTTTTATCAACGTAATGTTTCTCGCATCTGTCACGGAGACAAATTTTTTTTTTTCTGGGAGCCTAAAAATGGATCAGGATTGGGGTGGAAGTGAGTTTTTGTCATTTTACTGCTTAACTATCAGTCCTACGGGGAACTTTATAGAAGCAACATTGTTAAGCTTGAAAAGTTTTATATAAAGCTTGGATAATTGTCTTAATTACTCCCACAGTTTTGGAGAAATAAAGTGTGATAAAAAGTATTTATGACCAACACAAACGTATACTTTTTTCAGTTGCTCAGAGTCCAAATACATAGTGTAATAGCTTAAAAGGAAGGAAATTTTATGCTCTATCTTTTATGTTCAATACATTCTTTACGTAAACATCTTAGTTTTTGAGTAATTACAAAAAACAATATTTGTCATCAAAAGTCTAAGGGTGTACCCTGGCAATTTTGGTGCAAAATGTAAATTTTTTGAATGTGATGAAAATTGTTATATAAAGTTTCGTGGGCACCAAGAACACGATGGTGGACTCAGTTTTGTGATTACTCATATATTAAAAACTGTTTCACCTTAAAATAAAGTATATTGATTCAGTTGTACTCGGCAAGCCAGGGTGAAACAGTATTAATATATGAGTAATCACAAAACTGAGTCCACCATCGTGTTCTTGGTGCCCACGAACCTTTATATAACAATTTTCATCACATTCAAAAAAAGTAAAATTTTGAACCAAAATTGGCAGGGTACACCCTTAGGATTTTGATGACAAATATTGTTTTTTTAAATTACTCAAAAACTATGAAGTTTACGTAAATAATGTATAGAACATAAAAGATAGAATATAAAATACCCTTTCATATGAGCTATAATATAATGTATTTAGATTTTCAACAACTGAAAAAAATATAGATTTGTGTTGATAAAAAAAACTTTTGATCACACATTTTTTCTCCAAAACAGTGGGAGTATTTAAGACAATTATCATTGCTTTCAATAGAACTTTTCAAGGTTAACAATTTTGGTTCTATAAAAAATTCCCATAGGACTGATGGTTAAGCAGTAAAATGATAAAAACTCACTTCCGCCCCAATCCTGATCCATTTTTAGGCTCCCAAAAATTGAAAAATTCATATCCATGACAGATGAAATTCCCACCACCACTTCATCTTACTGCATCTTGCTAACACTATGTTGGCGGTTCCTTTATAGAAATAACAAAATTAGTGACAAAATTTTCTTGAATTTTCTATTTAGATTTAGAAAAATTAAAGAAGAGGGACATTCAGAATTAGGGATGACCACTGTACTATTATATCTATATTCTATCAATTGACTAATATTTGTCCTGTTTTATGGCAGTTGTTGCAGCAAGAAAGAAACCCTTCACGTGTCACTGTGATTGCCATGGCACGCCGACGCTCCGAGATGACAGTCTCCTTCCCCTCCCCACTCAAGGATGACCCCCCACCACCCTACCACTCCTGTTACATCCCCGCTGAGGCACTCTACCCACCTCCTTATGACACCACCATCCCCACCAATGCCATTTCTCCCCCTCCTTACCAAAGCATGGATCCACTTGTAGCATCTGGTTCTGGTAATACACAGGAAGAACCTCTCTCCATCCTACCTTCTACTGGTCCTTCCCTTGCCACCACCTCCACCCCTGCCAACCCTACCATTACCATCGTAGATCCAGCCGTTCCTGATATAGATAACACCACCCAAGACTCACAGCAGCAAGTGGCCATCATTGAGCAGGCTCCCAGCACACTAGAGGCAGTAGGAGAGAGAGTACCGCTGGTAGTGAAGCTCACCACCGCCACCACCACCTCCCAAAACAATTAAAACAGAGTCACCTTGAAGCAATGCCAAGGTATAAAGCTTCGTAGGACCATGTTGGGTTATGCTGTGGGAAGGATTTGAACCACAGGATAAGGATAAGGATGTGTTAGCTGGGTCATTGTACTTGTGTGAGGTCCTAGCATCCTACACATCCTTTACCCTTTATCCTTTGTTTCTGGTACACCTTTATTCCCTCATTCTGTAGTAATAAGGCAAGTGAGTGGAATTTGTCGGTGGAAGTGAAAAGACGATGAAGTAGATGCACTTTTTATCTGTAATGTTTTGACTTCCCTCGTCTTCTGAGAGAATGTTGTGTATATCTTCTTCATTATCAGCCTCTCTCTTTCTCTCTCGCTATTCTTTCAAGTGTTTCATATGTATTCATTGAGGTTGCACAGCAGTAAGAAGGTGAAGAATGGATTAGCTGCTTAAACTTTATATAAGCTGCAACAACATTTAATTTGACTATTTTCTCTCAAGACGATAGTTGAAATGGGAGAGAAATTAAGTGCTTCTGCTTCATCCAATGTTTTTTTTCCACTGCCAAATTGTTTCCTCATCCTATCACAGCTGGCACAGGAAACAGGAGGGAGTACCTTTATAATTTCAACACATATAACATGATTAAACTAAAGGTAGAGTCTATCATCCTTATAACCTTTCCTCAGCTTGGGTAGCATGGAAGGAAGGGAAGTTAGTGGTTGAAGGTACAGTATTGCATTACTTTGATCTTCTTGTGCTACGCCACTAATACTGTTACATTTAGTTACCATGTCTGTTTTCAGCTTGTCACATTACCTATGGATAGATCAAAGGCAATATGTAAGTTGCATAGAAGTAAGTTAATATTTATTTATTTATTTTTTTATTTTATTTTTTTGTGTGATTAATATATAATGATTAAAGGTAAATCTAAATAGTTTAATCATATATTTCGCAGATGTAAACATAAATAGATTACAAAAATAGAGAAAATATTCATATATACATTTATTTATTTATTTATTTATTTTTTTTTAATGAGCTGTAATTCTGCAATGCATCTTCCACTGCCTGCCATTACTAACTGTCAAGGGTAGCAGCAGCAGCAGCAGCATCACACTTCCCAGGTTCTTGAGTGAATGGGAAGAAAGAGTGGTGGAGTCACACTTAGGGTTTTCATATTTTCATACACGTCCCTGAAATCTGTAGCAATTAGACCCTGAGAGTGAGGCAACTGCAGGCAAGTCAAGTCTACCAAAACCCTGGCAGGAATGAGGCTCCGTTGAGAGGCTAGCAAGGAGAAGATAAGAAATAAGAGAGGAAGGATGAAGAATAAGATGAGAAATATGAAAATAGTAGAAGATATAAAGTTAGCGCACGGTTCGCTTTCCTAATGTGAACAGAGTGGAAACTGTAACAAAATAGACTGCTAGAGTACTACAGAATTGTTATGGTGTGTTGTAGGCTGGTCCAGTTCAGTGGCTTTTGTAAATGATGCATAATTTTCCATCGCTACTGCTGGTTGGTTGGGTGGCATGCAATTTTTCACCAGTATTTACAGCATAATATAATGAAAAAAAACTTTAAGTTGGGTGGATGATTATGAATGTTATTGCTTGTCATGGGATTTGTCAGCTTCATACACCACCTGTATAGCTGGAGGAAGGTGGTGAATGGATTACTGTATTTATATTATCAAGTTTTGTTTGTGAAAGTCTCCCTTAAAGTTCTAGTATCACATTCATATTGATAAGATGAAAACATAAGGACTCAATTCTATGTAATGGAATAGCATAATTACCATAGCAAGTTTTAATTCAAGCAATGTTGTGCTCCTATTTCACACTAGTGGCCATAATTCGATATTTATACATCATGTCTTCGTATATTTATAACCAGGTTTATCTTTGTGTAATCGGAGCACTAAACTAAACCCATCCTGAGACCCACCTGTTCATCCTCAAGCCAATGTACATACCTGAGGGACCCACAAGCGACTCGACTATGCATGTTGGTGGGACTGTAATAGGGTGACTGATACAAGGGAATACAAGGGAACACAAACAGCAACATACCCTAGGGTCCCTGCGAAAATAGGTGACTGTTAAGTAAGCTTCCACACCTATAGGAAGGAAATCATTGCTTTACATCACCTAAGGATAACAATGGTACGTGCAACACCTACACAACCACAATCACCAGTGCATAATATTGTATTGTGAGTCAGTTATGGTTGTGAAATGCACTGTCATCACCACCTTCTGATGAGGTGAAGTGTTTTGGTGTGTTTACAGGAGACAGAATGCATCACTCGTGCTTCTGTTTGTGTTGGGATGTGTCATTGTAATGGGACTCAGAACACCTCCTTGTGGTGAGGTGAGAACCACAATCAAGTGGAGTATTGGATGCTGGGAGTCTATACTTTGCTTACGTTATAGTTATAAGTCACGCGAGTGTCTAGTCATCAGGTAGAATTTCTTCTTCAATATCTATACTGTTGGATGGCAAATTTGGATTATGATTTATCTTCTCTCTATTCAATCATTTGTTCATCAAGTTATTTTGTTGTGGTGCAATTTTCTGTG
>JAPQNM010000049.1:7170246-7180246 GCA_029783475.1 Metacarcinus magister
ATAGGAAAGGTGTTGCGGCGCGGCCCGGCGGGAGTGTTACAATGTGCCTTCACCTCTGTTAGTGACGCCAAGTAGTGATTCCAAACACAGTCTAACAGTGAGCTGGTGTGTGCCTTGAGGTGTTCCGTGTTAAGTGAAGTGAGAGCGTCGTCTCAGCCAGCACGAGGAAACTTTAAATTGTCTCTCTAATTTGACTACACGAGAAGTTGGCGGGTAGTTTGGTCACTTGTGGGGTGAGTACTGTCCCCTCGTTATCCCCCCTTCCCCCCTTGTTATCCCCCCTTGTTCGGATTCACTCCCCCATCCTTGTCTACACCAGCTGTGCGTGTTGATTCATTTGTATTAATTCACACGTGACACTATATTTTAATTTTTACTTAAGATTTGTTTGATATCTATATTTACTGTTTATTTGCTTAGTTTGTTTGTGACTGACTTTTGTTTTGATTTGTTTTTTTTCTTCTTCGTGTATTTTATTTTTTGTTGAATTTTGCGTCGTGTGTGTGTGTGTGTGTGTGTGTGTGTGTTATGCCAAGCAACCCTTACACAAACATTTACTTTCTCGACACAACCTTCATCTCTCAGTTAATAAACTTCCATAACCTTCTTTGATAATACTATTATTATTATTATTATTATTATTATTATTATTATTATTATTATCATCATCATTACATCCTATTAATTCTTGTTCTTTCTTTTATTTTTTTTCTTCATAACCTTTTTCATTCGCTCACCATCCATTCTTGTTCCTTTTTTTTATTTATTTTTTTTATTCAAGATCTTTTTCATTCATTCTTACATTCATTACACTTTCCTTACATGACTTTCTTCTTTTCTTTTTATTTTCTCCGTTTTCTTCTCGTCTTTTTTTTCTTATATTTTTTCTTTATTCGTAATTTTCATTTTCTTGTCCTTGTTCTTTCTTTCTTTCTTTCTTATTATTATTCCTCTTTTTTTTCTTATTTTCTTCTTATTATTATTATTATTATTATCACTATTATTATCACTATTACCACCATGTTACGAAATCTAAACTCCATTCTTGATAGCAAATCCTCATCACTATTATGTAAATCTCTAACATCACAGGTTTCATAATAGGACCTGTTAAAGCATTTCCAACAGGGTACAAAAAATATCCTTCCTTCTATATCCTCTTTCATCCATCTTACCTTCATCGTTTTTCTATTAGTATCTCCATTATACCTTTATAATATCTCTCTCGCATTATATTACATAACTTTTACTTCATATCAGATCTTCTTTCATATTACACAACTTCCATTTTAGGAGATAACACTAACTTCTTTTACCTAATTATTTTTTTTAACTTCCTTAGTCACAGTTATTGAAGGTGTGAATGCTGCTATGTAGTGTTGTTGAGATACTTAACGACTCGCCTCTTCCTCCCGGTATGAACGGTGCGGTACAATACTTCGTGACTGTTACATAGGTACAAGCTATAGCGAAGCACACGAATAATACTTAAGCACGTGTTTTTTTTTCTTTATTTATTGTGTAGATTAGATAAGCTATTGGCGAATAATGTGTGTGTGTGTGAGAGAGAGAGAGAGAGAGAGAGAGAGAGAGAGAGAGAGAGAGAGAGAGAGAGAGAGAGAGAGAGAGAGAGAGAGAGAGAGAGCGCCAGCTTACCCAAACATGGAATAGGTATGTACTAGGAAGTGACTACACCGACATGACCTAATGAATTTGAATCTATAGGTGTGGAAGGGTTCTTTCTGTCTGTCTATCTACCTACCTGTCTGTGTCTGTTTGTCTAGCGTTCCCTCCCTCATTTCCTCCCTTCCTCCTCCTCTCTTTCCCTCCCTTCCCCTTCCTTGTCCCATCAACTCTCATACCTATCACACTTATCTTTCTCCTTCCCTTTTCTTCCCTTCTTTCCCTTTCCTGTCCTTTCACTTCACCTTACACCTTTCCTTTCAATCCCCTTCTCTTTCCCTTCTCTTCCCCTTTCCCCTCCTTACAGAACAAGAGGTCATTCTGTTAACCTTTAGAGTGGGCTGCCCTGTCTTCCCTTCCCTTGTTTTTTCCCTCCTTACCACCTGGACACACTCAGGAGAGGAGGAGGAGGAGCAGGAGCAAGAGGAGGTCAGGTGAATCCAACCCAACACTTATATATTACAAAAGGAACGAAGTTGTGTAAATTCTGAACTCAAGTCTCCAGAACTAAAAGAAAGTTATCTTATAAACATTAATTTATTCTTTATTATTTTGCTTTGATGAATTATTATTACCATTGTAAATACTATATCAACGTAAATGTAGTCATAAGATATTGATCGTTAATTTGTCGTGTGTGGTTAAATTGACCACTAATCCCATTAGTACTAATCTTAACGATCAAACTATCATGTGTCTCGTTAATGCATAGAGATGGGGGACAGGGAGGGGCGTGGGGGGAGGAGAGGGGAGAGGGAAGGAGGAGGAGGAGAGGGGATTTGAGGAAGGTCAGGATCACTACCGTACATACTCAACAGGTTAATTAGAACTTTATACCTGGCCTTATGTTGCAGCCATTATCGCTGGTTACATTTGATGGTGTGTAGTTACGGCAGGTGAGGTGAGGCTAGGCAGTGTGCAGGGCGTGGCCAGGTGATGCGCAGATCGAGTGATTTGTTGTGGTGAACCTAGGCATTAATATACGGGTAAGTTAGATCCATTAGACAGTATATATTGGATGTAGTGTTGTCGTGATAGGTTTGAGGTCGTACCTGTCATTGAGTCATCTATGTCTAGCACGACCACAATAGAGGTAATAGCTATAAGGATAATGTATGTATTCTATTCTATACCCAGCTTATGTTACCTCTAAGAGTTCATGGCAAAGGAAGAAGAGAAAAGTGAAAAGAGGGAAAATATTGGTAGGTAAAGAAAGAAATAGTGATGGAAAAGGAGGAAAAAAAAAAGGGGAAGGAAGAAGAGGAAAGTGAAAGATGGGTAAATATATAAAGTCAAGGTAAGGAAAGAAAGGTGGAACGAAAAAAAAATAAGAATCATGGAAAAGGAGGATGAATATAAATACGTGTTTGGTGAAAAAAAAGTAGGAAGAAAAAAAATAGGAAGAAATGAGGCGAGTGGGCAGTGTTAATGGGTGGGATAGGAAGGGTTATTGAGAGTGTTAGTCAGGCTACTCAACAACAGGTGTAGCGAGCGAGGGAAGGAAGGGTAAGGTGAGGGCCTCCTTATGCAATACTTGACCTGCTTAAACGCGTGGCTGAGAGAGAGCGAGAGAGAGAGAGAGAGAGAGAGAGAGAGAGAGAGAGAGAGAGAGAGAGAGAGAGAGAGAGAGAGAGAGAGATTATTGCAACAACAATGTCATCTGGCCTCCTTTCATTTGATGCTTTTCCCAAACGCAGATAAACTAATGCAATAATTCTAATTTTATTACTATTTATAATTTTCTCAAACGCTAATTCTAAAACAGCGAGGCGAAGAAAATAAAAATCCTTTGATAAATAACGGTTCTAGTAATTCCATGTAATCATCAAAACAATTACTTATGTTATTAAAAGAATTACGTACTATAATTGAAATGAGTACTTGTGTATATGAAAAAATAATATAGTTTACATCCATTATACTTGATTTAATACATATTTAGTTCAGTCCTTCCTTCCTCACAGTGTCATAATCGTTTAATTGACAGTCATAAAAACTCCCGGCGTGGCGTGGCTGGAGTTACCTTGGAAGTGAAAATGTGTGCGTGAATTGGAGAAAGAAATAACCTTTATAATGTCGAAATGAAGGAGTGGAATACGAGACTAAATGACGAGAGCTTTGCAATAACGTGGAGGGAGGCAGCGTGATAGGGCAAAGAAAGGATACGTTATAACTATTGACGGCTAAGGTAATGATGATAATAATACACACACACACACACACACACACACACACACACACACACACACACACACACACACACACACACACACACACATATACAGGACATCGAGGTCACAGCTTAACTTAAGTCAGTGTCTGTTGTGTGTAAAGCGAACGCAAGAGAGACAAGGCCAAATACTCTACGTCTGGCCGAGGATAAGAAGAGTAAAAATAATAATAATAGTATGAATAGCAACATCAATAGTAGTTATAATAATAATAAAACAAAACCAGTAATAATAATAATAATAATAATAACAATACTATGATAACCAAAGCAATAATAAGATCGTCTGCAGACCTCTAACCTCCCCCAAAAAGGTCCTTTCTCCCTTCCTTAATAGACGCATTCGAATCTCTCCCAAAATCTAATCACTGTTGCCAGTCACGCGGCGCACCTTCGGGAAACCTTTCTTAATTAAAAACACACAACTTTTTTTTTATTTACGTAAAACTGATAGCAAGCAAACAGGAAACCAGACTTATAAAGCGTACCTTAAATATAACTTAGTGAAGGTAATGATAAGCTTGGTGCAAGGGCCGTGTGGTCAGTGCTTGTGGTGCCATTTAGTAGTGGGCAGCACGACTAAACTCTCGCCCAGGCCTTGGAGAGGGAGAGTGTGTATTGTTATTCTGTGTTATTAGTGTGTCAAGAGTGTGTGTGTGTGTGTGTGTGTGTGTGTGTGTGTGTGTGTGTGTGTGCGTGCGTGCGTGCGTGCGTGCGTGCGTGTGGGTGTGCGTGTGCTTTCTCGCCTTTCCCTCCCTCCGGCACCTACATCTACACACACACACACACACACACACACACACACACACACACACACACACACACACACACACACACACACACACCACCTGTCCCACCATGATTGCTACCTAAGTTTCCATTCTCTCTCTCTCTCTCTCTCTCTCTCTCTCTCTCTCTCTCTCTCTCTCTCTCTCTCTCTCTCTCTCTCTCTCTCTCTTTAAAAAAAAAACCATATATTAGCTTCCTGGTTGAGTTTGCTTCCTCTGTTATTACTTCATCTATCTATTTATCTATTTATCTATTTATTTATTTGCTTATCAATTATCTTTTATCGGAGCACAACCTACAGTACTAGTTTTCATTATTTCCTGTTCACTCTGCTGCGTGTTCGTCAATCATTGTTGTATTACATATTAAGAAAACTGGTTATTATTATTATTAGTATTATGATGATGAGGAAAGTATAAACACCTATGATTTGTTAACTTTATTTATTTATCTATTTATTAATTTGCTTATATATAGTTAATCTATTTTGGTTCGTATTGATATTGATGATGATGGTGATGGTAATAATTGCAGAGTGATAGTGATGAGAGAAAGTGTGTTATTGAAAGTGGTGCTTATGTGTGGTGTTGTGGTGGTGATGAAGTATAATAGTAGTAGTAGTAGTGGTAGTGGTGGTGGTGATGGTGGTGGTAGTAGTAGTGGTGGTGGTGGTGGTGGTGGTGGTGAACACGTGACTGGTGGTGATCATCCTTGCTATTGGTTTTAGGTGTCAACATGTCCTCTCTCTCTCTCTCTCTCTCTCTCTCTCTCTCTCTCTCTCTCTCTCTCTCTCTCTCTCTCTCTCTCTCTCTCTCTCTCTCTCTCTCTCTCGTTATGCATCACTTCACTCCTTTCCTCACTAACTTACAATTTCCCCTCATATTTTTTCCCTCTTCCTCCTCCTCCTCCTCCTCCTAATCCCTTGCCTCACTGCATTTTCCCCTCCCTCAATCTCTCCTCCTTTTTTCCTCCCTCTCTATCCTTAACACAGCTGTCTACCTCATTACTTCTCTCTCTCTCTCTCTCTCTCTCTCTCTCTCTCTCTCTCTCTCTCTCTCTCTCTCTCTCTCTCTCTCTCTCTCTCTCTCTCTCTCTCTCTCATACACATATCCTCTGGTAAGCTCATTTTCACCTAACTGACTCACTCACTCTCTCACTCACTCACTCATTCCAACCAGTCATTCAACCCCCTCACCTCTGCCCCTCAACCCCCCTCCACCTCCACCCTCACCCCCCCTCCACCTCCACCCTCACCCCCCCTCCACCTCCACCCCTCACGTTTCAAGGAATTACATGTGAAAACAGATAGACAGGATTATTTATTGCCAAGGTGATACAAATATAATAGTCGTATAAATATTGGTGTTGTTACTGCTATGATAATAATGATAGAAGTAGTAGTTGTAGTAGTAGTAATAGTAGCTGTAGTAGTAGTTGTTGTATTATTATTATTATTATTAGAAGTAGTAGTAGTAGTATCATCATCATCATCATCATCATCATTAGTAATTTTCAATGACTGGGGTACACGTGAGCAGGCAGGTGAGGCATCAGGTTTGTGACGTCGCGGTGGACAGGTGGGGCGCATCCTTACTAACCTGGCGACAATGGGAGGAACAGGAAGCAGGTGCAAAGAGAGAGAGAGAGAGAGAGAGAGAGAGAGAGAGAGAGAGAGAGAGAGAGAGAGAGAGAGAGAGAGAGAGAGAGAGAGAGAGAGAAAAACACTTATATTCACATGGCAGCAACTGAGTGTCTCCCATGCTCTTGTCATGATGGGGTAATGTAATGGGGAGGAGGGGAGGGTAGTGTATGGGGAGGGTAGGGGGTATAGGGAGGGTTGGAAATCTAAGGAGAGATAGAGGAAGGGATGGCAGAGGGAAGGAGATGGATGGGTGGTGGAGAGAGGGAATGGGGAAGGGGAAGGAGGAAGGGGAGGGAAAGGGAGGGAAGGGAAGTTCTATTTCATGACCAATTCTGTTCATCATGCCATTAGGTGGAAAACAGTCACGAATTGAACCCCGTGTGTGTGTGTGTGTGTGTGTGTGTGTGTGTGTGTGTGTGTGTGTGTGTGTGTGTGTGTGATGACCTTAGCGTTCACTAAGTTCACAGGATGCCGCTAGGAATGCTTGGAACAGTGACCCTTGGGGAGGAGGAGGAGGAGGAGGAGGAGGAGGAGTTAAAAAGCTTGTCATTAAATTTCCAACTTCTAGGAAAATATTTAAGTGTGTGTGTGTGTGTGTGTGTGTGTGTGTGTGTGTGTGTGTGTGTGTGTGTGTGTGTGTGTGTATGTGTGTGTACCTGGTAATTGGGGTCAGGTGTGGGTTGCGTCATTGTAAATCAGGTCATTACATTTGCTTCGCCTTCCAAATGTTATGGACTGAGAAATCTTACCCAGTGTTGTTGTTGTTGTTGTTGTTGTTGTTGTTGTTGATTTTACTACTACTACTACTACTACTACTACTAATAATAATAATAATAATAATAATACGACTACGACTACCATCAATAAGAGAAATTTAATGTTTGTTTGAGCAGTTGCATTATTATTTTTGTTATTATTATTATTATTATTATTATTATTATTATTATTAGTGTTGTTATTATTATTATTATTATTAGTGTTGTTGTTGTTGTTGTTGTATCGAGCACCTTGACAAGTCTGCTTTTTATATAAATATGTTATCGATATTATTAACAGGGAAGGAAATTAGAAAAGTGAGAGTTAAACCAGTGTGTGTGTGTGTGTGTGTGTGTGTGTGTGTGTGTGTGTGTGTGTGTGTGTGTGTGTGTGTGTGTGTGTGTGTGTGTGTGAACGCCGCTCTGGTGCTCAAGGGCAGAAAGTGACTGAGGGCACTAGCTTCTCTCTCTCTCTCTCTCTCTCTCTCCTCTCTCTCTCTCTCTCTCTCTTTTAAGTGCTCAACCCTTGTCTGCGTTTGGTCTTATGGCTTGTTCTTTTATCTGTGTTTCTTGGTGTTCCCGTCTGCTTGTCTGTCTGTCTGTCTGTCTGTAGATCTCTCTCTCTCTCTCTCTCTCTCTCTCTCTCTCTCTCTCTCTCTCTCTCTCTCTCTCTCTCTCTCTCTCTCTCTCTCTCTCTCAGATTGTTCTTTTCCTCGTTCCTGTCTTCCTTTCTTCTGTAATTTTTCTTTAGCTTGTCTTTGTCTTTTGTGTGTGTGTGTGTGTGTGTGTGTGTGTGTGTGTGTGTGTGTGTGTGTGTGTGTGTGTGTATGTGTGTGTGCTTGCGTGTGTGTGTGTGTGAGTAAGTCTTATCATTGCACATGTTCCTGCTTCTATGATAACACTAACCACCACCACTACCACCACCACCACCACCACCACTACCATCACCACTACCATCACCACCATCACCACCACCACTTCGCTCTATAAGTAATGTATTAGTATGGTGCTGAGTGCTGAGTCCTGCCTCCTTCCTTCCATCATTACTCCATGCTCTATAAGCTTAGTTATGTATACATAGAGAACAATTACTACTTATTACACCACGAGGAACAGCTCATTAGAATAGAAGTTAGTGTTGGTTCATTACCCTCCTCCTCCTCCTCCTCCTGCTACTCCTCCTCCTCCTCCTGCTACTCCTCCTCCTCCTCCTCGTTATTCTTACATAGGAACGTTACATTGTTATTATAGTGTTTTGCCCTTGACTTTAGGGTTCGTGGAAGGGTAGGATGAGAGAGAGAGAGAGAGAGAGAGAGAGAGAGAGAGAGAGAGAGAGAGAGAGAGAGAGAGAGAGAGAATAAGCGAGAAAGCCGCTTCAAATCATCTTGTTAGATATGCTTCGTCTGTCTGTCAATCACTCTCTCTCTCTCTCTCTCTCTCTCTCTCTCTCTCTCTCTCTCTCTCTCTCTCTCTGCCAGAGGTGTTAATTTTGGTGGTGAACAAGGCCGTTAGGGACAGTGGTTAGGAAGAGTGGTGGTGGTGATGGTAGTTATAGTGGTTGTTATAGTGGTGGTGGTGATGGTGGTAGTACTATTGAAGGCAAAGGTTTAGTACATGTAGCTGTGGTGTTGATAGTGATGGTGGTGGTGGTGGTGTCGGCGGTGTCCTCAGCCTTATAGAGGGTCTGCCGGTGTCCACGCCCGGCAGGGAAGGTACAGAGAGGCAGAGGTAGAGAGGGCGTGAGGCAGCGAGCTACGACACTTTCACTCTTATTAGGAAACGGACGTGGATGTAGCGTGTACCGAGGAGTGATGAGGTGGTGGTGGTGGTGGTGGTGAGGTGATGAGTGGTGGTGAATGAGGATGAATGTTGAGTGATAGTGGTGATGGAATGAAGGTAATGACTGGTGGTGTATTGGCGGTGGTGGTGGTGGTGGTGAGGATTATACACCCATTACAGGCCGTGGTGTTGAGAGAGAGAGAGAGAGAGAGAGAGAGAGAGAGAGAGAGAGAGAGAGAGAGAGAGAGAGAGAGAGAGAGAGAGAGAGAGAGACAGGTGGAAAAAGGTATGTACCCTGTGTGTGTACGAGGGAGAAACGATCACTGATATGTATGTATATATGCATACATACGAGGCTGTCTGTGACTACAATATACTTACTACTGCAGTATATACATGTTCGAGAGGAAAGGATAGCAAAGTGGAAGGCTCCTCCCCACCCACCCCATCCACCACCTGTAGTCATTCCTCGTAAGGCTTATTTCGCAATCTAGGGATCATTTTAGTTTCATTTCGTTGTACTTCCTTCAGCTTATCAATATATATTTTTTTTTATAGTATTATGACCAGAACTTAATACAATATCCTAAATAATATCGTGTAAGTGCATTAAATAGTGAAAGAACAACTTATTTTTATATTTGTTTTGGAAATGCGTAAGAGGCGATAAACACGAGTACAACCTTGACTATGAGGGACAGACAGATAAACAGACAGAGGTGAGTGAGGACTAAGAAAGAAGGGCAAGGATAAGGTACTGTATATAGGACACGAGTGTTGTACAAACCGATCTTAACGGATTATATATATACATAGGAACAAATTATATGGGACACTAGTGGGTAGGAAGTGAAGATATAGGACAGTAAGAGAAAGGATAAGGTAGGAAGGGATATAAGTATGAGTATAAGGGGCAGGGTGATAGGTGAAGGTGTGGGATGGAGTGTCACGCCCAAAGGGGAAAGGGAAGAGGTGTTTAAGGGTAAGGGGAAGGTGTGGGCGCTGGGGTGAAGGTCTTCCTAACGCAAATGTCCTGATTCCTTGTTCAAATTAAGTGTTTGTGGAGGAGGAAGAGAAGGAGGTGGTGGTGGTGGTGGTGGTGGTGGTGATGATTGTGGTGGT
>JAPQNM010000049.1:7190246-7192746 GCA_029783475.1 Metacarcinus magister
TCTCTTTCTTACTTTCTTTCATTCTTGCTCTTATCTCTATGCATTCAACCTCCTCCTCCTCCTCTTCTTCTTCTTCTTTTTCTTCTTCTTCTTCCTCATCCTCCTTCTTCTTCTTCTTCTTCTTCCTCCTCCTTCACCATCATACTCATCTGTCAAAATGCGTACAGAGAGAGAGAGAGAGAGAGAGAGAGAGAGAGAGAGAGAGAGAGAGAGAGAGAGAGAGAGAGAGAGAGAGGAGGGGGGTGGAAGTGATCATTTCGTAAACCAACGCGGAAGAAAGTTTTCTAAGACTCCGAGCACCTCCGTTAGATGTGTACAGGTGTGTCAGGTATGGGATGCTGATGAGGGGGCAGGTGGGGGGGTGGGGGGGCAGGTGTGTGGTTGGGGGGTGGGGGTGGGGGGGCAGGTGTGTGGGTGGAGGGGTGGGGGGACAGGTGTGTGGTTGTATGTGTGTTAGGAGGAAAGATGGGTGAGAGAGAGAGAGAGAGAGAGAGAGAGAGAGAGAGAGAGAGAGAGAGAGAGAGAGAGAGAGAGAGAGAGAGAGAGAGAGATGGTCTGAACAAGTGCAATTTGAGATACGTAATTTCAAACAACGGACTCAACTTGTAGCCACTTTCCTTTTTTTTTTTTATTTCTGATTCTCTCTCTTTCTCTCTCTTTTTCTCTCGTTTTGTGTGTGTGTGTAATTGTGTGTGTGTGTGTGTGTGTGTGTGTGTGTGTGTGTGTGTGTGTGTGTGTGTGTGTGTGTGTGTGTGTGTGTGTGGGTGCGTGTATTTGAGAGCTCTCATTATCTCATTGTTAGCTTTTAGTTGTCTAGTGAAGAAACAGAAAGAGAGAGAGGGAGAGAGAGAGAGAGAGAGAGAGAGAGAGAGAGAGAGAGAGAGAGAGAGAGAGAGAGAGAGAGAGAGATAGAGAGATAGGATGGAAGAATTACTGAAGGAAATGAAGGCAGTAGAAGTGATGTGGGAGAGAGTGAAGGAGGGACTGAAGGAAGGAGGGAGGGAGGCAGGGGAAGGGGGAGGGGAATAATGTAATGAGTGAGGGGAGGGAGGGGAGGGAGGGGGGAATTAGGAGGAGGAGGAGGTGACCTCTGCCCCAACCTACTTCACCACTTCATCTCCTCCTCCTCCTCCTCCTCCTCCTCCTCCTCCTCCTCCTCACTATATCTACCCTGCCAGGTAAATTTGTTTAAAGGTTAGGGGCGTGATGGTGATGGTGATGGTGGTGATGGTGGTGGTGATGGTGATGGTGATGGTGATGGTGATGGTGGTGATGGTGGTGGTGATGGTGATGGTGATGGTGATGGTGATGGTGGTGATGGTGGTGGTGATGGTGGTGGTGGTGGTGGTGGTGATGGTGGTGATGGTGATGGTGATGGTGGTGGTGGTGGTGGTGGTGGTGATGGTGGTGGTGGTGATGTGGTGATGGTGGTGGTGATGGTGGTGATGGTGATGGTGATGGTGGTGATGGTGATGGTGGTGGTGATGGTGGTGATGGTGGTGGTGATGGTGGTGGTGGTGGTGACGGTGATGGTGGTTGTGATGTTATGAGGTATGGTGTCTATATGAGAGAGAGAGAGAGAGAGAGAGAGAGAGAGAGAGAGAGAGAGAGAGAGAGAGAGAGAGAGAGAGAGAGAGAGAGAGAGAGAGAGAACTTCCGGCGATAGGGGGGGCGAGTGAGGTGAAGCAGAGATCATGGAGGTCACGTGATGAGCCGCTCCTCATTTCACCTGGAGCGGAGGAGGAGGAGGAGGAGGAGGAGGAGGAGGAGGAGGAGGAAAAGAGAGAGGTGGGAGAGAGTGGATAAACAGTGAAGAAGAAGACAAAAAAATAGAGAATTGATAAAGCATTGGAGGAGGAGGAGGAGGAGGGGGGAGGAAGAAACAAAAGAATAAATAAAACAAAGAGATTCAAAAGAACTAATAAAGAAGATAAGACGAGAGAGAGAGAGAGAGAGAGAGAGAGAGAGAGAGAGAGAGAGAGAGAGAGAGAGAGAGAGAGAGAGAGAGAGAGAGAGAGAGAGAGAGAGAGAGAGAGAGCGATTATTCTATTTTACGCTCATTTTGTCACACCTACACTTCTTATGTAAGTAAATCTAACCCATGTGCACTAAATCTTGTGTGTACGTCAATGTCATGTGTACACCAGACACGTGTTCTGAATCCATGTGCACCAAATCTGTGTATGTGTACCCAGATTCATGTGTACGAAATTTGTGTGTACGTATTTGGTCCATGTGTACTAATAATGTGTGTACCTTGGCTACTGTGTACAACAATTTCATGTATACTAGTTCTCTCTCTCTCTCTCTCTCTCTCTCTCTCTCTCTCTCTCTCTCTCTCTCTCTCTCTCTCTCTCTCTCTCTCTCTCTCTCTCTCAGACAAGTTTGCATCCGGACTGATAGTTTTTGGGCATGACCACCCCTTCCCCCCCTCCCCCCTTAATGTTGAGGAAGGTTATGGGTGAGAGAGGGAGAGAGGGGAGGAGAGTGAATGAGGTAA
>JAPQNM010000049.1:7200246-7205246 GCA_029783475.1 Metacarcinus magister
TTAGTAGGAGAGAAAACATAAACAACAGATAGACACACACACTGACAGACACTCTTTCATCAATTCCTTCGGGGTTACTAATGGACTCGCGCAAGATAACCCCAACGATTTATGACCGATGATAATGATAGAAAGTTATTTTCCTCCCACTGAGTCGCTACCGAGGAAGTAATCACAACCGAGCTAATATGTAGACAGTTTTAATTAAATTCTGCCAAATATATCCTGGTTTATCATGTCGTGTTTAGAGTTCAGAAAGAGAGTTGAGTTCCCGTTGTGGCCGTGCAGTGTAACGCGATGGTACTTTAGGGAATCTAGTACTATCTACACTATGCTATACTATACTAACACCCTTCCTAAGCTGGTGTTGAGACGTGGGGTGGTGGTGATGGTAGTAATAGTAGTGGTGGTGGTGGTGGGTGGTAGTAGTAGTAGTAGTAGTAGTGGTGGTGGTGGTGGTGGTACATGCAGCTGTTGAATTGCTTTAACTTATAAGATTCAAGGGTAAACTACTTAATTCTGGACCATAACAGTGTTTATACTTATTTTCTTATGTATTCTCTCTCTCTCTCTCTCTCTCTCTCTCTCTCTCTCTCTCTCTCTCTCTCTCTCTCTCTCGCTCCACCCAGTGATGTTATCTTAGGGTCCTTAACACGCCTCGTAAGCAATAAAGAGCATATTAACGAGGAGAAGAAAGGGGAAGAGATAAAAAAAATCAATGGGATGAATAAATGGGTCTATTGTATCAATGTATGAGGTGAAAGTAGAGGAATTCGTAAAATGGGATCAGGCTGACTTGAATTATCGAAGGTACTACATAAATGACCTCACCCTCCCCTCCCTTCCATTCTTCCTTCCTAATCTCTTCACCTTTCTCAACACCTGGTGGCTCTTTAAATTAATCAGTGTATGTAATGAATAGTAATACAACGATAGTACACACACATGACATACATTAAACCTAACAAGTGTGTGTGTATGTATGTCTTGAATAATGTATAGAATGATAGGTTTAGATTACCTATACCCACCTTCACTACCACCATCACCACCACCACCACCACCACCACCACCACCACCACCACCACCACCACCACCACCACCACTACCATCACACTCCTCAACTATCTAATCATCTCTATGTATGTACTACAACCAATGTGTTAATTATCATATATACATAACAATTAGTGCAATAATAAATCAAGCTTGCCATGCCACATCAACCCTTTTAACCCTATTAGCATTTGTATGTAATAACTATGTATATATTAACATACATTGAGGGTGGTGGTGGTGGTGGTGGTGGTGGTGGTGGTGGTGGTGTGGTGGTGGTGGTGGTGGTTGAAAGTCTTGGTGTGGTGATAACAAAGGCCTTCCCTTACCCACGTTCGAATCCCGCCCTTGCCTCACCCCTTTAACCTACATCACTCAAGCTTCGATAACAAGATAATAGATAGTTAAATACAAGAGTTTATCACATTATTACTATTAGATTCCATTAATACAACCATTTATAGATCTGAGTCATCATACATTCTTAAATCTCATACATTGATCACGGAAACGTCACTATTAACATTACTTAACTCTTAGAATCATTAGTATCTATAACTACCACTTATATTTAACATCTATACACAGACAGAAAAATTATCACACCAATACAACGTCTATTAACCTTCTATGTTTATGTATATTATAACTACAGTATTATGAACAGTTATAGAAGAGTTATAGAAAGTTAAGTTGTCGTAATACAATGATGATAAGCTTTCTCACAATCTACAATGTTATTCACACTAAGATACACTGTTATTAAATTATCTTGAAGGTATAAAGAGTTAGATTACTTTAAGACAGCGCTCATATACTTTCTAATACTCTATACACGTCCTTGGGAGTATAGTATAAGGTGTTAGATCAGCTTAAGACCATTCATAGATCTTCTAATCCTCTATTCACGTCATAAGTATAGTTTAGAATATAAGTATAGTATAAAGAGTTCAATCAGCTTAAGATAGTGTTCGTAAAGCATCTCTCTCTCTCTCTCTCTCTCTCTCTCTCTCTCTCTCTCTCTCTCTCTCTCTCTCTCTCTCTCTCTCTCTCTCTCTCTCTCTCTCGTGGTGTTTTAGGTCGAGCATGACAGGTATCCGGCGTGTTGTAGGGAGTGAGGTGAGTGTAGGAGGGAGGTAAGGTGTGCAGTGTTCCATTACGCCAACACGATGCTCAGTCCACCCTCCGTCATTAGCCTGGGCAGTGGTGTGGCGTGTTGTTTTGGTCTGCAGGAGGAGGGAGGAGGGAGGAGGGGGGTTAAGACATGACTCCTCCTCCTCCTCCTCCTCCTCCTACTTCTTCTTCAGTTTCTCCTTTCCTCCCTTGCTCCTCTTCTTCAGAATTACTAGTTGGCTCACTCGCAAGAAACCCAGATGTTTATCCAACTCGAGTTTAATGGTGTTTATGGTTGTCAGGTTGGCTACTGTTGGCAGTGACCTCTTGGTGGCCGGGAAGGGAGGGTAGAGAAGGGTAGGGAGAGAGGGAGGGTAGGAGGAAGATAGGCGAGTGTGATGTTTTAAGAGAGTAAGCAAAAAATATGTGTGTCTGTGTGTTTGTAGGAAGAAGATATTGAGATTAATAAGAGGTAAACAAGGATGTATTAAGTAACAGGAAGATACGAGGAAAGGAAAGGAAAGGAAGGAGAGAAAAGCAACAGGTGTGTGTATGCTGCATGGATGGATGGAGAGATGGAGGGAGGGAGAGAAATCAACACGTGTAGTGCTACGAGGATGGAGAAAGGGAGGGAGAGAAGGAGGGAGAGAGAGAGGGAGGGGAGGGACTAGGTGAATAAGGTGCAGAGAGGAAATGAATGAATGTGTAACGAAAAGGGAGAAGAGGAACAGGACAGAGAGAGGAGGAGGAGGAGACAGAGGAGGGAAGAGGGAGAGGGAGAGAAGGAGGTAAAAAGGAAGGGAAAATAAACAGATGTAGCTGGACTAGAGGAAAGGAAGATGAACAGGTGTGTGTGTGTGTGTGTGTGTGTGTGTGTGTGTGTGTGTGTGTGTGTGTGTGTGTGTGTGTGTGTGTGTGTGTGGTGCCGCGAGGAGAGGAGAAGACGGGCGGTACCACACAAGATTTTAGTCCTTCCACCTTCCCTACACCGCCCACTTGTACCCACACACGCCACGCCCACGGCCTCACACCCACCCACCCACCTCCCTCCACCACGCCCTCCTCCTCCTCCTCCTCCTCCTCCTTCACCCCCCACCACACCTTATCTCCCTTCCCCTCCACACCACGCCCTTGCTATTGAGAGAGAGAGAGAGAGAGAGAGAGAGAGAGAGAGAGAGAGAGAGAGAGAGAAAGAGAAAGAGAGAGAGAGAGAATGCCACCTCACCACCTTCAGTTGCCGTAGAAGTGATGCTGGATAGATATTTCCTTCCTTCTCTTTCATCTCTCTCTCTCTCTCTCTCTCTCTCTCTCTCTCTCTCTCTCTCTCTCTCTCTCTCTCTCTCTCTCTCTCTCTCTCTCTCTCTCTGTTCGTGTGCTTATCAGATTACTTGTTTTAACTGAGAGAGAGAGAGAGAGAGAGAGAGAGAGAGAGAGAGAGAGAGAGAGAGAGAGAGAGAGAGAGAGAGAAAGAGAAAGAGAAAGAGAAGAGAGAAAGAGAGAGAGAGAGAGGAAACATATTTAATGCTCTTTCCTTCTGTGTATCATTATTATAACATTGCTTACACCTTTTCTTCCTCTTCCCCCCCCCTCCCTCCCTCCCTTCTTTCCCTCCTCCCTCCCTCTCTCTTTTTTTCCCATCTCAGTCCAAGAATCTCACAAGCAATACGTGTTACTCACTCTCTCTCTCTCTCTCTCTCTCTCTCTCTCTCTCTCTCTCTCTCTCTCTCTCTCTCTCTCTCTCTCTCTCTCTCTCTCTCTCTCTCTGACCTCTGACCTCTGACCTGGTATGTGGTTGACCCTGTGATATCCTCAAGAGGTCATGAGGTCACTGTACCCATGACCATCATCTCCCTTCACCCCTCCCCCCCCCCTTCCCTCAATCTCCTCTCACGTCCCCTCTCCTTTCCCTCCCTCCTCCTCCCTCCTCCTCCTCCTCCTCCTCCTCCTCCTCCTCCTCCTCCTCCTCCTCCTCCCCCTCCTCCTCCTCCTCCTCCTCCCCCCTCCTCCCCCCCTCTTCCATCACTCCTCTGTGCCCACTCTGGTGAAGCCATTAGTGACACGTACACACATACATACCCACATACGTACACACACACACACACACACACACACACACACACACACACACACACACACACACACACACACACACACACACACACACAGGCACGGTCAGGTCAAGGCAGAATGACATGTGTTGCAAAAGAGAGAGAGAGAGAGAGAGAGAGAGAGAGAGAGAGAGAGAGAGAGAGAGAGAGAGAGAGAGAGAGAGAGAGAGAGAGAGAGCTGGAGGCAGTGAAATGTAAGTGACAGAGAAAAAGAAGCTCGTTTTTTTTTTTTCTTTCCTTACCTGTGAGTGACCGTCGGAATCTGAGTCACTCTTAAGACCTGTTATTACCCGCGGCGCCACAGTGTGAGGGGCCACAACACGGGGCAGGCCACAACACGGGGCAGGCCACAACACGGGGCAGGCCACAACACGGGGCCGGCCACAACACGGGGCCACACCACTCTTAAGACACACTACAGAACTTAACCTACCCTAACCTAACCTAACCTAACCTAACCTAAACTAACCTAAACTAACCTAACCTTACCTAACCTTACCTTACCTTACCTAACCTAACCTAACCTAACCTTACTTTACTTTACCTTACCTTACCTTACCTTACCTTACCTTACCTTACCTCACCTTACCTTACCTTACCTCCCTTCCCTTCCTCAATTCCTCTCCTCTCTCCATCTCTCATTCATCACCCTATTTTTATCTTCTCTCCATTTTTTCGTTTCCTGCAATATACAGGAAGAACTTCGGAATACTTGTGTTTGGC
>JAPQNM010000049.1:7215246-7216607 GCA_029783475.1 Metacarcinus magister
GGCGGGCACGTTGTTGGAGTCACCGTCACCACCACCACCTCCTCCTCGGCTGCCTCGCCCAGGAAGCACTAAGGATTCCACACCTCACACATGCACACACATATACATACCTACCTAAGGGCGTGAGGTTGAAATGCATGTATAAGTGTGTGTGCTAGCGTATAGTCTTCCATCCCTCAGCACCTTCAGTATTAAGAACATAGAAAATATACTACAAAAGGCTATAGTTGACATACACAAGAGACACCTCCTGTATTGTATTTAGTGTTCGTGTGTGTGTGTGTGTACGATTATATGTTTATGACTGTGTAAATACCTAGACTTTTTGCATGTGTATCGTTTCTACTGCATTATAAGACTTACAATGAATTATGTACGTTTAGAAGGCAGTTAACATTATATTGTTAGTGTTAGGTTGTCTAGCTGAGATCCACCTTGACTTACACTCCCTATCAACCTAAAGAGTCATGTTTTTACTTACCTTGGCTATGTTGGCTCTATTTGTCAGTCCGTTTCTTTGCTTATATGTGTGTGTCTTTGTCATCAGTTCCTTGTCTTTACTTCCGTGTATGTATATGTCTGTCTGTTTCTCTCTCACATACTCAAACACACACATCAACCTTACACCTGCCTAACTGTACCTATACAAAAACACACCACTAACCATACAATTCACATGACAAACAAACTGAAACTCAAAACAAACCATACTCAATTACTGATCTAACCTAACCAAACTTAACCTAACCTAACCTAACCTAACCAAACCTAATCTAACCTAACCGAACCTAACCCAACCCAACCCACCCAACACCAACCTAACCTAACCTAACCTAACCAAACCAACCAAACCAAACCAAACCAAACCAAACCAAACCAAACCTAATCTAATACCACACACTTAGTAGTTTATAAAGGACTTACAAAGGATACAGGATAAGGTGTCCACGTGTGTTATAGAGATGCTAAGCCATTGGACTGGTGATCATGTTGTGTAGGTGTGGTGAGCGTGGTGAGGTGAGGTGAGGTTAGGTTAGGTAGGCAGGTATGTGTGGTGCTGGTGAGATTAGATACACAGGTGAAAGTGTGTGTGTGTGTGTGTGGGTGTGTGTGTGTGTATGTGTGTCATCATTGTTATCGTTATCGTTATATCATCATCATCATCATTCATCATCATTCACTTTCGATTCTGGAACGTAACACTTGAACATAACAAAAACAACAACAATATTACTACTACTACTACTACTTACTACTACTACTACTACTACTTACTACTACTACTTACTATTACTACTACTACAACTACTACTACTACTATACCACTTACTACTACTACTACTACCACCACCACTATCCTA
>JAPQNM010000049.1:7216707-7237579 GCA_029783475.1 Metacarcinus magister
GCAGACCATCCCCAAAATAGCAAAATCGACCCAAAAATGGCCAACGCCGGTTTTCAAGGATTTGACTTGATCGACAATTTCAACCACCCATTCTTTTTTCTATCAATAAGTGTTTCATACCGTAGGAATCAGCCAACCTTGCACAACTCGAAACAATGATTAAAAATTGAAAGCAAGCAAAAATAACGGAATTGCGACGAGTTGAAGTACAACATGTCGAACAAAAATGTTTATGCGCTATTTCATTCTACCTTAATTATCTCGTCATAGATAAAGTCATTATGACATTTATTTGAGCTGATCATATGCGGCATTCTATCACCTACACGATGGTAGTTTCAGTTTTTCCTAATGACGTTTGGTGCTTCCGTAATACCCGCTAATGCAACACCATTGATAAATTAGACCCTCACGGCGACACCAATCAACCAACCAACCCCTCTCTCCCTGCCTCTCCCGCCCGCCCGCCGCCGGGAACGCGTCTCACATAGCATCATCATGCAGCTGCTGCCGCTACAGACATAATAATAATAATAATAATAAGGACGGGGGAACGAACACACACACAAAAAAAAAGTCATTACTAAATCAATAATATTAAACCAAAGTTTTTTTTATAAGTCCAAAAGCGCAACATGATAGGCTTGTGCCACGCTAATAAACGCAAACAGATACAACTCGAAAGGGTGGTCGGAGAAAAAAATTCGTTTAATAAATTTAATTCACAAACCAACAGATATTGTCAAATGTCGCGGCCATGAAAGTGGAAAGGTGCACCACATTATTACAAACTGAATACTGCTACGATCGCAGTACTGAGTTAGGGCGCCCCCAACATTAAAAAAAAACGGGGGGCTGAAAGAATAATGCAGTGCATTACACAGCATCCAAAATCATGGCGAATTACTTAGAAAACTGTGTAAAGTCGTCAATCCAGACTTGCCAGTAGGATTCCGACATCGGGGGGCGTGACGGAACCTACAGTCATTTTAACAGTCAATTAATGAAAATTCAAATCTTTCGGGACAAGAAGCAGGTACTACTACTACTACTCTGCTCTGCTCAACAAACTAATAGAATGCAGTACATCTATTAGACATTTTGATCTAGGCGTGAAGAAACACCAATTTTACCCATAGGTAACCAAACCAGTCCAGTGCCGCGACGGACTCAACCAGCCCGTGACAACTCATATGCAACCGCGCATCGGTCCTCATTCACTAAAATTAATGGATATGCAACATGCCGTTCCAGACTGAACTCTAACCTGACTCGCGAGTGAATTCTGACACATTGGTTGCATATAGTGAATTATCGAGTTGCATATGAAAACAACACGAAAAGAACAACGACAAGAGCCCACTAGGGTAATCCGCTTTACTGCTAGCTAGCACCATTCAATTATCTGATAATAGGATTAGTTATAATGTCATCAATTTAGCCTTATCATATGCGGCATTTTATCACCTACACGATGGTGACTACAGTTTTTCTTAATGACGTTTGGTGCTTCCGTAATAGCGGGTAATACTACAACATTGCTAAATGGGAGGATCACCGCTACACCAACCCTTGCCTCTCCCGGCTCTAAACGAAGGGAACCCGTCTCATAAGCGTTAATTAACAATAATTCACTACTGCTAGAAGACAATTAAGGCCTTTTCCTATGTTTTCAGATTGGATTGGTGGTGCAGAGTGAATATGGTGTAATATACAAGAAGACATTTTTCAAATCTATATTACCCGAGAACCAAAGCTCAATAAGAAAATATTTTTATACCAACACGAAGGCCTTTTCCTGATATACCGTCAGTTTAAGTCTAGCGTGTCTGTCATTTTTCAAATGTCTATTTCTCGAGAACCAAAGCTCAATAAGAAAATATGTTCATACCAACACGAAGGTCCTGTCCTGATCTACCTTTAATTTAATTGTGTCGTCATGTCTGCATTCAATAGTATTATGTTTAATTAAACAACGTTCGGTCCTCCCTCCCGCAGTCTCAGTGCTTGACTTGGTTAAGGATGTTGAACAATGTCACGCAGTGGAGGTGCGCGGCCGGCAAAATCACCGTAACGCTCTCTCCTAGTGGTGACAGGTTTCCCTCTGTGCGACAATGCTCGGTTGGTCCTCACTCCCGCAGTCTCAGCAATGATGAATGTCCCGCGCTGGTGCCTGCCTGCCAAAGGCAGAGTCAGTGGAGGTGCCCGGCCGGCAAAATCACCCTAACGCTCGCTCCAGGTTTCACTCTGTGCGACAATGCTCGGTTGGTCCTCACTCCCGCAGTCTCAGCAATGATGAATGTCCCGCGCTGGTGCCTGCCTGCCAAAGGCAGAGTCAGTGGAGGTGCCCGGCCGGCAAAATCACCCTAACGCTCGCTCCAGGTTTCACTCTGTGCGACAATGCTCGGTTGGTCCTCACTCCCGCAGTCTCAGCAATGATGAATGTCCCGCGCTGGTGCCTGCCTGCCAAAGGCAGAGTCAGTGGAGGTGCCCGGCCGGCAAAATCACCCTAACGCTCGCTCCAGGTTTCACTCTGTGCGACAATGCTCGGTTGGTCCTCACTCCCGCAGTCTCAGCAATGATGAATGTCCCGCGCTGGTGCCTGCCTGCCAAAGGCAGAGTCAGTGGAGGTGCCCGGCCGGCAAAATCACCCTAACGCTCGCTCCAGGTTTCACTCTGTGCGACAATGCTCGGTTGGTCCTCACTCCCGCAGTCTCAGCAATGATGAATGTCCCGCGCTGGTGCCTGCCTGCCAAAGGCAGAGTCAGTGGAGGTGCCCGGCCGGCAAAATCACCCTAACGCTCGCTCCAGGTTTCACTCTGTGCGACAATGCTCGGTTGGTCCTCACTCCCGCAGTCTCAGCAATGATGAATGTCCCGCGCTGGTGCCTGCCTGCCAAAGGCAGAGTCAGTGGAGGTGCCCGGCCGGCAAAATCACCCTAACGCTCGCTCCAGGTTTCACTCTGTGCGACAATGCTCGGTTGGTCCTCACTCCCGCAGTCTCAGCAATGATGAATGTCCCGCGCTGGTGCCTGCCTGCCAAAGGCAGAGTCAGTGGAGGTGCCCGGCCGGCAAAATCACCCTAACGCTCGCTCCAGGTTTCACTCTGTGCGACAATGCTCGGTTGGTCCTCACTCCCGCAGTCTCAGCAATGAATATTCTCGCGCTGCTGCCTGCCTGCCCAAGGCAGAGTCAGTGGAGGTGCCCGGCCGGCAAACTCATCGTAACGCTCTCTCCAGCCTTCACTCTGTGCGACAACGCTCGGTTCGCTCCTCCCGCAGTGTCAGTGGAGGAGGTGGAACAGTGTCCCGCGCTGCCATCGTGAACACACACACACACACAGCAGCGACGAGAAACCAAAGCAGAGTGTGTAGAGATCTGCAACGCTTGCCTCTCCTCCAAATTTTAGTACGGAAAGAAGGACTTAATATGTGTTACAGTTGCTAGAGCTAGGTAACCTTGTTCATCCCGCGCCTCTCCCGCAGTTCTAGTTCGGGAGAGGCGAGTGTTGGCACTCTGAGACTCACAATCTGGACAGCCAAGGTGCCTACTTTGAAATGTTGTAGTCTTACCCAATATTACCAGACAACCAGACATCACTAAGAAAAACTGAGAACACCATCGTCTTCGTCATACAATAATGCATATCGTGAGATAAAATTGATAACAATAAAATCACATCTCTTATAAAATAATTGACGAACAAAAAAATAGCGCATAAAGAATTTTTTCAAATGTTCTGCTTCAACTCGCTGTAACTTCCTTTAAATTTACCCGCATGCTATTTTCAAGCCCGGATTCCTAATCTACACACTTTGCCGATCCCTATGATGTACCATAAGTAATGATAAAAAATATTCTAGCCGGTAAAAAAGGCAGACCATCCCCAAAATAGCAAAATCGACCCAAAAATGGCCAACGCCGGTTTTCAAGGATTTGACTTGATCGACAATTTCAACCACCCATTCTTTTTTCTATCAATAAGTGTTTCATACCGTAGGAATCAGCCAACCTTGCACAACTCGAAACAATGATTAAAAATTGAAAGCAAGCAAAAATAACGGAATTGCGACGAGTTGAAGTACAACATGTCGAACAAAAATGTTTATGCGCTATTTCATTCTACCTTAATTATCTCGTCATAGATAAAGTCATTATGACATTTATTTGAGCTGATCATATGCGGCATTCTATCACCTACACGATGGTAGTTTCAGTTTTTCCTAATGACGTTTGGTGCTTCCGTAATACCCGCTAATGCAACACCATTGATAAATTAGACCCTCACGGCGACACCAATCAACCAACCAACCCCTCTCTCCCTGCCTCTCCCGCCCGCCCGCCGCCGGGAACGCGTCTCACATAGCATCATCATGCAGCTGCTGCCGCTACAGACATAATAATAATAATAATAATAAGGACGGGGGAACGAACACACACACAAAAAAAAAGTCATTACTAAATCAATAATATTAAACCAAAGTTTTTTTTATAAGTCCAAAAGCGCAACATGATAGGCTTGTGGCACGCGATTAAACGCAAACAGATACAAATCAAAAGGGTGGTCAGAAAAATAAATTCGATAGATAAATTTAATTCACAAACCAACTGATATATTGTCAAATGTCGCGGCCATGAAAGTGGAAAGGTGCACCTCATTATTACAAACTCAATACTGCTACGATCGCAGTACTGAGTTAGAGCGCCCCCCAACATTAAAAAAAAAACGGGGGGCTGAAAGAATAATGCAGTGCATTATTACACAGCATCCAAAATCATGGCGAGTGGGTTAGAAAACTGTTAAATTCAATCCAGACTTGCCAGTAGGATTCCGACATCGGGGGGGCGTGACGGAACCTACAGTCATTTTAACAGTCAATTAATGAAAATTCAAATCTTTCGGGACAAGAAGCAGGTACTACTACTACTACTCTGCTCTGCTCAACAAACTAATAGAATGCAGTACATCTATTAGACATTTTGATCTAGGCGTGAAGAAACACCAATTTTACCCATAGGTAACCAAACCAGTCCAGTGCCGCGACGGACTCAACCAGCCCGTGACAACTCATATGCAACCGCGCATCGGTCCTCATTCACTAAAATTAATGGATATGCAACATGCCGTTCCAGACTGAACTCTAACCTGACTCGCGAGTGAATTCTGACACATTGGTTGCATATAGTGAATTATCGAGTTGCATATGAAAACAACACGAAAAGAACAACGACAAGAGCCCACTAGGGTAATCCGCTTTACTGCTAGCTAGCACCATTCAATTATCTGATAATAGGATTAGTTATAATGTCATCAATTTAGCCTTATCATATGCGGCATTTTATCACCTACACGATGGTGACTACAGTTTTTCTTAATGACGTTTGGTGCTTCCGTAATAGCGGGTAATACTACAACATTGCTAAATGGGAGGATCACCGCTACACCAACCCTTGCCTCTCCCGGCTCTAAACGAAGGGAACCCGTCTCATAAGCGTTAATTAACAATAATTCACTACTGCTAGAAGACAATTAAGGCCTTTTCCTATGTTTTCAGATTGGATTGGTGGTGCAGAGTGAATATGGTGTAATATACAAGAAGACATTTTTCAAATCTATATTACCCGAGAACCAAAGCTCAATAAGAAAATATTTTTATACCAACACGAAGGCCTTTTCCTGATATACCGTCAGTTTAAGTCTAGCGTGTCTGTCATTTTTCAAATGTCTATTTCTCGAGAACCAAAGCTCAATAAGAAAATATGTTCATACCAACACGAAGGTCCTGTCCTGATCTACCTTTAATTTAATTGTGTCGTCATGTCTGCATTCAATAGTATTATGTTTAATTAAACAACGTTCGGTCCTCCCTCCCGCAGTCTCAGTGCTTGACTTGGTTAAGGATGTTGAACAATGTCACGCAGTGGAGGTGCGCGGCCGGCAAAATCACCGTAACGCTCTCTCCTAGTGGTGACAGGTTTCCCTCTGTGCGACAATGCTCGGTTGGTCCTCACTCCCGCAGTCTCAGCAATGATGAATGTCCCGCGCTGGTGCCTGCCTGCCAAAGGCAGAGTCAGTGGAGGTGCCCGGCCGGCAAAATCACCCTAACGCTCGCTCCAGGTTTCACTCTGTGCGACAATGCTCGGTTGGTCCTCACTCCCGCAGTCTCAGCAATGATGAATGTCCCGCGCTGGTGCCTGCCTGCCAAAGGCAGAGTCAGTGGAGGTGCCCGGCCGGCAAAATCACCCTAACGCTCGCTCCAGGTTTCACTCTGTGCGACAATGCTCGGTTGGTCCTCACTCCCGCAGTCTCAGCAATGATGAATGTCCCGCGCTGGTGCCTGCCTGCCAAAGGCAGAGTCAGTGGAGGTGCCCGGCCGGCAAAATCACCCTAACGCTCGCTCCAGGTTTCACTCTGTGCGACAATGCTCGGTTGGTCCTCACTCCCGCAGTCTCAGCAATGATGAATGTCCCGCGCTGGTGCCTGCCTGCCAAAGGCAGAGTCAGTGGAGGTGCCCGGCCGGCAAAATCACCCTAACGCTCGCTCCAGGTTTCACTCTGTGCGACAATGCTCGGTTGGTCCTCACTCCCGCAGTCTCAGCAATGATGAATGTCCCGCGCTGGTGCCTGCCTGCCAAAGGCAGAGTCAGTGGAGGTGCCCGGCCGGCAAAATCACCCTAACGCTCGCTCCAGGTTTCACTCTGTGCGACAATGCTCGGTTGGTCCTCACTCCCGCAGTCTCAGCAATGATGAATGTCCCGCGCTGGTGCCTGCCTGCCAAAGGCAGAGTCAGTGGAGGTGCCCGGCCGGCAAAATCACCCTAACGCTCGCTCCAGGTTTCACTCTGTGCGACAATGCTCGGTTGGTCCTCACTCCCGCAGTCTCAGCAATGATGAATGTCCCGCGCTGGTGCCTGCCTGCCAAAGGCAGAGTCAGTGGAGGTGCCCGGCCGGCAAAATCACCCTAACGCTCGCTCCAGGTTTCACTCTGTGCGACAATGCTCGGTTGGTCCTCACTCCCGCAGTCTCAGCAATGATGAATGTCCCGCGCTGGTGCCTGCCTGCCAAAGGCAGAGTCAGTGGAGGTGCCCGGCCGGCAAAATCACCCTAACGCTCGCTCCAGGTTTCACTCTGTGCGACAATGCTCGGTTGGTCCTCACTCCCGCAGTCTCAGCAATGATGAATGTCCCGCGCTGGTGCCTGCCTGCCAAAGGCAGAGTCAGTGGAGGTGCCCGGCCGGCAAAATCACCCTAACGCTCGCTCCAGGTTTCACTCTGTGCGACAATGCTCGGTTGGTCCTCACTCCCGCAGTCTCAGCAATGAATATTCTCGCGCTGCTGCCTGCCTGCCCAAGGCAGAGTCAGTGGAGGTGCCCGGCCGGCAAACTCATCGTAACGCTCTCTCCAGCCTTCACTCTGTGCGACAACGCTCGGTTCGCTCCTCCCGCAGTGTCAGTGGAGGAGGTGGAACAGTGTCCCGCGCTGCCATCGTGAACACACACACACACACAGCAGCGACGAGAAACCAAAGCAGAGTGTGTAGAGATCTGCAACGCTTGCCTCTCCTCCAAATTTTAGTACGGAAAGAAGGACTTAATATGTGTTACAGTTGCTAGAGCTAGGTAACCTTGTTCATCCCGCGCCTCTCCCGCAGTTCTAGTTCGGGAGAGGCGAGTGTTGGCACTCTGAGACTCACAATCTGGACAGCCAAGGTGCCTACTTTGAAATGTTGTAGTCTTACCCAATATTACCAGACAACCAGACATCACTAAGAAAAACTGAGAACACCATCGTCTTCGTCATACAATAATGCATATCGTGAGATAAAATTGATAACAATAAAATCACATCTCTTATAAAATAATTGACGAACAAAAAAATAGCGCATAAAGAATTTTTTCAAATGTTCTGCTTCAACTCGCTGTAACTTCCTTTAAATTTACCCGCATGCTATTTTCAAGCCCGGATTCCTAATCTACACACTTTGCCGATCCCTATGATGTACCATAAGTAATGATAAAAAATATTCTAGCCGGTAAAAAAGGCAGACCATCCCCAAAATAGCAAAATCGACCCAAAAATGGCCAACGCCGGTTTTCAAGGATTTGACTTGATCGACAATTTCAACCACCCATTCTTTTTTCTATCAATAAGTGTTTCATACCGTAGGAATCAGCCAACCTTGCACAACTCGAAACAATGATTAAAAATTGAAAGCAAGCAAAAATAACGGAATTGCGACGAGTTGAAGTACAACATGTCGAACAAAAATGTTTATGCGCTATTTCATTCTACCTTAATTATCTCGTCATAGATAAAGTCATTATGACATTTATTTGAGCTGATCATATGCGGCATTCTATCACCTACACGATGGTAGTTTCAGTTTTTCCTAATGACGTTTGGTGCTTCCGTAATACCCGCTAATGCAACACCATTGATAAATTAGACCCTCACGGCGACACCAATCAACCAACCAACCCCTCTCTCCCTGCCTCTCCCGCCCGCCCGCCGCCGGGAACGCGTCTCACATAGCATCATCATGCAGCTGCTGCCGCTACAGACATAATAATAATAATAATAATAAGGACGGGGGAACGAACACACACACAAAAAAAAAGTCATTACTAAATCAATAATATTAAACCAAAGTTTTTTTTATAAGTCCAAAAGCGCAACATGATAGGCTTGTGGCACGCGATTAAACGCAAACAGATACAAATCAAAAGGGTGGTCAGAAAAATAAATTCGATAGATAAATTTAATTCACAAACCAACTGATATATTGTCAAATGTCGCGGCCATGAAAGTGGAAAGGTGCACCTCATTATTACAAACTCAATACTGCTACGATCGCAGTACTGAGTTAGAGCGCCCCCCAACATTAAAAAAAAAACGGGGGGCTGAAAGAATAATGCAGTGCATTATTACACAGCATCCAAAATCATGGCGAGTGGGTTAGAAAACTGTTAAATTCAATCCAGACTTGCCAGTAGGATTCCGACATCGGGGGGCGTGACGGAACCTACAGTCATTTTAACAGTCAATTAATGAAAATTCAAATCTTTCGGGACAAGAAGCAGGTACTACTACTACTACTCTGCTCTGCTCAACAAACTAATAGAATGCAGTACATCTATTAGACATTTTGATCTAGGCGTGAAGAAACACCAATTTTACCCATAGGTAACCAAACCAGTCCAGTGCCGCGACGGACTCAACCAGCCCGTGACAACTCATATGCAACCGCGCATCGGTCCTCATTCACTAAAATTAATGGATATGCAACATGCCGTTCCAGACTGAACTCTAACCTGACTCGCGAGTGAATTCTGACACATTGGTTGCATATAGTGAATTATCGAGTTGCATATGAAAACAACACGAAAAGAACAACGACAAGAGCCCACTAGGGTAATCCGCTTTACTGCTAGCTAGCACCATTCAATTATCTGATAATAGGATTAGTTATAATGTCATCAATTTAGCCTTATCATATGCGGCATTTTATCACCTACACGATGGTGACTACAGTTTTTCTTAATGACGTTTGGTGCTTCCGTAATAGCGGGTAATACTACAACATTGCTAAATGGGAGGATCACCGCTACACCAACCCTTGCCTCTCCCGGCTCTAAACGAAGGGAACCCGTCTCATAAGCGTTAATTAACAATAATTCACTACTGCTAGAAGACAATTAAGGCCTTTTCCTATGTTTTCAGATTGGATTGGTGGTGCAGAGTGAATATGGTGTAATATACAAGAAGACATTTTTCAAATCTATATTACCCGAGAACCAAAGCTCAATAAGAAAATATTTTTATACCAACACGAAGGCCTTTTCCTGATATACCGTCAGTTTAAGTCTAGCGTGTCTGTCATTTTTCAAATGTCTATTTCTCGAGAACCAAAGCTCAATAAGAAAATATGTTCATACCAACACGAAGGTCCTGTCCTGATCTACCTTTAATTTAATTGTGTCGTCATGTCTGCATTCAATAGTATTATGTTTAATTAAACAACGTTCGGTCCTCCCTCCCGCAGTCTCAGTGCTTGACTTGGTTAAGGATGTTGAACAATGTCACGCAGTGGAGGTGCGCGGCCGGCAAAATCACCGTAACGCTCTCTCCTAGTGGTGACAGGTTTCCCTCTGTGCGACAATGCTCGGTTGGTCCTCACTCCCGCAGTCTCAGCAATGATGAATGTCCCGCGCTGGTGCCTGCCTGCCAAAGGCAGAGTCAGTGGAGGTGCCCGGCCGGCAAAATCACCCTAACGCTCGCTCCAGGTTTCACTCTGTGCGACAATGCTCGGTTGGTCCTCACTCCCGCAGTCTCAGCAATGATGAATGTCCCGCGCTGGTGCCTGCCTGCCAAAGGCAGAGTCAGTGGAGGTGCCCGGCCGGCAAAATCACCCTAACGCTCGCTCCAGGTTTCACTCTGTGCGACAATGCTCGGTTGGTCCTCACTCCCGCAGTCTCAGCAATGATGAATGTCCCGCGCTGGTGCCTGCCTGCCAAAGGCAGAGTCAGTGGAGGTGCCCGGCCGGCAAAATCACCCTAACGCTCGCTCCAGGTTTCACTCTGTGCGACAATGCTCGGTTGGTCCTCACTCCCGCAGTCTCAGCAATGATGAATGTCCCGCGCTGGTGCCTGCCTGCCAAAGGCAGAGTCAGTGGAGGTGCCCGGCCGGCAAAATCACCCTAACGCTCGCTCCAGGTTTCACTCTGTGCGACAATGCTCGGTTGGTCCTCACTCCCGCAGTCTCAGCAATGATGAATGTCCCGCGCTGGTGCCTGCCTGCCAAAGGCAGAGTCAGTGGAGGTGCCCGGCCGGCAAAATCACCCTAACGCTCGCTCCAGGTTTCACTCTGTGCGACAATGCTCGGTTGGTCCTCACTCCCGCAGTCTCAGCAATGATGAATGTCCCGCGCTGGTGCCTGCCTGCCAAAGGCAGAGTCAGTGGAGGTGCCCGGCCGGCAAAATCACCCTAACGCTCGCTCCAGGTTTCACTCTGTGCGACAATGCTCGGTTGGTCCTCACTCCCGCAGTCTCAGCAATGATGAATGTCCCGCGCTGGTGCCTGCCTGCCAAAGGCAGAGTCAGTGGAGGTGCCCGGCCGGCAAAATCACCCTAACGCTCGCTCCAGGTTTCACTCTGTGCGACAATGCTCGGTTGGTCCTCACTCCCGCAGTCTCAGCAATGATGAATGTCCCGCGCTGGTGCCTGCCTGCCAAAGGCAGAGTCAGTGGAGGTGCCCGGCCGGCAAAATCACCCTAACGCTCGCTCCAGGTTTCACTCTGTGCGACAATGCTCGGTTGGTCCTCACTCCCGCAGTCTCAGCAATGAATATTCTCGCGCTGCTGCCTGCCTGCCCAAGGCAGAGTCAGTGGAGGTGCCCGGCCGGCAAACTCATCGTAACGCTCTCTCCAGCCTTCACTCTGTGCGACAACGCTCGGTTCGCTCCTCCCGCAGTGTCAGTGGAGGAGGTGGAACAGTGTCCCGCGCTGCCATCGTGAACACACACACACACACAGCAGCGACGAGAAACCAAAGCAGAGTGTGTAGAGATCTGCAACGCTTGCCTCTCCTCCAAATTTTAGTACGGAAAGAAGGACTTAATATGTGTTACAGTTGCTAGAGCTAGGTAACCTTGTTCATCCCGCGCCTCTCCCGCAGTTCTAGTTCGGGAGAGGCGAGTGTTGGCACTCTGAGACTCACAATCTGGACAGCCAAGGTGCCTACTTTGAAATGTTGTAGTCTTACCCAATATTACCAGACAACCAGACATCACTAAGAAAAACTGAGAACACCATCGTCTTCGTCATACAATAATGCATATCGTGAGATAAAATTGATAACAATAAAATCACATCTCTTATAAAATAATTGACGAACAAAAAAATAGCGCATAAAGAATTTTTTCAAATGTTCTGCTTCAACTCGCTGTAACTTCCTTTAAATTTACCCGCATGCTATTTTCAAGCCCGGATTCCTAATCTACACACTTTGCCGATCCCTATGATGTACCATAAGTAATGATAAAAAATATTCTAGCCGGTAAAAAAGGCAGACCATCCCCAAAATAGCAAAATCGACCCAAAAATGGCCAACGCCGGTTTTCAAGGATTTGACTTGATCGACAATTTCAACCACCCATTCTTTTTTCTATCAATAAGTGTTTCATACCGTAGGAATCAGCCAACCTTGCACAACTCGAAACAATGATTAAAAATTGAAAGCAAGCAAAAATAACGGAATTGCGACGAGTTGAAGTACAACATGTCGAACAAAAATGTTTATGCGCTATTTCATTCTACCTTAATTATCTCGTCATAGATAAAGTCATTATGACATTTATTTGAGCTGATCATATGCGGCATTCTATCACCTACACGATGGTAGTTTCAGTTTTTCCTAATGACGTTTGGTGCTTCCGTAATACCCGCTAATGCAACACCATTGATAAATTAGACCCTCACGGCGACACCAATCAACCAACCAACCCCTCTCTCCCTGCCTCTCCCGCCCGCCCGCCGCCGGGAACGCGTCTCACATAGCATCATCATGCAGCTGCTGCCGCTACAGACATAATAATAATAATAATAATAAGGACGGGGGAACGAACACACACACAAAAAAAAAGTCATTACTAAATCAATAATATTAAACCAAAGTTTTTTTTATAAGTCCAAAAGCGCAACATGATAGGCTTGTGGCACGCGATTAAACGCAAACAGATACAAATCAAAAGGGTGGTCAGAAAAATAAATTCGATAGATAAATTTAATTCACAAACCAACTGATATATTGTCAAATGTCGCGGCCATGAAAGTGGAAAGGTGCACCTCATTATTACAAACTCAATACTGCTACGATCGCAGTACTGAGTTAGAGCGCCCCCCAACATTAAAAAAAAAACGGGGGGCTGAAAGAATAATGCAGTGCATTATTACACAGCATCCAAAATCATGGCGAGTGGGTTAGAAAACTGTTAAATTCAATCCAGACTTGCCAGTAGGATTCCGACATCGGGGGGCGTGACGGAACCTACAGTCATTTTAACAGTCAATTAATGAAAATTCAAATCTTTCGGGACAAGAAGCAGGTACTACTACTACTACTCTGCTCTGCTCAACAAACTAATAGAATGCAGTACATCTATTAGACATTTTGATCTAGGCGTGAAGAAACACCAATTTTACCCATAGGTAACCAAACCAGTCCAGTGCCGCGACGGACTCAACCAGCCCGTGACAACTCATATGCAACCGCGCATCGGTCCTCATTCACTAAAATTAATGGATATGCAACATGCCGTTCCAGACTGAACTCTAACCTGACTCGCGAGTGAATTCTGACACATTGGTTGCATATAGTGAATTATCGAGTTGCATATGAAAACAACACGAAAAGAACAACGACAAGAGCCCACTAGGGTAATCCGCTTTACTGCTAGCTAGCACCATTCAATTATCTGATAATAGGATTAGTTATAATGTCATCAATTTAGCCTTATCATATGCGGCATTTTATCACCTACACGATGGTGACTACAGTTTTTCTTAATGACGTTTGGTGCTTCCGTAATAGCGGGTAATACTACAACATTGCTAAATGGGAGGATCACCGCTACACCAACCCTTGCCTCTCCCGGCTCTAAACGAAGGGAACCCGTCTCATAAGCGTTAATTAACAATAATTCACTACTGCTAGAAGACAATTAAGGCCTTTTCCTATGTTTTCAGATTGGATTGGTGGTGCAGAGTGAATATGGTGTAATATACAAGAAGACATTTTTCAAATCTATATTACCCGAGAACCAAAGCTCAATAAGAAAATATTTTTATACCAACACGAAGGCCTTTTCCTGATATACCGTCAGTTTAAGTCTAGCGTGTCTGTCATTTTTCAAATGTCTATTTCTCGAGAACCAAAGCTCAATAAGAAAATATGTTCATACCAACACGAAGGTCCTGTCCTGATCTACCTTTAATTTAATTGTGTCGTCATGTCTGCATTCAATAGTATTATGTTTAATTAAACAACGTTCGGTCCTCCCTCCCGCAGTCTCAGTGCTTGACTTGGTTAAGGATGTTGAACAATGTCACGCAGTGGAGGTGCGCGGCCGGCAAAATCACCGTAACGCTCTCTCCTAGTGGTGACAGGTTTCCCTCTGTGCGACAATGCTCGGTTGGTCCTCACTCCCGCAGTCTCAGCAATGATGAATGTCCCGCGCTGGTGCCTGCCTGCCAAAGGCAGAGTCAGTGGAGGTGCCCGGCCGGCAAAATCACCCTAACGCTCGCTCCAGGTTTCACTCTGTGCGACAATGCTCGGTTGGTCCTCACTCCCGCAGTCTCAGCAATGATGAATGTCCCGCGCTGGTGCCTGCCTGCCAAAGGCAGAGTCAGTGGAGGTGCCCGGCCGGCAAAATCACCCTAACGCTCGCTCCAGGTTTCACTCTGTGCGACAATGCTCGGTTGGTCCTCACTCCCGCAGTCTCAGCAATGATGAATGTCCCGCGCTGGTGCCTGCCTGCCAAAGGCAGAGTCAGTGGAGGTGCCCGGCCGGCAAAATCACCCTAACGCTCGCTCCAGGTTTCACTCTGTGCGACAATGCTCGGTTGGTCCTCACTCCCGCAGTCTCAGCAATGATGAATGTCCCGCGCTGGTGCCTGCCTGCCAAAGGCAGAGTCAGTGGAGGTGCCCGGCCGGCAAAATCACCCTAACGCTCGCTCCAGGTTTCACTCTGTGCGACAATGCTCGGTTGGTCCTCACTCCCGCAGTCTCAGCAATGATGAATGTCCCGCGCTGGTGCCTGCCTGCCAAAGGCAGAGTCAGTGGAGGTGCCCGGCCGGCAAAATCACCCTAACGCTCGCTCCAGGTTTCACTCTGTGCGACAATGCTCGGTTGGTCCTCACTCCCGCAGTCTCAGCAATGATGAATGTCCCGCGCTGGTGCCTGCCTGCCAAAGGCAGAGTCAGTGGAGGTGCCCGGCCGGCAAAATCACCCTAACGCTCGCTCCAGGTTTCACTCTGTGCGACAATGCTCGGTTGGTCCTCACTCCCGCAGTCTCAGCAATGATGAATGTCCCGCGCTGGTGCCTGCCTGCCAAAGGCAGAGTCAGTGGAGGTGCCCGGCCGGCAAAATCACCCTAACGCTCGCTCCAGGTTTCACTCTGTGCGACAATGCTCGGTTGGTCCTCACTCCCGCAGTCTCAGCAATGATGAATGTCCCGCGCTGGTGCCTGCCTGCCAAAGGCAGAGTCAGTGGAGGTGCCCGGCCGGCAAAATCACCCTAACGCTCGCTCCAGGTTTCACTCTGTGCGACAATGCTCGGTTGGTCCTCACTCCCGCAGTCTCAGCAATGAATATTCTCGCGCTGCTGCCTGCCTGCCCAAGGCAGAGTCAGTGGAGGTGCCCGGCCGGCAAACTCATCGTAACGCTCTCTCCAGCCTTCACTCTGTGCGACAACGCTCGGTTCGCTCCTCCCGCAGTGTCAGTGGAGGAGGTGGAACAGTGTCCCGCGCTGCCATCGTGAACACACACACACACACAGCAGCGACGAGAAACCAAAGCAGAGTGTGTAGAGATCTGCAACGCTTGCCTCTCCTCCAAATTTTAGTACGGAAAGAAGGACTTAATATGTGTTACAGTTGCTAGAGCTAGGTAACCTTGTTCATCCCGCGCCTCTCCCGCAGTTCTAGTTCGGGAGAGGCGAGTGTTGGCACTCTGAGACTCACAATCTGGACAGCCAAGGTGCCTACTTTGAAATGTTGTAGTCTTACCCAATATTACCAGACAACCAGACATCACTAAGAAAAACTGAGAACACCATCGTCTTCGTCATACAATAATGCATATCGTGAGATAAAATTGATAACAATAAAATCACATCTCTTATAAAATAATTGACGAACAAAAAAATAGCGCATAAAGAATTTTTTCAAATGTTCTGCTTCAACTCGCTGTAACTTCCTTTAAATTTACCCGCATGCTATTTTCAAGCCCGGATTCCTAATCTACACACTTTGCCGATCCCTATGATGTACCATAAGTAATGATAAAAAATATTCTAGCCGGTAAAAAAGGCAGACCATCCCCAAAATAGCAAAATCGACCCAAAAATGGCCAACGCCGGTTTTCAAGGATTTGACTTGATCGACAATTTCAACCACCCATTCTTTTTTCTATCAATAAGTGTTTCATACCGTAGGAATCAGCCAACCTTGCACAACTCGAAACAATGATTAAAAATTGAAAGCAAGCAAAAATAACGGAATTGCGACGAGTTGAAGTACAACATGTCGAACAAAAATGTTTATGCGCTATTTCATTCTACCTTAATTATCTCGTCATAGATAAAGTCATTATGACATTTATTTGAGCTGATCATATGCGGCATTCTATCACCTACACGATGGTAGTTTCAGTTTTTCCTAATGACGTTTGGTGCTTCCGTAATACCCGCTAATGCAACACCATTGATAAATTAGACCCTCACGGCGACACCAATCAACCAACCAACCCCTCTCTCCCTGCCTCTCCCGCCCGCCCGCCGCCGGGAACGCGTCTCACATAGCATCATCATGCAGCTGCTGCCGCTACAGACATAATAATAATAATAATAATAAGGACGGGGGAACGAACACACACACAAAAAAAAAGTCATTACTAAATCAATAATATTAAACCAAAGTTTTTTTTATAAGTCCAAAAGCGCAACATGATAGGCTTGTGGCACGCGATTAAACGCAAACAGATACAAATCAAAAGGGTGGTCAGAAAAATAAATTCGATAGATAAATTTAATTCACAAACCAACTGATATATTGTCAAATGTCGCGGCCATGAAAGTGGAAAGGTGCACCTCATTATTACAAACTCAATACTGCTACGATCGCAGTACTGAGTTAGAGCGCCCCCCAACATTAAAAAAAAAACGGGGGGCTGAAAGAATAATGCAGTGCATTATTACACAGCATCCAAAATCATGGCGAGTGGGTTAGAAAACTGTTAAATTCAATCCAGACTTGCCAGTAGGATTCCGACATCGGGGGGCGTGACGGAACCTACAGTCATTTTAACAGTCAATTAATGAAAATTCAAATCTTTCGGGACAAGAAGCAGGTACTACTACTACTACTCTGCTCTGCTCAACAAACTAATAGAATGCAGTACATCTATTAGACATTTTGATCTAGGCGTGAAGAAACACCAATTTTACCCATAGGTAACCAAACCAGTCCAGTGCCGCGACGGACTCAACCAGCCCGTGACAACTCATATGCAACCGCGCATCGGTCCTCATTCACTAAAATTAATGGATATGCAACATGCCGTTCCAGACTGAACTCTAACCTGACTCGCGAGTGAATTCTGACACATTGGTTGCATATAGTGAATTATCGAGTTGCATATGAAAACAACACGAAAAGAACAACGACAAGAGCCCACTAGGGTAATCCGCTTTACTGCTAGCTAGCACCATTCAATTATCTGATAATAGGATTAGTTATAATGTCATCAATTTAGCCTTATCATATGCGGCATTTTATCACCTACACGATGGTGACTACAGTTTTTCTTAATGACGTTTGGTGCTTCCGTAATAGCGGGTAATACTACAACATTGCTAAATGGGAGGATCACCGCTACACCAACCCTTGCCTCTCCCGGCTCTAAACGAAGGGAACCCGTCTCATAAGCGTTAATTAACAATAATTCACTACTGCTAGAAGACAATTAAGGCCTTTTCCTATGTTTTCAGATTGGATTGGTGGTGCAGAGTGAATATGGTGTAATATACAAGAAGACATTTTTCAAATCTATATTACCCGAGAACCAAAGCTCAATAAGAAAATATTTTTATACCAACACGAAGGCCTTTTCCTGATATACCGTCAGTTTAAGTCTAGCGTGTCTGTCATTTTTCAAATGTCTATTTCTCGAGAACCAAAGCTCAATAAGAAAATATGTTCATACCAACACGAAGGTCCTGTCCTGATCTACCTTTAATTTAATTGTGTCGTCATGTCTGCATTCAATAGTATTATGTTTAATTAAACAACGTTCGGTCCTCCCTCCCGCAGTCTCAGTGCTTGACTTGGTTAAGGATGTTGAACAATGTCACGCAGTGGAGGTGCGCGGCCGGCAAAATCACCGTAACGCTCTCTCCTAGTGGTGACAGGTTTCCCTCTGTGCGACAATGCTCGGTTGGTCCTCACTCCCGCAGTCTCAGCAATGATGAATGTCCCGCGCTGGTGCCTGCCTGCCAAAGGCAGAGTCAGTGGAGGTGCCCGGCCGGCAAAATCACCCTAACGCTCGCTCCAGGTTTCACTCTGTGCGACAATGCTCGGTTGGTCCTCACTCCCGCAGTCTCAGCAATGATGAATGTCCCGCGCTGGTGCCTGCCTGCCAAAGGCAGAGTCAGTGGAGGTGCCCGGCCGGCAAAATCACCCTAACGCTCGCTCCAGGTTTCACTCTGTGCGACAATGCTCGGTTGGTCCTCACTCCCGCAGTCTCAGCAATGATGAATGTCCCGCGCTGGTGCCTGCCTGCCAAAGGCAGAGTCAGTGGAGGTGCCCGGCCGGCAAAATCACCCTAACGCTCGCTCCAGGTTTCACTCTGTGCGACAATGCTCGGTTGGTCCTCACTCCCGCAGTCTCAGCAATGATGAATGTCCCGCGCTGGTGCCTGCCTGCCAAAGGCAGAGTCAGTGGAGGTGCCCGGCCGGCAAAATCACCCTAACGCTCGCTCCAGGTTTCACTCTGTGCGACAATGCTCGGTTGGTCCTCACTCCCGCAGTCTCAGCAATGATGAATGTCCCGCGCTGGTGCCTGCCTGCCAAAGGCAGAGTCAGTGGAGGTGCCCGGCCGGCAAAATCACCCTAACGCTCGCTCCAGGTTTCACTCTGTGCGACAATGCTCGGTTGGTCCTCACTCCCGCAGTCTCAGCAATGATGAATGTCCCGCGCTGGTGCCTGCCTGCCAAAGGCAGAGTCAGTGGAGGTGCCCGGCCGGCAAAATCACCCTAACGCTCGCTCCAGGTTTCACTCTGTGCGACAATGCTCGGTTGGTCCTCACTCCCGCAGTCTCAGCAATGATGAATGTCCCGCGCTGGTGCCTGCCTGCCAAAGGCAGAGTCAGTGGAGGTGCCCGGCCGGCAAAATCACCCTAACGCTCGCTCCAGGTTTCACTCTGTGCGACAATGCTCGGTTGGTCCTCACTCCCGCAGTCTCAGCAATGATGAATGTCCCGCGCTGGTGCCTGCCTGCCAAAGGCAGAGTCAGTGGAGGTGCCCGGCCGGCAAAATCACCCTAACGCTCGCTCCAGGTTTCACTCTGTGCGACAATGCTCGGTTGGTCCTCACTCCCGCAGTCTCAGCAATGATGAATGTCCCGCGCTGGTGCCTGCCTGCCAAAGGCAGAGTCAGTGGAGGTGCCCGGCCGGCAAAATCACCCTAACGCTCGCTCCAGGTTTCACTCTGTGCGACAATGCTCGGTTGGTCCTCACTCCCGCAGTCTCAGCAATGATGAATGTCCCGCGCTGGTGCCTGCCTGCCAAAGGCAGAGTCAGTGGAGGTGCCCGGCCGGCAAAATCACCCTAACGCTCGCTCCAGGTTTCACTCTGTGCGACAATGCTCGGTTGGTCCTCACTCCCGCAGTCTCAGCAATGATGAATGTCCCGCGCTGGTGCCTGCCTGCCAAAGGCAGAGTCAGTGGAGGTGCCCGGCCGGCAAAATCACCCTAACGCTCGCTCCAGGTTTCACTCTGTGCGACAATGCTCGGTTGGTCCTCACTCCCGCAGTCTCAGCAATGATGAATGTCCCGCGCTGGTGCCTGCCTGCCAAAGGCAGAGTCAGTGGAGGTGCCCGGCCGGCAAAATCACCCTAACGCTCGCTCCAGGTTTCACTCTGTGCGACAATGCTCGGTTGGTCCTCACTCCCGCAGTCTCAGCAATGAATATTCTCGCGCTGCTGCCTGCCTGCCCAAGGCAGAGTCAGTGGAGGTGCCCGGCCGGCAAACTCATCGTAACGCTCTCTCCAGCCTTCACTCTGTGCGACAACGCTCGGTTCGCTCCTCCCGCAGTGTCAGTGGAGGAGGTGGAACAGTGTCCCGCGCTGCCATCGTGAACACACACACACACACAGCAGCGACGAGAAACCAAAGCAGAGTGTGTAGAGATCTGCAACGCTTGCCTCTCCTCCAAATTTTAGTACGGAAAGAAGGACTTAATATGTGTTACAGTTGCTAGAGCTAGGTAACCTTGTTCATCCCGCGCCTCTCCCGCAGTTCTAGTTCGGGAGAGGCGAGTGTTGGCACTCTGAGACTCACAATCTGGACAGCCAAGGTGCCTACTTTGAAATGTTGTAGTCTTACCCAATATTACCAGACAACCAGACATCACTAAGAAAAACTGAGAACACCATCGTCTTCGTCATACAATAATGCATATCGTGAGATAAAATTGATAACAATAAAATCACATCTCTTATAAAATAATTGACGAACAAAAAAATAGCGCATAAAGAATTTTTTCAAATGTTCTGCTTCAACTCGCTGTAACTTCCTTTAAATTTACCCGCATGCTATTTTCAAGCCCGGATTCCTAATCTACACACTTTGCCGATCCCTATGATGTACCATAAGTAATGATAAAAAATATTCTAGCCGGTAAAAAAGGCAGACCATCCCCAAAATAGCAAAATCGACCCAAAAATGGCCAACGCCGGTTTTCAAGGATTTGACTTGATCGACAATTTCAACCACCCATTCTTTTTTCTATCAATAAGTGTTTCATACCGTAGGAATCAGCCAACCTTGCACAACTCGAAACAATGATTAAAAATTGAAAGCAAGCAAAAATAACGGAATTGCGACGAGT
>JAPQNM010000049.1:7237679-7266995 GCA_029783475.1 Metacarcinus magister
CGGTGATTTTGCCGGCCGCGCACCTCCACTGCGTGACATTGTTCAACATCCTTAACCAAGTCAAGCACTGAGACTGCGGGAGGGAGGACCGAACGTTGTTTAATTAAACATAATACTATTGAATGCAGACATGACGACACAATTAAATTAAAGGTAGATCAGGACAGGACCTTCGTGTTGGTATGAACATATTTTCTTATTGAGCTTTGGTTCTCGAGAAATAGACATTTGAAAAATGACAGACACGCTAGACTTAAACTGACGGTATATCAGGAAAAGGCCTTCGTGTTGGTATAAAAATATTTTCTTATTGAGCTTTGGTTCTCGGGTAATATAGATTTGAAAAATGTCTTCTTGTATATTACACCATATTCACTCTGCACCACCAATCCAATCTGAAAACATAGGAAAAGGCCTTAATTGTCTTCTAGCAGTAGTGAATTATTGTTAATTAACGCTTATGAGACGGGTTCCCTTCGTTTAGAGCCGGGAGAGGCAAGGGTTGGTGTAGCGGTGATCCTCCCATTTAGCAATGTTGTAGTATTACCCGCTATTACGGAAGCACCAAACGTCATTAAGAAAAACTGTAGTCACCATCGTGTAGGTGATAAAATGCCGCATATGATAAGGCTAAATTGATGACATTATAACTAATCCTATTATCAGATAATTGAATGGTGCTAGCTAGCAGTAAAGCGGATTACCCTAGTGGGCTCTTGTCGTTGTTCTTTTCGTGTTGTTTTCATATGCAACTCGATAATTCACTATATGCAACCAATGTGTCAGAATTCACTCGCGAGTCAGGTTAGAGTTCAGTCTGGAACGGCATGTTGCATATCCATTAATTTTAGTGAATGAGGACCGATGCGCGGTTGCATATGAGTTGTCACGGGCTGGTTGAGTCCGTCGCGGCACTGGACTGGTTTGGTTACCTATGGGTAAAATTGGTGTTTCTTCACGCCTAGATCAAAATGTCTAATAGATGTACTGCATTCTATTAGTTTGTTGAGCAGAGCAGAGTAGTAGTAGTAGTACCTGCTTCTTGTCCCGAAAGATTTGAATTTTCATTAATTGACTGTTAAAATGACTGTAGGTTCCGTCACGCCCCCCGATGTCGGAATCCTACTGGCAAGTCTGGATTGAATTTAACAGTTTTCTAACCCACTCGCCATGATTTTGGATGCTGTGTAATAATGCACTGCATTATTCTTTCAGCCCCCCGTTTTTTTTTTAATGTTGGGGGGCGCTCTAACTCAGTACTGCGATCGTAGCAGTATTGAGTTTGTAATAATGAGGTGCACCTTTCCACTTTCATGGCCGCGACATTTGACAATATATCAGTTGGTTTGTGAATTAAATTTATCTATCGAATTTATTTTTCTGACCACCCTTTTGATTTGTATCTGTTTGCGTTTAATCGCGTGCCACAAGCCTATCATGTTGCGCTTTTGGACTTATAAAAAAAACTTTGGTTTAATATTATTGATTTAGTAATGACTTTTTTTGTGTGTGTGTTCGTTCCCCCGTCCTTATTATTATTATTATTATTATGTCTGTAGCGGCAGCAGCTGCATGATGATGCTATGTGAGACGCGTTCCCGGCGGCGGGCGGGCGGGAGAGGCAGGGAGAGAGGGGTTGGTTGGTTGATTGGTGTCGCCGTGAGGGTCTAATTTATCAATGGTGTTGCATTAGCGGGTATTACGGAAGCACCAAACGTCATTAGGAAAAACTGAAACTACCATCGTGTAGGTGATAGAATGCCGCATATGATGAGTTCAAATTGAAGACATTTTGATCTATGACGAGATAATTGAGGCAGAATGAAATAGCGCATAAATATTTTTTGTTCGACATGTTGTACTTCAACTCGTCGCAAACTCAGTTATTTTTGCTTGCTTTGCAATTTTTAATCATTCATTCGAGTTGTGCAAGTTGGCTGATTCCTATGGTATGAAACACTTATTGATAGAAAAAAGAATGGGTGGTTGAAATTGTCGATCAAGTCAAATCCTTGAAAACCAGCGTTGGCAATTTTTGGGTCAATTTTGCTATTTTTGGGTTTGTCTGCCTTTTTAACTGGCTACAATAATTTTTAGCATTACTAGGGTACATCATAGGGATCGGCAAAGTGTGTAGATTATGAATCTGGGTTTGAAAATAGCATGCGGGCAAATTTAAAGGGAGTTACAGCGAGTTGAAGCCGAACATTTGAAAAAATTCTTTATGCGCTATTTTATTTATCGTTAATTATTTAATACCATATGTGAATATAATGTTATCAATCTTATCTCACGATATGCATTATTGTATGACGAAGACGATGGTGTTCTCAGTTTTCTTAGTGATGTCTGGTTGTCTGGTAATATTGGGTAAGACTACAACATTTCAAAGTAGGCACCTTGGCTGTCCAGATTGTGAGTCTCAGAGTGCCAACACTCGCCTCTCCCGAACTAGAACTGCGGGAGAGGCGCGGGGATGAACAAGGTTACCTAGCTCTAGCAACTGTAATACATATAAGTCCTTTCCGTACTAAAATTTGGAGGAGAGGCAAGCGTTGCAGATCTCTACACACTGCTTTGGTTTCTCGTCGTGCTGTGTGTGTGTGTGTGTTCACGATGGCAGCGCGGGACACTGTTCCACCTCCTCCACTGACACTGCGGGAGGAGCGAACCGAGCGTTGTCGCACAGAGTGAAGGCTGGAGAGAGCGTTACGATGAGTTTGCCGGCCGGGCACCTCCACTGACTCTGCCTGGGCAGGCAGGCAGCAGTGCGAGAATATTCATTGCTGAGACTGCGGGAGTGAGGACCAACCGAGCATTGTCGCACAGAGTGAAACCTGGAGCGAGCGTTAGGGTGATTTGCCGGCCTGGCACCTCCATGACTCTGCCTTTGGCAGGCAGGCACCAGCGCGGGACATTCATCATGCTGAGACTGCGGGAGTGAGGACCAACCGAGCATTGTCGCACAGAGTGAAACCTGGAGCGAGCGTTAGGGTGATTTTGCGGCCGGGCACCTCCACTGACTCTGCCTTTGGCAGGCAGGCACCAGCGCGGGACATTCATCATTGCTGAGACTGCGGGAGTGAGGACCAACCGAGCATTGTCGCACAGAGTGAAACCTGGAGCGAGCGTTAGGGTGATTTTGCCGGCCGGGCACCTCCACTGACTCTGCCTTTGGCAGGCAGGCACCAGCGCGGGACATTCATCATTGCTGAGACTGCGGGAGTGAGGACCAACCGAGCATTGTCGCACAGAGTGAAACCTGGAGCGAGCGTTAGGGTGATTTGCGGCCGGGCACCTCCACTGACTCTGCCTTTGGCAGGCAGGCACCAGCGCGGGACATTCATCATTGCTGAGACTGCGGGAGTGAGGACCAACCGAGCATTGTCGCACAGAGTGAAACCTGGAGCGAGCGTTAGGGTGATTTGCCGGCCGGGCACCTCCACTGACTCTGCCTTTGGCAGGCAGGCACCAGCGCGGGACATTCATCATTGCTGAGGACTGCGGGAGTGAGGACCAACCGAGCATTGTCGCACAGAGTGAAACCTGGAGCGAGCGTTAGGGTGATTTTGCCGGCCGGGCACCTCCACTGGACTCTGCCTTGGCAGGCAGGCACCAGCGCGGGACATTCATCATGCTGAGACTGCGGGAGTGAGGACAAACCGAGCATTGTCGCACAGATTGAAACCTGGGAGCGAGCGTTAGGGTGATTTTGCCGGCCGGGCACCTCCACTGACTCTGCCTTTGGCAGGCAGGCACCAGCGCGGGACATTCATCATTGCTGAGACTGCGGGAGTGAGGACCAACCAGCATTGTCGCACAGAGTGAAACCTGGAGCGAGCGTTAGGGTGATTTTGCCGGCCGGCACCTCCACTGACTCTGCCTTGGCAGGCAGGCACCAGCGCGGGACATTCATCATTGCTGAGACTGCGGGAGTGAGGACCAACCGAGCATTGTCGCACAGAGGGAAACCTGTCACCACTAGGAGAGAGCGTTACGGTGATTTTGCCGGCCGCGCACCTCCACTGCGTGACATGTCAACATCCTTAACCAAGTCAAGCACTGAGACTGCGGGAGGGAGGACCGAACGTTGTTTAATTAAACATAATACTATTGAATGCAGACATGACGACACAATTAAATTAAAGGTAGATCAGGACAGGACCTTCGTGTTGAATGAACATATTTTCTTATTGAGCTTTGGTTCTCGAGAAATAGACATTTGAAAAATGACAGACACGCTAGACTTAAACTGACGGTATATCAGGAAAAGGCCTTTAGTGTTGGTATAAAAATATTTTCTTATTGAGCTTTGGTTCTCGGGTAATATAGATTTGAAAAATGTCTTCTTGTATATTACACCATATTCACTCTGCACCACCAATCCAATCTGAAAACATAGGAAAAGGCCTTAATTGTCTTGTAGCAGTAGTGAATTATTGTTAATTAACGCTTATGAGACGGGTTCCCGTCGTTTAGAGCCGGGAGAGGCAAGGGTGTGGTGTAGCGGTGATCCTCCCATTTAGCAATGTTGTAGTATTACCCGCTATTACGGAAGCACCAAACGTCATTAAGAAAAACTGTAGTCACCATCGTGTAGGTGATAAAATGCCGCACATGATAAGGCTAAATTGATGACATTATAACTAATCCTATTATCAGATAATTGAATGGTGCTAGCTAGCAGTAAAGCGGATTACCCTAGTGGGCTCTTGTCGTTGTTCTTTTCGTGTTGTTTCATATGCAACTCGATAATTCACTATATGCAACCATGTGTCAGAATTCACTCGCGAGTCAGGTTAGAGTTCAGTCTGGAACGGCATGTTGCATATCCATTAATTTTAGTGAATGAGGACCGATGCGCGGTTGCATATGAGTTGTCACGGGCTGGTTGAGTCCGTCGCGGCACTGGACTGGTTTGGTTACCTATGGGTAAAATTGGTGTTTCTTCACGCCTAGATCAAAATGTCTAATAGATGTACTGCATTCTATTAGTTTGTTGAGCAGAGCAGAGTAGTAGTAGTAGTACCTGCTTCTTGTCCCGAAAGATTTGAATTTTCATTAATTGACTGTTAAAATGACTGTAGGTTCCGTCACGCCCCCGATGTCGGAATCCCTACTGGCAAGTCTGGATTGACGACTTAACACAGTTTTCTAAGTACTCGCCATGATTTTGGATGCTGTGTAATGCACTGCATTATTCTTTCAGCCCCCGTTTTTTTTTAATGTTGGGGGGCGCCCTAACTCAGTACTGCGATCGTAGCAGTATTCAGTTTGTAATAATGTGGTGCACCTTTCCACTTTCATGGCCGCGACATTTGACAATATCAGTTGGTTTGTGAATTAAATTTATTAAACGAATTTATTTTCTCGACCACCCTTTTCGAGTTGTATCTGTTTGCGTTTATAGCGTGGCACAAGCCTATCATGTTGCGCTTTTGGACTTATAAAAAAACTTTGGTTTAATATTATTGATTTAGTAATGACTTTTTTTGTGTGTGTGTTCGTTCCCCCGTCCTTATTATTATATTATTATTATGTCTGTAGCGGCAGCAGCTGCATGATAATGCTATGTGAGACGCGTTCCGGCGGCGGGCGGGCGGGAGAGGCAGGGAGAGAGGGGTTGGTTGGTTGATTGGTGTCGCCGTGAGGGTCTAATTATCAATGGTGTTGCATTAGCGGGTATTACGAAAGCACCAAACGTCATTAGGAAAAACTGAAACTACCATCGTGTAGGTGATAGAATGCCGCATATGATCAGCTCAAATAAATGTCATAATGACTTATCTATGACGAGATAATTAAGGTAGAATGAAATAGCGCATAAACATTTTTGTTCGACATGTTGTACTTCAACTCGTCGCAATTCCGTTATTTTTGCTGCTTTCAATTTTTAATCATTGTTTCGAGTTGTGCAAGGTTGGCTGATTCCTACGGTATGAAACACTTATTGATAGAAAAAAGAATGGGTGGTTGAAATGTCGATCAAGTCAAATCCTTGAAACCGGCGTTGGCATTTTTGGGTCGATTTGCTATTTTGGGGATGGTCTGCCTTTTTTACCGGCTAGAATATTTTTTATCATTACTTATGGTACATCATAGGGATCGGCAAAGTGTGTAGATTAGGAATCCGGGCTTGAAAATAGCATGCGGGTAAATTTAAAGGAAGTTACAGCGAGTTGAAGCAGAACATTTGAAAAAATTCTTTAGCGCTATTTTTTTGTTCGTCAATTATTTTATAAGAGATGTGATTTTATTGTTATCAATTTTATCTCACGATATGCATTATTGTATGACGAAGACGATGGTGTTCTCAGTTTTTCTTAGTGATGTCTGGTTGTCTGGTAATATTGGGTAAGACTACAACATTTCAAAGTAGGCACCTGGCTGTCCAGATTGTGAGTCTCAGAGTGCAACACTCGCCTCTCCCGAACTAGAACTGCGGGAGAGGCGCGGGATGAACAAGGTTACCTAGCTCTAGCAACTGTAACACATATTAAGTCCTTCTTTCCGTACTAAAATTTGGAGGAGAGGCAAGCGTTGCAGATCTCTACACACTCTGCTTTGGTTTCTCGTCGCTGCTGTGTGTGTGTGTGTGTTCACGATGGCAGCGCGGGACACTGTTCCACCTCCTCCACTGACACTGCGGGAGGAGCGAACCGAGCGTTGTCGCACAGAGTGAAGGCTGGAGAGAGCGTTACGATGGAGTTTGCCGGCCGGGCACCTCCACTGACTCTGCCTTGGGCAGGCAGGCAGCAGCGCGAGAATATTCATTGCTGAGACTGCGGGAAGTGAGGACCAACCGAGCATTGTCGCACAGAGTGAAACCTGGAGCGAGCGTTAGGGTGATTTTGCCGGCCGGGCACCTCCACTGACTCTGCCTTTGGCAGGCAGGCACCAGCGCGGGACATTCATCATGCTGAGACTGCGGGAGTGAGGACCAACGAGCATTGTCGCACAGAGTGAAACCTGGAGCGAGCGTTAGGGTGATTTGCCGGCCGGGCACCTCCACTGACTCCGCCTTGGCAGGCAGGCACCAGCGCGGGACATTCATCATTGCTGAGACTGCGGGAGTGAGGACCAACCGAGCATTGTCGCACAGAGTGAAACCTGGAGCGAGCGTTAGGGTGATTTTGCCGGCCGGGCACCTCCACTGACTCTGCCTTGGCAGGCAGGCACCAGCGCGGGACATTCATCATTGCTGAGACTGCGGGAGTGAGGACCAACCGAGCATTGTCGCACAGAGTGAAACCTGGAACGAGCGTTAGGGTGATTTTGCCGGCCGGGCACTTCCACTGACTCCGCCTTTGGCAGGCAGGCACCAGCGCGGGACATCATCATTGCTGAGACTGCGGGAGTTAGGACCAACCGAGCATTGTCGCACAGAGTGAAACCTGGAGCGAGCGTTAGGGTGATTTTGCCGGCCGGGCACCTCCACTGACTCTGCCTTTGGCAGGCAGGCACCAGCGCGGGACATTCATCATTGCTGAGACTGCGGGAGTGAGGACCAACCGAGCATTGTCGCACAGAGTGAAACCTGGAGCGAGCGTTAGGGGGTATTTTGCCGGCCGGGCACCTCCACTGACTCTGCCTTTGGCAGGCAGGCACCAGCGCGGGACATTCATCATTGCTGAGACTGCGGGGAGTGAGGACCAACCGAGCATTGTCGCACAGAGTGAAACCTGGAGCGAGCGTTAGGGTGATTTTGCCGGCCGGGCACCTCCACTTACTCTGCCTTTGGCAGGCAGGCACCAGCGCGGGACATTCATCATTGCTGAGACTGCGGGAGTGAGGACCAACCGAGCTTGTCGCACAGAGTGAAACCTGGAGCGAGCGTTAGGGTGATTTTGCCGGCCGGGCACCTCCACTGACTCTGCCTTTGGCAGGCAGGCACCAGCGCGGGACATTCATCATTGCTGAGACTGCGGGAGTGAGGACCAACCGAGCATTGTCGCACAGAGGGAAACCTGTCACCACTAGGAGAGAGCGTTACAGTGATTTTGCCGGCCGCGCACCTCCACTGCGTGACATTGTTCAACATCCTTAACCAAGGTCAAGCACTGAGACTGCGGGAGGGAGGGACCGAACGTTGTTTAATTAAACATAATACTATTGAATGCAGACATGACGACACAATTAAATAAAGGTAGATCAGGACAGGACCTTCGTGTTGGTATGAACATATTTTCTATTGAGCTTTGGTTCTCGAGAAATAGACATTTGAAAAATGACAGACACGCTAGACTTAAACTGACGGTATATCAGGAAAAGGCCTTTGTGTTGGTATAAAAATATTTTCTTATTGAGCTTTGGTTCTCGGGTAATATAGATTTGAAAAATGTCTTCTTGTATATTACACCATATTCACTCTGCACCACCAATCCAATCTGAAAACATAGGAAAAGGCCTTAAACTGTCTTCTAGCAGTAGTGAATTATTGTTAATTAACGCTTATGAGACGGGTTCCCGTCGTTTAGAGCCGGGAGAGACAAGGGTTGGTGTAGCGGTGATCCTCCCATTTAGCAATGTTGTAGTATTACCCGCTATTACGGAAGCACCAAACGTCATTAAGAAAAACTGTAGTCACCATCGTGTAGGTGATAAAATGCCGCACATGATAAGGCTAAATTGATGACATTATAACTAATCCTATATCAGATAATTGAATGGTGCTAGCTAGCAGTAAAGCGGATTACCCTAGTGGGCTCTTGTCGTTGTCTTTTCGTGTTGTTTTCATATGCAACTCGATAATTCACTATATGCAACCAATGTGTCAGAATTCACTCGCGAGTCAGGTTAGAGTTCAGTCTGGAACGGCATGTTGCATATCCATTAATTTTAGTGAATGAGGACGATGCGCGGTTGCATATGAGTTGTCACGGGCTGGTTGAGTCCGTCGCGGCACTGGACTGGTTTGGTTACCTATGGGTAAAATTGGTGTTTCTTCACGCCTAGATCAAATGTCTAATAGATGTACTGCATTCTATTAGTTTGTTGAGCAGAGCAGAGTAGTAGTAGTAGTACCTGCTTCTTGTCCCGAAAGATTTGAATTATCATTAATTGACTGTTAAAATGACTGTAGGTTCCGTCACGCCCCCCGATGTCGGAATCCTACTGGCAAGTCTGGATTGAATTTAACAGTTTTCTAACCCACTCGCCATGATTTTGGATGCTGTGTAATAATGCACTGCATTATTCTTTCAGCCCCCCGTTTTTTTTTTAATGTTGGGGGGCGCTCTAACTCAGTACTGCGATCGTAGCAGTATTGAGTTTGTAATAATGAGGTGCACCTTCCACTTTCATGGCCGCGACATTTGACAATATATCAGTTGGTTTGTGAATTAAATTTATCTATCGAATTTATTTTTCTGACCACCCTTTTGATTTGTATCTGTTTGCGTTTAATCACGTGCCACAAGCCTATCATGTTGCGCTTTTGGACTTATAAAAAAAACTTTGGTTTAATATTATTGATTTAGTAATGACTTTTTTTTTGTGTGTGTGTTCGTTCCCCCGTCCTTATTATTATTATTATTATTATGTCTGTAGCGGCCAGCAGCTGCATGATGATGCTATGTGAGACGCGTTCCCGGCGGCGGGCGGGCGGGAGAGGCAGGGAGAGAGGGGTTGGTTGGTTGATTGGTGGCGCCGTGAGGGTCTAATTTATCAATGGTGTTGCATTAGCGGGTATTACGGAAGCACCAAACGTCATTAGGAAAAACTGAAACTACCATCGTGTAGGTGATAGAATGCCGCATATGATCAGCTCAAATAAATGTCATAATGACTTATCTATGACGAGATAATTAAGGTAGAATGAAATAGCGCATAAACATTTTTGTTCGACATGTTGTACTTCAACTCGTCGCAATTCCGTTATTTTTGCTTGCTTTCAATTTTAATCATTGTTTCGAGTTGTGCAAGGTTGGCTGATTCCTACGGTATGAAACACTTATTGATAGAAAAAAGAATGGGTGGTTGAAATTGTCGATCAAGTCAAATCCTTGAAAACCGGCGTTGGCCATTTTTGGGTCGATTTTGCTATTTTGGGGATGGTCTGCCTTTTTTACCGGCTAGAATATTTTTATCATTACTTATGGTACATCATAGGGACGGCAAAGTGTGTAGATTAGGAATCCGGGCTTGAAAATAGCATGCGGGTAAATTTAAAGGAAGTTACAGCGAGTTGAAGCAGAACATTTGAAAAAATTCTTTATGCGCTATTTTTTTGTTCGTCAATTATTTTATAAGAGATGTGATTTATTGTTATCAATTTTATCTCACGATATGCATTATTGTATGACGAAGACGATGGTGTTCTCAGTTTTCTAGTGATGTCTGGTTGTCTGGTAATATTGGGTAAGACTACAACATTTCAAAGTAGGCACCTTGGCTGTCCAGATTGTGAGTCTCAGAGTGCCAACACTCGCCTCTCCCGAACTAGAACTGCGGGAGAGGCGCGGGATGAACAAGGTTACCTAGCTCTAGCAACTGTAACACATATTAAGTCCTTCTTTCCGTACTAAAATTTGGAGGAGAGGCAAGCGTTGCAGATCTCTACACACTCTGCTTTGGTTTCTCGTCGCTGCTGTGTGTGTGTGTGTGTTCACGATGGCAGCGCGGGGACACTGTTCCACCTCCTCCACTGACACTGCGGGAGGAGCGAACCGAGCGTTGTCGCACAGAGTGAAGGCTGGAGAGAGCGTTACGATGAGTTTGCGGCCGGGCACCTCCACTGACTCTGCCTTGGGCAGGCAGGCAGCAGCGCGAGAATATTCATTGCTGAGACTGCGGGAGTGAGGACCAACCGAGCATTGTCGCACAGAGTGAAACCTGGAGCGAGCGTTAGGGTGATTTTGCCGGCCGGGCACCTCCACTGACTCTGCCTTTGGCAGGCAGGCACCAGCGCGGGACATTCATCATTGCTGAGACTGCGGGAGTGAGGACCAACCGAGCATTGTCGCACAGAGTGAAACCTGGAGCGAGCGTTAGGGTGATTTTGCCGGCCGGGCACCTCCACTGACTCTGCCTTTGGCAGGCAGGCACCAGCGCGGGACATTCATCATTGCTGAGACTGCGGGAGTGAGGACCAACCGAGCATTGTCGCACAGAGTGAAACCTGGAGCGAGCGTTAGGGTGATTTGCCGGCCGGGCACCTCCACTGACTCTGCCTTTGGCAGGCAGGCACCAGCGCGGGACATTCATCATTGCTGAGACTGCGGGAGTGAGGACCAACCGAGCATTGTCGCACAGAGTGAAACCTGGAAAGAGCGTTAGGGTGATTTTGCCGGCCGGGCACCTCCACTGACTCCGCCTTTGGCAGGCAGGCACCAGCGCGGGACATTCATCATTGCTGAGACTGCGGGAGTGAGGAACCAACCGAGCATTGTCGCACAGAGTGAAACCTGGAGCGAGCGTTAGGATGATTTTGCCGGCCGGGCACCTCCACTGACTCTGCCTTGGCAGGCAGGCACCAGCGCGGGACATTCATCATTGCTGAGACTGCGGGAGTGAGGACCAACCGAGCATTGTCGCACAGAGTGAAACCTGGAGCGAGCGTTAGGGTGATTTTGCCGGCCGGGCACCTCCACTGACTCTGCCTTTGGCAGGCAGGCACCAGCGCGGGACATTCATCATTGCTGAGACTGCGGGAGTGAGGACCAACGAGCATTGTCGCACAGAGTGAAACCTGGAGCGAGCGTTAGGGGGTATTTTGCCGGCCGGGCACCTCCACTGACTCTGCCTTTGGCAGGCAGGCACCAGCGCGGGACATTCATCATTGCTGAGACTGCGGGAGTGAGGACCAACCGAGCATTGTCGCACAGAGTGAAACCTGGAGCGAGCGTTAGGGTGATTTTGCCGGCCGGGCACCTCCACTGACTCTGCTTTGGCAGGCAGGCACCAGCGCGTGACATTCATCATTGCTGAGACTGCGGGAGTGAGGACCAACCGAGCATTGTCGCACAGAGTGAAACCTGGAGCGAGCGTTAGGGTGATTTTGCCGGCCGGGCACCTCCACTGACTCTGCCTTTGGCAGGCAGGCACCAGCGCGGGACATTCATCATTGCTGAGACTGCGGGAGTGAGGACCAACCGAGCATTGTCGCACAGAGGGAAACCTGTCACCACTAGGAGAGAGCGTTACAGTGATTTTGCCGGCCGCGCACCTCCACTGCGTGACATTGTTCAACATCCTTAACCAAGTCAAGCACTGAGACTGCGGGAGGGAGGACCGAACGTTGTTTAATTTAATTAAACAAAATACTATTGAATGCAGACATGACGACACAATTAAATTAAAGGTAGATTAGGAAAGGACCTTCGTGTTGGTATGAACATATTTTCTTATTGAGCTTTGGTTCTCGAGAAATAAACATTTGAAAAATGACAGACACTCTAGACTTAAACTGACGGTATATCAGGAAAAGGCCTTTAGGTGTTGGTATAAAAATATTTTCTTATTGACCTTTGGTTCTCGGGTAATATAGATTTGAAAAATGTCTTCTTGTATATTACACCATATTCACTCTGCACCACCAATCCAATCTGAAAACATAGGAAAAGGCCTTAATTGTCTTGTAGCAGTAGTGAATTATTGTTAATTAACGCTTATGAGACGGGTTCCCGTCGTTTAGAGCCGGGAGAGACAAGGGTGGTGTGTGTAGCGGTGATCCTCCCATTTAGCAATGTTGTAGTATTACCCGCTATTACGGAAGCACCAAACGTTATAAGAAAAACTGTAGCCACCATCGTGTAGGTGATAGAATGCCGCATATGATAAGGCTAAATTGATGACATTATAACTAATCCTATTATCAGATAATTGAATGGTGCTAGCTAGCAGTAAAGCGGATTACCCTAGTGGGCTCTTGTCGTTGTTCTTTTCGTGTTGTTTTCATATGCAACTCGATAATTCACTATATGCAACCAATGTGTCAGAATTCACTCGCGAGTCAGGTTAGAGTTCAGTCTGGAACGGCATGTTGCATATCCATTAATTTAGTGAATGAGGACCGATGCGCGGTTGCATTGAGTTGTCACGGGCTGGTTGAGTCCGTCGCGGCACTGGACTGGTTTGGTTACCTATGGGTAAAATTGGTGTTTCTTCACGCCTAGATCAAAATGTCTAATAGATGTACTGCATTCTATTAGTTTGTTGAGCAGAGCAGAGTAGTAGTAGTAGTACCTGCTTCTTGTCCCGAAAGATTTGAATTTTCATTAATTGACTGTTAAAATGACTGTAGGTTCCGTCACGCCCCCGATGTCGGAATCCTACTGGCAAGTCTGGATTGAATTTAACAGTTTTCTAACCCACTCGCCATGATTTTGGATGCTGTGTAATAATGCACTGCATTATTCTTCAGCCCCCCGTTTTTTTTTAATGTTGGGGGGCGCTCTAACTCAGTACTGCGATCGTAGCAGTATTGAGTTTGTAATAATGAGGTGCACCTTTCCACTTTCATGGCCGCGACATTTGACAATATATCAGTTGGTTTGTGAATTAAATTTATCTATCGAATTTATTTTTCTGACCACCCTTTTGATTTGTATCTGTTTGCGTTTAATCGCGTGCCACAAGCCTATCATGTTGCGCTTTTGGACTTCTAAAAAAAACTTTGGTTTAATATTATTGATTTAGTAATGACTTTTTTTTGTGTGTGTGTTCGTTCCCCCGTCCTTATTATTATTATTATTATTATGTCTGTAGCGGCAGCAGCTGCATGATGATGCTATGTGAGACGCGTTCCGGCGGCGGGCGGGCGGGAGAGGCAGGGAGAGAGGGGTTGGTTGGTTGATTGGTGTCGCCGTGAGGGTCTAATTTATCAATGGTGTTGCATTAGCGGGTATTACGGAAGCACCAAACGTCATTAGGAAAAACTGAAACTACCATCGTGTAGGTGATAGAATGCCGCATATGATCAGCTCAAATAAATGTCATTTTATCTATGACGAGATAATTAAGGTAGAATGAAATAGCGCATAAACATTTTTGTTCGACATGTTGTACTTCAACTCGTCGCAATTCCGTTATTTTTGCTTGCTTTCAATTTTTAATCATTGTTTCGAGTTGTGCAAGGTTGGCTGATTCCTACGGTATGAAACACTTATGATAGAAAAAAGAATGGGTGGTTGAAATTGTCGATCAAGTCAAATCCTTGAAAACCGGCGTTGGCCATTTTTGGGTCGATTTTGCTATTTTGGGGATGGTCTGCCTTTTTACCGGCTACAATATTTTTTATCATTACTTATGGTACATCATAGGGATCGGCAAAGTGTGTAGATTAGGAATCCGGGCTTGAAAATAGCATGCGGGTAAATTTAAAGGAAGTTACAGCGAGTTGAAGCAGAACATTTGAAAAAATTCTTTATGCGCTATTTTTTTGTTCGTCAATTATTTTATAAGAGATGTGATTTTATTGTTATCAATTTTATCTCACGATATGCATTATTGTATGACGAAGACGATGGTGTTCTCAGTTTTTTCTTAGTGATGTCTGGTTGTCTGGTAATATTGGGTAAGACTACAACATTTCAAAGTAGGCACCTTGGCTGTCCAGATTGTGAGTCTCAGAGTGCCAACACTCGCCTCTCCCGAACTAGAACTGCGGGAGAGGCGCGGGATGAACAAGGTTACCTAGCTCTAGCAACTGTAACACATATTAAGTCCTTCTTTCCGTACTAAAATTTGGAGGAGAGGCAAGCGTTGCAGATCTCTACACACTCTGCTTTGGTTTCTCGTCGCTGCTGTGTGTGTGTGTGTGTTCACGATGGCAGCGCTGGACACTGTTCCACCTCCTCCACTGACACTGCGGGAGGAGCGAACCGAGCGTTGTCGCACAGAGTGAAGGCTGGAGAGAGCGTTACGATGAGTTTGCCGGCCGGGCACCTCCACTGACTCTGCCTTGGGCAGGCAGGCAGCAGCGCGAGAATATCATTGCTGAGACTGCGGGAGTGAGGACCAACCGAGCATTGTCGCACAGAGTGAAACCTGGAGCGAGCGTTAGGGTGATTTTGCCGGCCGGGCACCTCCACTGACTCTGCCTTTGGCAGGCAGGCACCAGCGCGGGACATTCATCATTGCTGAGACTGCGGGAGTGAGGACCAAACCGAGCATTGTCGCACAGAGTGAAACCTGGAGCGAGCGTTAGGGTGATTTTGCCGGCCGGGCACCTCCACTGACTCTGCCTTTGGCAGGCAGGCACCAGCGCGGGACATTCATCATTGCTGAGACTGCGGGAGTGAGGACCAACCGAGCATTGTCGCACAGAGTGAAACCTGGAGCGAGCGTTAGGGTGATTTTGCCGGCCGGGACCTCCACTGACTCTGCCTTTGGGCAGGCAGGCACCAGCGCGGGACATCATCATTGCTGAGACTGCGGGAGTGAGGACCAACCGAGCATTGTCGCACAGAGTGAAACCTGGAGCGAGCGTTAGGGTGATTTTGCCGGCCGGGCACCTCCACTGACTCTGCCTTTGGCAGGCAGGCACCAGCGCGGGACATTCATCATGCTGAGACTGCGGGAGTGAGGACCAACCGAGCATTGTCGCACAGAGGGAAACCTGTCACCACTAGGAGAGAGCGTTACGGTGATTTTGACCGGCCGCGCACCTCCACTGCGTGACATTGTTCAACATCCTTAACCAAGTCAAGCACTGAGACTGCGGGAGGGAGGACCGAACGTTTTAGTTTAATGAAACAAAATACTATTGAATGCAGACATGACGACACAATTAAATTAAAGGTAGATCAGGAAAGGACCTTCGTGTTGGTATGAACATATTTTCTTATTGAGCTTTGGTTCTCGAGAAATAAACATTTGAAAAATGACAGACACTCTAGACTTAAACTGACGGTATATCAGGAAAAGGCCTTTAGGTGTTGGTATAAAAATATTTTCTTATTGACCTTTGGTTCTCGGGTAATATAGATTTGAAAAATGTCTTCTTGTATATTACACCATATTCACTCTGCACCACCAATCCAATCTGAAAACATAGGAAAAGGCCTTAATTGTCTTGTAGCAGTAGTGAATTATTGTTAATTAACGCTTATGAGACGGGTTCCCGGCGTTTAGAGCCGGGAGAGACAAGGGTTGGTGTGTGTAGCGGTGATCCTCCCATTTAGCAATGTTGTAGTATTACCCGCTATTACGGAAGCACCAAACGTTATTCAGAAAAACTGTAACCACCATCGTGTAGGTGATAGAATGCCGCATATGATAAGGCTAAATTGATGACATTATAACTAATCCTATTATCAGATAATTGAATGGTGCTAGCTAGCAGTAAAGCGGATTACCCTAGTGGGCTCTTGTCGTTGTTCTTTTCGTGTTGTTTTCATATGCAACTCGATAATTCACTATATGCAACCAATGTGTCAGAATTCACTCGCGAGTCAGGTTAGAGTTCAGTCTGGAACGGCATGTTGCATATCCATTAATTTTAGTGAATGAGGACCGATGCGCGGTTGCATATGAGTTGTCACGGGCTGGTTGAGTCCGTCGCGGCACTGGACTGGTTTGGTTACCTATGGGTAAAATTGGTGTTTCTTCACGCCTAGATCAAAATGTCTAATAGATGTACTGCATTCTATTAGTTTGTTGAGCAGAGCAGAGTAGTAGTAGTAGTACCTGCTTCTTGTCCCGAAAGATTTGAATTTTCATTAATTGACTGTTAAAATGACTGTAGGTTCCGTCACGCCCCCCGATGTCGGAATCCTACTGGCAAGTCTGGATTGAATTTAACAGTTTTCTAACCCACTCGCCATGATTTTGGATGCTGTGTAATAATGCACTGCATTATTCTTTCAGCCCCCCGTTTTTTTTTAATGTGGGGGGCGCTCTAACTCAGTACTGCGATCGTAGCAGTATTGAGTTTGTAATAATGAGGTGCACCTTTCCACTTTCATGGCCGCGACATTTGACAATATATCAGTTGGTTTGTGAATTAAATTTATCTATCGAATTTATTTTTCTGACCACCCTTTTGATTTGTATCTGTTGCGTTTAATCGCGTGCCACAAGCCTATCATGTTGCGCTTTTGGACTTATAAAAAAAACTTTGGTTTAATATTATTGATTTAGTAATGACTTTTTTTTGTGTGTGTGTTCGTTCCCCCGTCCTTATTATTATTATTATTATTATGTCTGTAGCGGCAGCAGCTGCATGATGATGCTATGTGAGACGCGTTCCCGGCGGCGGGCGGGCGGGAGAGGCAGGGAGAGAGGGGTTGGTTGGTTGCTGGTGTCGCCGTGAGGGTCTAATTTATCAATGGTGTTGCATTAGCGGGTATTACGGAAGCACCAAACGTCATTAGGAAAAACTGAAACTACCATCGTGTAGGTGATAGAATGCCGCATATGATCAGCTCAAATAAATGTCATAATGACTTTATCTATGACGAGATAATTAAGGTAGAATGAAATAGCGCATAAACATTTTTGTTCGACATGTTGTACTTCAACTCGTCGCAATTCCGTTATTTTTGCTTGCTTTCAATTTTTAATCATTGTTTCGAGTTGTGCAAGGTTGGCTGATTCCTACGGTATGAAACACTTATTGATAGAAAAAGAATGGGTGGTTGAAATTGTCGATCAAGTCAAATCCTTGAAAACCGGCGTTGGCCATTTTTGGGTCGATTTTGCTATTTTGGGGATGGTCTGCCTTTTTACCGGCTACAATATTTTTTATCATTACTTATGGTACATCATAGGGATCGGCAAAGTGTGTAGATTAGGAATCCGGGCTTGAAAATAGCATGCGGGTAAATTTAAAGGAAGTTACAGCGAGTTGAAGCAGAACATTTGAAAAAATTCTTTATGCGCTATTTTTTTGTTCGTCAATTATTTTATAAGAGATGTGATTTTATTGTTATCAATTTTATCTCACGATATGCATTATTGTATGACGAAGACGATGGTGTTCTCAGTTTTTCTTAGTGATGTCTGGTTGTCTGGTAATATTGGGGTAAGACTACAACATTTCAAAGTAGGCACCTTGGCTGTCCAGATTGTGAGTCTCAGAGTGCCAACACTCGCCTCTCCCGAACTAGAACTGCGGGAGAGGCGCGGGATGAACAAGGTTACCTAGCTCTAGCAACTGTAACACATATTAAGTCCTTCTTTCCGTACTAAAATTTGGAGGAGAGGCAAGCGTTGCAGATCTCTACACACTCTGCTTTGGTTTCTCGTCGCTGCTGTGTGTGTGTGTGTGTTCACGATGGCAGCGCGGGACACTGTTCCACCTCCTCCACTGACACTGCGGGAGGAGCGAACCGAGCGTTGTCGCACAGAGTGAAGGCTGGAGAGAGCGTTACGATGAGTTTGCCGGCCGGGCACCTCCACTGACTCTGCCTTGGGCAGGCAGGCAGCAGCGCGAGAATATTCATTGCTGAGACTGCGGGAGTGAGGACCAACCGAGCATTGTCGCACAGAGTGAAACCTGGAGCGAGCGTTAGGGTGATTTTGCCGGCCGGGCACCTCCACTGACTCTGCCTTTGGCAGGCAGGCACCAGCGCGGGACATTCATCATTGCTGAGACTGCGGGAGTGAGGACCAACCGAGCATTGTCGCACAGAGTGAAACCTGGAGCGAGCGTTAGGGTGATTTTGCCGGCCGGGCACCTCCACTGACTCTGCCTTTGGCAGGCAGGCACCATCGCGGGACATTCATCATTGCTGAGACTGCGGGAGTGAGGACCAACCGAGCATTGTCGCACAGAGTGAAACCTGGAGCGAGCGTTAGGGTGATTTTGCCGGCCGGGCACCTCCACTGACTCTGCCTTTGGCAGGCAGGCACCAGCGCGGGACATTCATCATTGCTGAGACTGCGGGAGTGAGGACCAACCGAGCATTGTCGCACAGAGTGAAACCTGGAGCGAGCGTTAGGGTGATTTTGCCGGCCGGGCACCTCCACTGACTCTGCCTTTGGCAGGCAGGCACCAGCGCGGGACATTCATCATTGCTGAGACTGCGGGAGTGAGGACCAACCGAGCATTGTCGCACAGAGTGAAACCTGGAGCGAGCGTTAGGGTGATTTTGCCGGCCAGGCACCTCCACTGACTCTGCTTTGGCAGGCAGGCACCAGCGCGGGACATTCATCATTGCTGAGACTGCGGGAGTGAGGACCAACCGAGCATTGTCGCACAGAGTGAAACCTGGAGCGAGCGTTAGGGTGATTTTTCCGGCCGGGCACCTCCACTGACTCTGCCTTGGGCAGGCAGGCACCAGCGCGGGACATTCATCATTGCTGAGACTGCGGGAGTGAGGACCACGAGCATTGTCGCACAGAGTGAAACCTGGAGCGAGCGTTAGGGTGATTTTGCCGGCCGGGCACCTCCACTGACTCTGCCTTTGGCAGGCAGGCACCAGCGCGGGACATTCATCATTGCTGAGACTGCGGGAGTGAGGACCAACCGAGCATTGTCGCACAGAGTGAAACCGGGAGCGAGCGTTAGGGTGATTTTGCCGGCCGGGCACCTCCACTGACTCTGCCTTTGGCAGGCAGGCACCAGCGCGGGACATTCATCATTGCTGAGACTGCGGGAGTGAGGACCAACCGAGCATTGTCGCACAGAGTGAAACCTGGAGCGAGCGTTAGGGTGATTTTGCCGGCCGGGCACCTCCACTGACTCTGCCTTTGGCAGACAGGCACCAGCGCGGGACATTCATCATTGCTGAGACTGCGGGAGTGAGGACCAACCGAGCATTGTCGCACAGAGTGAAACCTGGAGCGAGCGTTAGGGTGATTTTGCCGGCCGGGCACCTCCACTGACTCTGCCTTTGGCAGGCAGGACCCAGCGCGGGACATTCATCATTGCTGAGACTGCGGGAGTGAGGACCAACCGAGCATTGTCGCACAGAGTGAAACCTGGAGCGAGCGTTAGGGTGATTTTGCCGGCCGGGCACCTCCACTGACTCTGCCTTTGGCAGGCAGGCACCAGCGCGGGACATTCATCATTGCTGAGACTGCGGGAGTGAGGACCAACCGAGCATTGTCGCACAGAGTGAAACCTGGAGCGAGCGTTAGGGTGATTTTGCCGCCGGGCACCTCCACTGACTCTGCCTTTGGCAGGCAGGCACCAGCGCGGGACATTCATCATTGCTGAGACTGCGGGAGTGAGGACCAACCGAGCATTGTCGCACAGAGGGAAACCTGTCACCACTAGGAGAGAGCGTTACGGTGATTTTAGCGGCCGCGCACCTCCACTGCGTGACATTGTTCAACATCCTTAACCAAGTCAAGCACTGAGACTGCGGGAGGGAGGACCGAACGTTGTTTAATTAAACATAATACTATTGAATGCAGACATGACGACACAATTAAATTAAAGGTAGATCAGGACAGGACCTTCGTGTTGGTATGAACATATTTTCTTATTGAGCTTTGGTTCTCGAGAAATAGACATTTGAAAAATGACAGACACGCTAGACTTAAACTGACGGTATATCAGGAAAAGGCCTTCGTGTTGGTATAAAAATATTTTCTTATTGAGCTTTGGTTCTCGGGTAATATAGATTTGAAAAATGTCTTCTTGTATATTACACCATATTCACTCTGCACCACCAATCCAATCTGAAAACATAGGAAAAGGCCTTAATTGTCTTCTAGCAGTAGTGAATTATTGTTAATTAACGCTTATGAGACGGGTTCCCTTCGTTTAGAGCCGGGAGAGGCAAGGGTTGGTGTAGCGGTGATCCTCCCATTTAGCAATGTTGTAGTATTACCCGCTATTACGGAAGCACCAAACGTTATTCAGAAAAACTGTAACCACCATCGTGTAGGTGATAGAATGCCGCATATGATAAGGCTAAATTGATGACATTATAACTAATCCTATTATCAGATAATTGAATGGTGCTAGCTAGCAGTAAAGCGGATTACCCTAGTGGGCTCTTGTCGTTGTTCTTTTCGTGTTGTTTTCATATGCAACTCGATAATTCACTATATGCAACCAATGTGTCAGAATTCACTCGCGAGTCAGGTTAGAGTTCAGTCTGGAACGGCATGTTGCATATCCATAATTTTAGTGAATGAGGACCGATGCGCGGTTGCATATGAGTTGTCACGGGCTGGTTGAGTCCGTCGCGGCACTGGACTGGTTTGGTTACCTATGGGTAAAATTGGTGTTTCTTCACGCCTAGATCAAAATGTCTAATAGATGTACTGCATTCTATTAGTTTGTTGAGCAGAGCAGAGTAGTAGTAGTAGTACCTGCTTCTTGTCCCGAAAGATTTGAATTTTCATTAATTGACTGTTAAAATGACTGTAGGTTCCGTCACGCCCCCGATGTCGGAATCCTACTGGCAAGTCTGGATTGAATTTAACAGTTTTCTAACCCACTCGCCATGATTTTGGATGCTGTGTATAATGCACTGCATTATTCTTTCAGCCCCCCGTTTTTTTTTAATGTTGGGGGGCGCTCTAACTCATGTACTGCGATCGTAGCAGTATTGAGTTTGTAATAATGAGGTGCACCTTTCCACTTTCATGGCCGCGACATTTGACAATATATCAGTTGGTTTGTGAATTAAATTTATCTATCGAATTATTTTCTGACCACCCTTTTGATTTGTATCTGTTTGCGTTTAATCGCGTGCCACAAGCCTATCATGTTGCGCTTTTGGACTTATAAAAAAAACTTTGGTTTAATATTATTGATTAGTAATGACTTTTTTTTGTGTGTGTGTTCGTTCCCCCGTCCTTATTATTATTATTATTATTATGTCTGTAGCGGCAGCAGCTGCATGATGATGCTATGTGAGACGCGTTCCCGGCGGCGGGCGGGCGGGAGAGGCAGGGAGAGAGGGGTTGGTTGGTTGATTGGTGTCGCCGTGAGGGTCTAATTATCAATGGTGTTGCATTAGCGGGTATTACGGAAGCACCAAACGTCATTAGGAAAAACTGAAACTACCATCGTGTAGGTGATAGAATGCCGCATATGATCAGCTCAAATAAATGTCATAATGACTTTATCTATGACGAGATAATTAAGGTAGAATGAAATAGCGCATAAACATTTTTGTTCGACATGTTGTACTTCAACTCGTCGCAATTCCGTTATTTTTGCTTGCTTTCAATTTTTAATCATTGTTTCGAGTTGTGCAAGGTGGCTGATTCCTACGGTATGAAACACTTATTGATAGAAAAAAGAATGGGTGGTTGAAATTGTCGATCAAGTCAAATCCTTGAAAACCGGCGTTGGCCATTTTTGGGTCGATTTTGCTATTTTGGGGATGGTCTGCCTTTTTTTACCGGCTACAATATTTTTTATCATTACTTATGGTACATCATAGAGATCGGCAAAGTGTGTAGATTAGGAATCCGGGCTTGAAAATAGCATGCGGGTAAATTTAAAGGAAGTTACAGCGAGTTGAAGCAGAACATTTGAAAAATCTTTATGCGCTATTTTATTGTTCGTCAATATTTTATAAGAGATGTGATTTTATTGTTATCAATTTTATCTCACGATATGCATTATTGTATGACGAAGACGATGGTGTTCTCAGTTTTTCTAGTGATGTCTGGTGTCTGGTAATATTGGGTAAGACTACAACATTTCAAAGTAGGCACCTTGGCTGTCCAGATTGTGAGTCTCAGAGTGCCAACACTCGCCTCTCCCGAACTAGAACTGCGGGAGAGGCGCGGGATGAACAAGGTACCTAGCTCTAGCAACTGTAACACATATTAAGTCCTTCTTTCCGTACTAAAATTTGGAGGAGAGACAAGCGTGCAGATCTCTACACACTCTGCTTTGGTTTCTCGTCGCTGCTGTGTGTGTGTGTGTGTTCACGATGGCAGCGCGGGACACTGTTCCACCTCCTCCACTGACACTGCGGGAGGAGCGAACCGAGCGTTGTCGCACAGAGTGAAGGCTGGGAGAGAGCGTTACGATGAGTTTGCCGGCCGGGCACCTCCACTGACTCTGCCTTGGGCAGGCAGGCAGCAGCGCGAGAATATTCATTGCTGAGACTGCGGGAGTGAGGACCAACCGAGCATTGTCGCACAGAGTGAAACCTTGAGCGAGCGTTAGGGTGATTTTGCCGGCCGGGCACCTCCACTGACTCTTCCTTTGGCAGGCAGGCACCAGCGCGGGACATTCATCATTGCTGAGACTGCGGGAGTGAGGACCAACCGAGCATTGTCGCACAGAGTGAAACCTGGAGCGAGCGTTAGGGTGATTTTGCCGGCCGGGCACCTCCACTGACTCTGCCTTTGGCAGGCAGGCACCAGCGCGGGACATTCATCATTGCTGAGACTGCGGGAGTGAGGACCAACCGAGCATTGTCGCACAGAGTGAAACCTGGAGCGAGCGTTAGGGTGATTTTGCCGGCCGGGCACCTCCACTGACTCTGCCTTTGGCAGGCAGGCACCAGCGCGGGACATTCATCATTGCTGAGACTGCGGGAGTGAGGACCAACCGAGCATTGTCGCACAGAGTGAAACCTGGAGCGAGCGTTAGGGTGATTTTGCCGGCCGGGCACCTCCACTGACTCTGCCTTTGGCAGGCAGGCACCAGCGCGGGACTTCATCATTGCTGAGACTGCGGGAGTGAGGACCAACCGAGCATTGTCGCACAGAGTGAAACCTGGAGCGAGCGTTAGGGTGATTTTGCCGGCGGGCACCTCCACTGACTCTGCCTTTGGCAGCGGCACCAGCGCGGGGATTCATCATTGCTGAGACTGCGGGAGTGAGACCAACCGAGCATTGTCGCACAGAGTGAAACCTGGAGCGAGCGTTAGGGTGATTTGCCGCCGGCACCTCCACTGACTCTGCCTTTGGCAGGCAGGCACCAGCGTGGGACATTCATCATTGCTGAACTGCGGGAGTGAGGACCAACCGAGCATTGTCGCACAGAGTGAAACCTGGAGCGAGCGTTAGGGTGATTTTGCCGGCCGGGCACCTCCACTGACTCTGCCTTTGGCAGGCAGGCACCAGCGCGGGACATTCATCATTGCTGAGACTGCGGGAGTGAGGACCAAACCGAGCATTGTCGCACAGAGTGAAACCTGGAGCGAGCGTTAGGGTGATTTTGCCGGCCGGGCACCTCCACTGACTCTGCCTTTGGCAGGCAGGCACCAGCGCGGGACATTCATCATTGCTGAGACTGCGGGAGTGAGGACCAACCGAGCATTGTCGCACAGAGTGAAACTGGAGCGAGCGTTAGGGTGGATTTTGCCGGCCGGGCACCTCCACTGACTCTGCCTTTGGCAGGCAGGCACCAGCGCGGGACATTCATCATTGCTGAGACTGCGGGAGTGAGGACCAACCGAGCATTGTCGCACAGAGTGAAACCTGGAGCGAGCGTTAGTGGTGATTTTGCCGGCCGGGCACCTCCCTGACTCTGCCTTTGGCAGGCAGGCACCAGCGCGGGACATTCATCATTGCTGAGACTGCGATGAGTGAGGACCAACCAAGCATTGTCGCACAGAGGGAAACCTGTCACCACTAGGAGAGAGCGTTACGGTGATTTTGCCGGCGCGCACCTCCACTGCGTGACATTGTTCAACATCGTAACCAAGTCAAGCACTGAGACTGCGGGAGGGAGGACGAACGTTGTTTAATAAACATAATACTAGTGAATGCAGACATGACGACACAATTAAATTAAAGGTAGATCAGGACAGGACTTCGTGTTGGTATGAACATATTTTCTTATTGAGCTTTGGTTCTCGAGAAATAGACATTGAAAAATGACAGACACGCTAGACTTAAACTGACGGTATATCAGGAAAAGGCCTTCGTGTGGTATAAAATATTTTCTTATTGAGCTTGGTTCTCGGGTAATATAGATTTGAAAATGTCTTCTTGTAGATTACACCATATTCACTCTGCACCACCAATCCATCTGAAAACATAGGAAAAGGCCTTAATTGTCTTCTAGCAGTAGTGAATTATTGTTAATTAACGCTTATGAGACGGGTTCCCTTCGTTAGAGCCGGGAGAGGCAAGGGTTGGTGTAGCTGTGATCCTCCCATTTAGCAATGTTGTAGTATTACCCGCTATTACGGAAGCACCAAACGTCATTAAGAAAAACTGTAGTCCCATCGTGTAGGTGATAAAATGCCGCACATGATAAGGCTAAATTGATGACATTATAACTAATCCTATTATCAGATAATTGAATGGTGCTAGCTAGCAGTAAAGCGGATTACCCTAGTGGGCTCTTGTCGTTGTCTTTTCGTGTTGTTTTCATATGCAACTCGATAATTCACTATATGCAACCCAATGTGTCAGAATTCACTCGCGAGTCAGGTTAGAGTTCAGTCTGGAACGGCATGTTGCATATCCATTAATTTTAGTGAATGAGGACCGATGCGCGGTTGCATATGAGTTGTCACGGGCTGGTTGAGTCCGTCGCGGCACTGGACTGGTTTGGTTACCTATGGGTAAAATTGGTTTTTCTCACGCCTAGATCAAAATGTCTAATAGATGTACTGCATTCTATTAGGTTGTGAGCAGAGCAGAGTAGTAGTAGTAGTATCTGCTTCTTGTCCCGAAAGATTTGCATTTTCATTAATGACTGTTAAAAAAGACGTAGGTTCCGTCACGCGCCACCCGATGTCGGAACTCTACTGGCAAGTACTGGATGGATTACGATGTACGACAGGTTCTAACCCACTCGCATGATTCTTGGATGCTGTCCGTAATAATGCGACTGCATATCTTTGCGCTCCGTAATGTTGGGGGCGACTCTAACTCAGTCACTGCGATGTCGTGCGACAGTATGAGTTGTGACTAATGAGCGATGCCGCATGTAACTCCATCTTCATGGCCGACATTTGACACTATATCAGGTGGTTGTGCGCATTATAAAATGTATCTATAGCAGGTTATTTTTTCTGAACCACCAGTTGATTGTATCGTGTTGCGTTTAAATCACGTGCCACAAGCCTACTTCATGTTGCGCATTTTGGACTTGCTAACAAAAAACTTGTGTTTATAGTATTGATTAGTAATGATCTTTTTTTTGTGTGCCTTGTGTGTGCGTGTCCCCCGTACAACTTATTATATGTATTATCCTATTGTGCTGTAGCAGGCAGCCGCTGCATGATGATGCTAGTGTGAGACGCGGTCCGGCGGCGGGCAGGGCGGGGAGAGGCAGGAGAGGGGTTGGTGGGTGGATGGTGTCGCCGTGAGGGTCGAATTTAGCAATGTTGTTGTATTACCGGGTATTACGGAAGTGCCAGAAGTTGGTAAGAAAAACTGAAACTAACATCGTGTAGGTGATAGAATGCCGCATATGATGAGCTAAAATTGATGAGATTATGACTCTATATATGACGAGATAATTAAGGTAGAATGAAATAGCGCATAAACATTTTTTTCGACATGTTGTACTTCAACTCGTCGTAACTCAGTTATTTTTGCTTGCATTGAATTTTTAATCATTCATTCGAGTAGTGCAAACTTGGCTGATTCCTATGGTATGAAACACTTATTGATAGAAAAAAGAATGGGTGGTTGAAATTGTCGATAAATTCAAATCCTTGAAAACCAGCGTTGGCAATTTTTGGGTCAATTTTGCTATTTTTGGTTTGTCTGCCTTTTTAACTGGCTACAATAATTTTTAGCATTACTAAGGGTACATCATAGGGATCGGCAAAGTGTGTAGATTATGAATCTGGGTTTGAAAATACCATGCGGGCAAATTTAAAGGGAGTTACAGCGAGTTGAAGCCGAACATTTGAAAAAATTCTTTATGCGCTATTTTATTTATCGTTAATTATTTAATACCATATGTGAATATAATGTTATCAATCTTATCTCACGATATGCATCATTGTATGACGAAGACGATGGTAGTCTTAGTTTTTCTTAGTGATATCTGGTTGTCTGGTAATATTGGGTAAGACTACAACATTTCAAAGTAGGCACCTGGCTGTCCAGATTGTGAGTCTCAGAGTGCCAACAATCGCCTCTCCCGAACTACAATATATCAGTTGGTTTGTGAATTAAATTTATCTATCGAATTTATTTTTCTGACCACCCTTTTGATTTGTATCTGTTTGCGTTTAATCGCGTGCCACAAGCCTATCATGTTGCGCTTTTGGACTTATAAAAAAAACTTTGGTTTAATATTATTGATTTAGTAATGACTTTTTTTTTGTGTGTGTGTTCGTTCCCCCGTCCTTATTATTATTATTATTATTATGTCTGTAGCGGCAGCAGCTGCATGATGATGCTATGTGAGACGCGTTCCCGGCGGCGGGCGGGCGGGAGAGGCAGGGAGAGAGGGGTTGGTTGGTTGATTGGTGTCGCCGTGAGGGTCTAATTTATCAATGGTGTTGCATTAGCGGGTATTACGGAAGCACCAAACGTCATTAGGAAAAACTGAAACTACCATCGTGTAGGTGATAGAATGCCGCATATGATCAGCTCAAATAAATGTCATAATGACTTATCTATGACGAGATAATTAAGGTAGAATGAAATAGCGCATAAACATTTTTGTTCGACATGTTGTACTTCAACTCGTCGCAATTCCGTTATTTTTGCTTGCTTTCAATTTTTAATCATTGTTTCGAGTTGTGCAAGGTTGGCTGATTCCTACGGTATGAAACACTTATTGATAGAAAAAAGAATGGGTGGTTGAAATTGTCGATCAAGTCAAATCCTTGAAAACCGGCGTTGGCCATTTTTGGGTCGATTTTGCTATTTTGGGGATGGTCTGCCTTTTTTACCGGCTACAATATTTTTTATCATTACTTATGGTACATCATAGGGATCGGCAAAGTGTGTAGATTAGGAATCCGGGCTTGAAAATAGCATGCGGGTAAATTTAAAGGAAGTTACAGCGAGTTGAAGCAGAACATTTGAAAAAATTCTTTATGCGCTATTTTTTTGTTCGTCAATTATTTTATAAGAGATGTGATTTTATTGTTATCAATTTTATCTCACGATATGCATTATTGTATGACGAAGACGATGGTGTTCTCAGTTTTTCTTAGTGATGTCTGGTTGTCTGGTAATATTGGGTAAGACTACAACATTTCAAAGTAGGCACCTTGGCTGTCCAGATTGTGAGTCTCAGAGTGCCAACACTCGCCTCTCCCGAACTAGAACTGCGGGAGAGGCGCGGGATGAACAAGGTTACCTAGCTCTAGCAACTGTAACACATATTAAGTCCTTCTTTCCGTACTAAAATTTGGAGGAGAGGCAAGCGTTGCAGATCTCTACACACTCTGCTTTGGTTTCTCGTCGCTGCTGTGTGTGTGTGTGTGTGTGTTCACGATGGCAGCGCGGGACACTGTTCCACCTCCTCCACTGACACTGCGGGAGGAGCGAACCGAGCGTTGTCGCACAGAGTGAAGGCTGGAGAGAGCGTTACGATGAGTTTGCCGGCCGGGCACCTCCACTGACTCTGCCTTGGGCAGGCAGGCAGCAGCGCGAGAATATTCATTGCTGAGACTGCGGGAGTGAGGACCAACCGAGCATTGTCGCACAGAGTGAAACCTGGAGCGAGCGTTAGGGTGATTTTGCCGGCCGGGCACCTCCACTGACTCTGCCTTTGGCAGGCAGGCACCAGCGCGGGACATTCATCATTGCTGAGACTGCGGGAGTGAGGACCAACCGAGCATTGTCGCACAGAGTGAAACCTGGAGCGAGCGTTAGGGTGATTTTGCCGGCCGGGCACCTCCACTGACTCTGCCTTTGGCAGGCAGGCACCAGCGCGGGACATTCATCATTGCTGAGACTGCGGGAGTGAGGACCAACCGAGCATTGTCGCACAGAGTGAAACCTGGAGCGAGCGTTAGGGTGATTTTGCCGCGGGCACCTCCACTGACTCTGCCTTTGGCAGGCAGGCACCAGCGCGGGACATTCATCATTGCTGAGACTGCGGGAGTGAGGACCAACGAGCATTGTCGCACAGAGTGAAACCTGGAGCGAGCGTTAGGGTGATTTTGCCGGCCTGGCACCTCCACTGACTCTGCCTTTGCAGGCAGGCACCAGCGCGGGACATTCATCATTGCTGAGACTGCGGGAGTGAGGACCAACCGAGCATTGTCGCACAGAGTGAAACCTGGAGCGAGCGTTAGGGTGATTTTGCCGGCCGGGCACCTCCACTGACTCTGCCTTTGGCAGGCAGGCACCAGCGCGGGACATTCATCATTGCTGAGACTGCGGGAGTGAGGACCAACCGAGCATTGTCGCACAGAGTGAAACCTGGAGCGAGCGTTAGGGTGATTTTGCCGGCGGGCACCTCCACTGACTCTGCCTTTGGCAGGCAGGCACCAGCGCGGGACATTCATCATTGCTGAGACTGCGGGAGTGAGGACCAACCGAGCATTGTCGCACAGAGTGAAACCTGGAGCGAGC
>JAPQNM010000049.1:7267095-7304400 GCA_029783475.1 Metacarcinus magister
CCCCCGATGTCGGAATCCTACTGGCAAGTCTGGATTGAATTTAACAGTTTTCTAACCCACTCGCCATGATTTTGGATGCTGTGTAATAATGCACTGCATTATTCTTTCAGCCCCCCGTTTTTTTTTAATGTTGGGGGGCGCTCTAACTCAGTACTGCGATCGTAGCAGTATTGAGTTTGTAATAATGAGGTGCACCTTTCCACTTTCATGGCCGCGACATTTGACAATATCAGTTGGTTTGTGAATTAAATTTATCTATCGAATTTATTTTTCTGACCACCCTTTTGATTGTATCTGTTTGCGTTTAATCGCGTGCCACAAGCCTATCATGTTGCGCTTTTGGACTTATAAAAAAAACTTTGGTTTAATATTATTGATTTAGTAATGACTTTTTTTTTGTGTGTGTGTTCGTTCCCCCGTCCTTATTATTATTATTATTATGTCTGTAGCGGCAGCAGCTGCATGATGATGCTATGTGAGACGCGTTCGTTCCCGGCGGCGGGCGGGCGGGAGAGGCAGGGAGAGAGGGGTTGGTTGGTTGATTGGTGTCGCCGTGAGGGTCTAATTTATCAATGGTGTTGCATTAGCGGGTATTACGGAAGCACCAAACGTCATTAGGAAAAACTGAAACTACCATCGTGTAGGTGATAGAATGCCGCATATGATCAGCTCAAATAAATGTCATAATGACTTTATCTATGACGAGATAATTAAGGTAGAATGAAATAGCGCATAAACATTTTTGTTCGACATGTTGTACTTCAACTCGTCGCAATTCCGTTATTTTTGCTTGCTTTCAATTTTTAATCATTGTTTCGAGTTGTGCAAGGTTGGCTGATTCCTACGGTATGAAACACTTATTGATAGAAAAAAGAATGGGTGGTTGAAATTGTCGATCAAGTGAAATCCTTGAAAACCGGCGTTGGCCATTTTTGGGTCGATTTTGCTATTTTGGGGATGGTCTGCCTTTTTACCGGCTACAATATTTTTTATCATTACTTATGGTACATCATAGGGATCGGCAAAGTGTGTAGATTAGGAATCCGGGCTTGAAAATAGCATGCGGGTAAATTTAAAGGAAGTTACAGCGAGTTGAAGCAGAACATTTGAAAAAATTCTTTATGCGCTATTTTTTGTTCGTCAATTATTTTATAAGAGATGTGATTTTATTGTTATCAATTTTATCTCACGATATGCATTATTGTATGACGAAGACGATGGTGTTCTCAGTTTTTCTTAGTGATGTCTGGTTGTCTGGTAATATTGGGTAAGACTACAACATTTCAAAGTAGGCACCTTGGCTGTCCAGATTGTGAGTCTCAGAGTGCCAACACTCGCCTCTCCCGAACTAGAACTGCGGGAGAGGCGCGGGATGAACCAGGTTACCTAGCTCTAGCAACTGTAACACATATTAAGTCCTTCTTTCCGTACTAAAATTTGGAGGAGAGGCAAGCGTTGCAGATCTCTACACACTCTGCTTTGGTTTCTCGTCGCTGCTGTGTGTGTGTGTGTGTGTGTTCACGATGGCAGCGCGGGACACTGTTCCACCTCCTCCACTGACACTGCGGGAGGAGCGAACCGAGCGTTGTCGCACAGAGTGAAGGCTGGAGAGAGCGTTACGATGAGTTTGCCGGCCGGGCACCTCCACTGACTCTGCCTTGGGCAGGCAGGCAGCAGCGCGAGAATATTCATTGCTGAGACTGCGGGAGTGAGGACCAACCGAGCATTGTCGCACAGAGTGAAACCTGGAGCGAGCGAGCGTTAGGGTGATTTTGCCGGCCGGGCACCTCCACTGACTCTGCCTTGGGCAGGCAGGCAGCAGCGCGAGAATATTCATTGCTGAGACTGCGGGAGTGAGGACCAACCGAGCATTGTCGCACAGAGTGAAACCTGGAGCGAGCGTTAGGGTGATTTTGCCGGCCGGGCACCTCCACTGACTCTGCCTTGGGCAGGCAGGCAGCAGCGCGAGAATATTCATTGCTGAGACTGCGGGAGTGAGGACCAACCGAGCATTGTCGCACAGAGTGAAACCTGGCGCGAGCGTTAGGGTGATTTTGCCGGCCGGGCACCTCCACTGACTCTGCCTTTGGCAGGCAGGCACCAGCGCGGGACATTCATCATTGCTGAGACTGCGGGAGTGAGGACCAACCGAGCATTGTCGCACAGAGAGAAACCTGGCGCGAGCGTTAGGGTGATTTTGCCGGCCGGGCACCTCCACTGACTCTGCCTTTGGCAGGCAGGCACCAGCGCGGGACATTCATCATTGCTGAGACTGCGGGAGTGAGGACCAACCGAGCATTGTCGCACAGAGGGAAACCTGTCACCACTAGGAGAGAGCGTTACGGTGATTTTGCCGGCCGCGCACCTCCACTGCGTGACATTGTTCAACATCCTTAACCAAGTCAAGCACTGAGACTGCGGGAGGGAGGACCGAACGTTGTTTAATTAAACAAAATACTATTGAATGCAGACATGACGACACAATTAAATTAAAGGTAGATTAGGAAAGGACCTTCGTGTTGGTATGAACATATTTTCTTATTGAGCTTTGGTTCTCGAGAAATAAACATTTGAAAAATGACAGACACTCTAGACTTAAACTGACGGTATATCAGGAAAAGGCCTTTAGGTGTTGGTATAAAAATATTTTCTTATTGACCTTTGGTTCTCGGGTAATATAGATTTGAAAAATGTCTTCTTGTATATTACACCATATTCACTCTGCACCACCAATCCAATCTGAAAACATAGGAAAAGGCCTTAATTGTCTTGTAGCAGTAGTGAATTATTGTTAATTAACGCTTATGAGACGGGTTCCCGGCGTTTAGAGCCGGGAGAGACAAGGGTTGGTGTGTGTAGCGGTGATCCTCCCATTTAGCAATGTTGTAGTATTACCCGCTATTACGGAAGCACCAAACGTTATTCAGAAAAACTGTAACCACCATCGTGTAGGTGATAGAATGCCGCATATGATAAGGCTAAATTGATGACATTATAACTAATCCTATTATCAGATAATTGAAGTAAAATGATATAGCGCATAAACCTTTTTTTCAACATGGTCTGCTTCAACACATCGTAATGCGGTTAGTTTTGCGTACATTGAATTTTGAATCATTCATTCGAGTTGTGCGTCATATGCAACTCGATATTTCACTATATGCAACCAATGTGTCAGATTTCACTCGGCCGACCGGTTAGAATGCGGTTCGGAACCGCATGTTGCATATCAGTTAATTTTAGTGTTACAGGACGGTCGCGCGGTTGCATATCTTTTTCAGCCGCAGGGTTGTAGTCTGTCGCGGGACTCGCCTGGTTGGTCCTCGAGTGAATGAGGACGGTCCCGTGGTTACTTATGTGCAGGGTGTAGTCTGTCGCGGCACTGGACTGGTTTGGTTACCTATGGGTAAAATTGGTGTTTCTTCACGCCTAGATCAAAATGTCTAATAGATGTACTGCATTCTATTAGTTTGTTGAGCAGAGCAGAGTAGTAGTAGTAGTAGTACCTGCTTCTTGTCCCGAAAGATTTGAATTTTCATTAATTGACTGTTAAAATGACTGTAGGTTCCGTCACGCCCCCCGATGTCGGAATCCTACTGGCAAGTCTGGATTGACGACTTAACACAGTTTTCTAAGTAATTCGCCATGATTTTGGATGCTGTGTAATGCACTGCATTATTCTTTCAGCCCCCGTTTTTTTTTAATGTTGGGGGGCGCCCTAACTCAGTACTGCGATCGTAGCAGTATTCAGTTTGTAATAATGTGGTGCACCTTTCCACTTTCATGGCCGCGACATTTGACAATATCTGTTGGTTTGTGAATTAAATTTATTAACAATTTTTTTCTCCGACCACCCTTTCGAGTTGTATCTGTTTGCGTTTATTAGCGTGGCACAAGCCTATCATGTTGCGCTTTTGGACTTATAAAAAAAACTTTGGTTTAATATTATTGATTTAGTAATGACTTTTTTTTTGTGTGTGTGTGTTCGTTCCCCCGTCCTTATTATTATTATTATTATGTCTGTAGCGGCAGCAGCTGCATGATGATGCTATGTGAGACGCGTTCCCGGCGGCGGCGGGGCGGGCGGGAGAGGCAGGGAGAGAGGGGTTGGTTGGTTGATTGGTGTCGCCGTGAGGGTCTAATTTATCAATGGTGTTGCATTAGCGGGTATTACGGAAGCACCAAACGTCATTAGGAAAAACTGAAACTACCATCGTGTAGGTGATAGAATGCCGCATATGATCAGCTCAAATAAATGTCATAATGACTTTATCTATGACGAGATAATTAAGGTAGAATGAAATAGCGCATAAACATTTTTGTTCGACATGTTGTACTTCAACTCGTCGCAATTCCGTTATTTTTGCTTGCTTTCAATTTTTAATCATTGTTTCGAGTTGTGCAAGGTTGGCTGATTCCTACGGTATGAAACACTTATTGATAGAAAAAAGAATGGGTGGTTGAAATTGTCGATCAAGTGAAATCCTTGAAAACCGGCGTTGGCCATTTTTGGGTCGATTTTGCTATTTTGGGGATGGTCTGCCTTTTTTACCGGCTACAATATTTTTTATCATTACTTATGGTACATCATAGGGATCGACAAAGTGTGTAGATTAGGAATCCGGGCTTGAAAATAGCATGCGGGTAAATTTAAAGGAAGTTACAGCGAGTTGAAGCAGAACATTTGAAAAAATTCTTTATGCGCTATTTTTTTGTTCGTCAATTATTTTATAAGAGATGTGATTTTATTGTTATCAATTTTATCTCACGATATGCATTATTGTATGACGAAGACGATGGTGTTCTCAGTTTTTCTTAGTGATGTCTGGTTGTCTGGTAATATTGGGTAAGACTACAACATTTCAAAGTAGGCACCTTGGCTGTCCAGATTGTGAGTCTCAGAGTGCCAACACTCGCCTCTCCCGAACTAGAACTGCGGGAGAGGCGCGGGATGAACCAGGTTACCTAGCTCTAGCAACTGTAACACATATTAAGTCCTTCTTTCCGTACTAAAATTTGGAGGAGAGGCAAGCGTTGCAGATCTCTACACACTCTGCTTTGGTTTCTCGTCGCTGCTGTGTGTGTGTGTGTGTGTGTTCACGATGGCAGCGCGGGACACTGTTCCACCTCCTCCACTGACACTGCGGGAGGAGCGAACCGAGCGTTGTCGCACAGAGTGAAGGCTGGAGAGAGCGTTACGATGAGTTTGCCGGCCGGGCACCTCCACTGACTCTGCCTTGGGCAGGCAGGCAGCAGCGCGAGAATATTCATTGCTGAGACTGCGGGAGTGAGGACCAACCGAGCATTGTCGCACAGAGTGAAACCTGGAGCGAGCGAGCGTTAGGGTGATTTTGCCGGCCGGGCACCTCCACTGACTCTGCCTTGGGCAGGCAGGCAGCAGCGCGAGAATCATTCATTGCTGAGACTGCGGGAGTGAGGACCAACCGAGCATTGTCGCACAGAGTGAAACCTGGAGCGAGCGTTAGGGTGATTTTGCCGGCCGGGCACCTCCACTGACTCTGCCTTGGCAGGCAGGCACCAGCGCGGAGAATATTCATTGCTGAGACTGCGGGAGTGAGGACCAACCGAGCATTGTCGCACAGAGTGAAACCTGGCGCGAGCGTTAGGGTGATTTTGCCGGCCGGGCACCTCCACTGACTCTGCCTTTGGCAGGCAGGCACCAGCGCGGGACATTCATCATTGCTGAGACTGCGGGAGTGAGGACCAACCGAGCATTGTCGCACAGAGAGAAACCTGCGCGAGCGTTAGGGTGATTTTGCCGGCCGGGCACCTCCACTGACTCTGCCTTTGGCAGGCAGGCACCAGCGCGGGACATTCATCATTGCTGAGACTGCGGGAGTGAGGACCAACCGAGCATTGTCGCACAGAGGGAAACCTGTCACCACTAGGAGAGAGCGTTACGGTGATTTTGCCGGCCGCGCACCTCCACTGCGTGACATTGTTCAACATCCTTAACCAAGTCAAGCACTGAGACTGCGGGAGGGAGGACCGAACGTTGTTTAATTAAACATAATACTATTGAATGCAGACATGACGACACAATTAAATTAAAGGTAGATCAGGACAGGACCTTCGTGTTGGTATGAACATATTTTCTTATTGAGCTTTGGTTCTCGAGAAATAAACATTTGAAAAATGACAGACACTCTAGACTTAAACTGACGGTATATCAGGAAAAGGCCTTTGGTATAAAAATATTTTCTTATTGACCTTTGGTTCTCGGGTAATATAGATTTGAAAAATGTCTTCTTGTATATTACACCATATTCACTCTGCACCACCAATCCAATCTGAAAACATAGGAAAAGGCCTTAATTGTCTTGTAGCAGTAGTGAATTATTGTTAATTAACGCTTATGAGACGGGTTCCCGTCGTTTAGAGCCGGGAGAGACAAGGGTTGGTGGTGTAGCGGTGATCCTCCCATTTAGCAATGTTGTAGTATTACCCGCTATTACGGAAGCACCAAACGTTATTCAGAAAAACTGTAACCACCATCGTGTAGGTGATAGAATGCCGCATATGATAAGGCTAAATTGATGACATTATAACTAATCCTATTATCAGATAATTGAAGTAAAATGATATAGCGCATAAACCTTTTTTTCAACATGGTCTGCTTCAACTCGTCGTAATGCGGTAGTTTTGCGTACATTGAATTTTTAATCATTCATTCGAGTTGTGCGTCATATGCAACTCGATATTCACTATATGCAACCAATGTGTCAGATTTCACTCGGCCGACCGGTAGAATGCGTTCGGAACCGCATGTTGCATATCAGTTAATTTTAGTGTTACAGGACGGTCGCGCGGTTGCATATCTTTTTCAGCCGCAGGGTGTAGTCTGTCGCGGGACTCGCCTGGTTGGTCCTCGAGTGAATGAGGACGGTCCGTGGTTACTTATGTGCAGGGTGTAGTCTGTCGCGGCACTGGACTGGTTTGGTTACCTATGGGTAAAATTGGTGTTTCTTCACGCCTAGATCAAAATGTCTAATAGATGTACTGCATTCTATTAGTTTGTTGAGCAGAGCAGAGTAGTAGTAGTAGTAGTACCTGCTTCTTGTCCCGAAAGATTTGAATTTTCATTAATTGACTGTTAAAATGACTGTAGGTTCCGTCACGCCCCCCGATGTCGGAATCCTACTGGCAAGTCTGGATTGAATTTAACAGTTTTCTAACCCACTCGCCATGATTTTGGATGCTGTGTAATAATGCACTGCATTATTCTTTCAGCCCCCCGTTTTTTTTTTAATGTTGGGGGGCGCTCTAACTCAGTACTGCGATCGTAGCAGTATTGAGTTGTAATAATGAGGTGCACCTTTCCACTTTCATGGCCGCGACATTTGACAATATATCAGTTGGTTTGTGAATTAAATTTATCTATCGAATTTATTTTTCTGACCACCCTTTTGATTTGTATCTGTTTGCGTTTAATCGCGTGCCACAAGCCTATCATGTTGCGCTTTTGGACTTATAAAAAAAACTTTGGTTTAATATTATTGATTTAGTAATGACTTTTTTTTTGTGTGTGTGTGTGTTCGTTCCCCCGTCCTTATTATTATTATTATTATGTCTGTAGCGGCAGCAGCTGCATGATGATGCTATGTGAGACGCGTTCCCGGCGGCGGCGGGGCGGGCGGGAGAGGCAGGGAGAGAGGGGTTGGTTGGTTGATTGGTGTCGCCGTGAGGGTCTAATTTATCAATGGTGTTGCATTAGCGGGTATTACGGAAGCACCAAACGTCATTAGGAAAAACTGAAACTACCATCGTGTAGGTGATAGAATGCCGCATATGATCAGCTCAAATAAATGTCATAATGACTTTATCTATGACGAGATAATTAAGGTAGAATGAAATAGCGCATAAACATTTTTGTTCGACATGTTGTACTTCAACTCGTCGCAATTCCGTTATTTTTGCTTGCTTTCAATTTTTAATCATTGTTTCGAGTTGTGCAAGGTTGGCTGATTCCTACGGTATGAAACACTTAGCGATAGAAAAAAAGAATGGGTGGTTGAAATTGTCGATCAAGTGAAATCCTTGAAAACCGGCGTTGGCCATTTTTGGGTCGATTTTGCTATTTTGGGGATGGTCTGCCTTTTTACCGGCTACAATATTTTTTATCATTACTTATGGTACATCATAGGGATCGGCAAAGTGTGTAGATTAGGAATCCGGGCTTGAAAATAGCATGCGGGTAAATTTAAAGGAAGTTACAGCGAGTTGAAGCAGAACATTTGAAAAAATTCTTTATGCGCTATTTTTTTGTTCGTCAATTATTTTATAAGAGATGTGATTTTATTGTTATCAATTTTATCTCACGATATGCATTATTGTATGACGAAGACGATGGTGTTCTCAGTTTTTCTTAGTGATGTCTGGTTGTCTGGTAATATTGGGTAAGACTACAACATTTCAAAGTAGGCACCTTGGCTGTCCAGATTGTGAGTCTCAGAGTGCCAACACTCGCCTCTCCCGAACTAGAACTGCGGGAGAGGCGCGGGATGAACCAGGTTACCTAGCTCTAGCAACTGTAACACATATTAAGTCCTTCTTTCCGTACTAAAATTTGGAGGAGAGGCAAGCGTTGCAGATCTCTACACACTCTGCTTTGGTTTCTCGTCGCTGCTGTGTGTGTGTGTGTGTGTGTTCACGATGGCAGCGCGGGACACTGTTCCACCTCCTCCACTGACACTGCGGGAGGAGCGAACCGAGCGTTGTCGCACAGAGTGAAGGCTGGAGAGAGCGTTACGATGAGTTTGCCGGCCGGGCACCTCCACTGACTCTGCCTTGGGCAGGCAGGCAGCAGCGCGAGAATATTCATTGCTGAGACTGCGGGAGTGAGGACCAACCGAGCATTGTCGCACAGAGTGAAACCTGGAGCGAGCAGCGTTAGGGTGATTTTGCCGGCCGGGCACCTCCACTGACTCTGCCTTTGGCAGGCAGGCACCAGCGCGGGACATTCATCATTGCTGAGACTGCGGGAGTGAGGACCAACCGAGCATTGTCGCACAGAGTGAAACCTGGAGCGAGCGTTAGGGTGATTTTGCCGGCCGGGCACCTCCACTGACTCTGCCTTTGGCAGGCAGGCACCAGCGCGGGACATTCATCATTGCTGAGACTGCGGGAGTGAGGACCAACCGAGCATTGTCGCACAGAGTGAAACCTGGAGCGAGCGTTAGGGTGATTTTGCCGGCCGGGCACCTCCACTGACTCTGCCTTTGGCAGGCAGGCACCAGCGCGGGACATTCATCATTGCTGAGACTGCGGGAGTGAGGACCAACCGAGCATTGTCGCACAGAGTGAAACCTGGAGCGAGCGTTAGGGTGATTTTGCCGGCCGGGCACCTCCACTGACTCTGCCTTTGGCAGGCAGGCACCAGCGCGGGACATTCATCATTGCTGAGACTGCGGGAGTGAGGACCAACCGAGCATTGTCGCACAGAGGGAAACCTGTCACCACTAGGAGAGAGCGTTACGGTGATTTTGCCGGCCGCGCACCTCCACTGCGTGACATTGTTCAACATCCTTAACCAAGTCAAGCACTGAGACTGCGGGAGGGAGGACCGAACGTTGTTTAATTAAACATAATACTATTGAATGCAGACATGACGACACAATTAAATTAAAGGTAGATCAGGACAGGACCTTCGTGTTGGTATGAACATATTTTCTTATTGAGCTTTGGTTCTCGAGAAATAGACATTTGAAAAATGACAGACACGCTAGACTTAAACTGACGGTATATCAGGAAAAGGCCTTCGTGTTGGTATAAAAATATTTTCTTATTGAGCTTTGGTTCTCGGGTAATATAGATTTGAAAAATGTCTTCTTGTATATTACACCATATTCACTCTGCACCACCAATCCAATCTGAAAACATAGGAAAAGGCCTTAATTGTCTTCTAGCAGTAGTGAATTATTGTTAATTAACGCTTATGAGACGGGTTCCCTTCGTTTAGAGCCGGGAGAGGCAAGGGTTGGTGTGTAGCGGTGATCCTCCCATTTAGCAATGTTGTAGTATTACCCGCTATTACGGAAGCACCAAACGTCATTAAGAAAAACTGTAGCACCATCGTGTAGGTGATAGAATGCCGCATATGATAAGGCTAAATTGATGACATTATAACTAATCCTATTATCAGATAATTGAATGGTGCTAGCTAGCAGTAAAGCGGATTACCCTAGTGGGCTCTTGTCGTTGTTCTTTTCGTGTTGTTTTCATATGCAACTCGATAATTCACTATATGCAACCAATGTGTCAGAATTCACTCGCGAGTCAGGTTAGAGTTCAGTCTGGAACGGCATGTTGCATATCCATTAATTTTAGTGAATGAGGACCGATGCGCGGTTGCATATGAGTTGTCACGGGCTGGTTGAGTCCGTCGCGGCACTGGACTGGTTTGGTTACCTATGGGTAAAATTGGTGTTTCTTCACGCCTAGATCAAAATGTCTAATAGATGTACTGCATTCTATTAGTTTGTTGAGCAGAGCAGAGTAGTAGTAGTAGTAGTACCTGCTTCTTGTCCCGAAAGATTTGAATTTTCATTAATTGACTGTTAAAATGACTGTAGGTTCCGTCACGCCCCCCGATGTCGGAATCCTACTGGCAAGTCTGGATTGACGACTTAACACAGTTTTCTAAGTAATTCGCCATGATTTTGGATGCTGTGTAATGCACTGCATTATTCTTTCAGCCCCCGTTTTTTTTTAATGTTGGGGGCGCCCTAACTCAGTACTGCGATCGTAGCAGTATTCAGTTTGTAATAATGTGGTGCACCTTTCCACTTTCATGGCCGCGACATTTGACAATATCTGTTGGTTTGTGAATTAAATTTATTAAACAATTTTTTTCTCCGACCACCCTTTCGAGTTGTATCTGTTTGCGTTTATTAGCGTGGCACAAGCCTATCATGTTGCGCTTTGGACTTATAAAAAAAACTTTGGTTTAATATTATTGATTTAGTAATGACTTTTTTTTTGTGTGTGTGTGTTCGTTCCCCCGTCCTTATTATTATTATTATTATTATGTCTGTAGCGGCAGCAGCTGCATGATGATGCTATGTGAGACGCGTTCCCGGCGGCGGGCGGGCGGGAGAGGCAGGGAGAGAGGGGTTGGTTGGTTGATTGGTGTCGCCGTGAGGGTCTAATTTATCAATGGTGTTGCATTAGCGGGTATTACGGAAGCACCAAACGTCATTAGGAAAAACTGAAACTACCATCGTGTAGGTGATAGAATGCCGCATATGATCAGCTCAAATAAATGTCATAATGACTTTATCTATGACGAGATAATTAAGGTAGAATGAAATAGCGCATAAACATTTTTGTTCGACATGTTGTACTTCAACTCGTCGCAATTCCGTTATTTTTGCTTGCTTTCAATTTTTAATCATTGTTTCGAGTTGTGCAAGGTTGGCTGATTCCTACGGTATGAAACACTTATTGATAGAAAAAAGAATGGGTGGTTGAAATTGTCGATCAAGTCAAATCCTTGAAAACCGGCGTTGGCCATTTTTGGGTCGATTTTGCTATTTTGGGGATGGTCTGCCTTTTTTACCGGCTACAATATTTTTTATCATTACTTATGGTACATCATAGGGATCGGCAAAGTGTGTAGATTAGGAATCCGGGCTTGAAAATAGCATGCGGGTAAATTTAAAGGAAGTTACAGCGAGTTGAAGCAGAACATTTGAAAAAATTCTTTATGCGCTATTTTTTTGTTCGTCAATTATTTTATAAGAGATGTGATTTTATTGTTATCAATTTTATCTCACGATATGCATTATTGTATGACGAAGACGATGGTGTTCTCAGTTTTTCTTAGTGATGTCTGGTTGTCTGGTAATATTGGGTAAGACTACAACATTTCAAAGTAGGCACCTTGGCTGTCCAGATTGTGAGTCTCAGAGTGCCAACACTCGCCTCTCCCGAACTAGAACTGCGGGAGAGGCGCGGGATGAACAAGGTTACCTAGCTCTAGCAACTGTAACACATATTAAGTCCTTCTTTCCGTACTAAAATTTGGAGGAGAGGCAAGCGTTGCAGATCTCTACACACTCTGCTTTGGTTTCTCGTCGCTGCTGTGTGTGTGTGTGTGTGTTCACGATGGCAGCGCGGGACACTGTTCCACCTCCTCCACTGACACTGCGGGAGGAGCGAACCGAGCGTTGTCGCACAGAGTGAAGGCTGGAGAGAGCGTTACGATGAGTTTGCCGGCCGGGCACCTCCACTGACTCTGCCTTGGGCAGGCAGGCAGCAGCGCGAGAATATTCATTGCTGAGACTGCGGGAGTGAGGACCAACCGAGCATTGTCGCACAGAGTGAAACCTGGAGCGAGCGTTAGGGTGATTTTGCCGGCCGGGCACCTCCACTGACTCTGCCTTTGGCAGGCAGGCACCAGCGCGGGACATCATTCATTGCTGAGACTGCGGGAGTGAGGACCAACCGAGCATTGTCGCACAGAGTGAAACCTGGAGCGAGCGTTAGGGTGATTTTGCCGGCCGGGCACCTCCACTGACTCTGCCTTTGGCAGGCAGGCACCAGCGCGGGACATTCATCATTGCTGAGACTGCGGGAGTGAGGACCAACCGAGCATTGTCGCACAGAGTGAAACCTGGAGCGAGCGTTAGGGTGATTTTGCCGGCCGGGCACCTCCACTGACTCTGCCTTTGGCAGGCAGGCACCAGCGCGGGACATTCATCATTGCTGAGACTGCGGGAGTGAGGACCAACCGAGCATTGTCGCACAGAGTGAAACCTGGAGCGAGCGTTAGGGTGATTTTGCCGGCCGGGCACCTCCACTGACTCTGCCTTTGGCAGGCAGGCACCAGCGCGGGACATTCATCATTGCTGAGACTGCGGGAGTGAGGACCAACCGAGCATTGTCGCACAGAGGGAAACCTGTCACCACTAGGAGAGAGCGTTACGGTGATTTTGCCGGCCGCGCACCTCCACTGCGTGACATTGTTCAACATCCTTAACCAAGTCAAGCACTGAGACTGCGGGAGGGAGGACCGAACGTTGTTTAATTAAACATAATACTATTGAATGCAGACATGACGACACAATTAAATTAAAGGTAGATCAGGACAGGACCTTCGTGTTGGTATGAACATATTTTCTTATTGAGCTTTGGTTCTCGAGAAATAGACATTTGAAAAATGACAGACACGCTAGACTTAAACTGACGGTATATCAGGAAAAGGCCTTCGTGTTGGTATAAAAATATTTTCTTATTGAGCTTTGGTTCTCGGGTAATATAGATTTGAAAAATGTCTTCTTGTATATTACACCATATTCACTCTGCACCACCAATCCAATCTGAAAACATAGGAAAAGGCCTTAATTGTCTTCTAGCAGTAGTGAATTATTGTTAATTAACGCTTATGAGACGGGTTCCCTTCGTTTAGAGCCGGGAGAGGCAAGGGTTGGTGTAGCGGTGATCCTCCCATTTAGCAATGTTGTAGTATTACCCGCTATTACGGAAGCACCAAACGTCATTAAGAAAAACTGTAGTCACCATCGTGTAGGTGATAAAATGCCGCATATGATAAGGCTAAATTGATGACATTATAACTAATCCTATTATCAGATAATTGAATGGTGCTAGCTAGCAGTAAAGCGGATTACCCTAGTGGGCTCTTGTCGTTGTTCTTTTCGTGTTGTTTTCATATGCAACTCGATAATTCACTATATGCAACCAATGTGTCAGAATTCACTCGCGAGTCAGGTTAGAGTTCAGTCTGGAACGGCATGTTGCATATCCATTAATTTTAGTGAATGAGGACCGATGCGCGGTTGCATATGAGTTGTCACGGGCTGGTTGAGTCCGTCGCGGCACTGGACTGGTTTGGTTACCTATGGGTAAAATTGGTGTTTCTTCACGCCTAGATCAAAATGTCTAATAGATGTACTGCATTCTATTAGTTTGTTGAGCAGAGCAGAGTAGTAGTAGTAGTAGTACCTGCTTCTTGTCCCGAAAGATTTGAATTTTCATTAATTGACTGTTAAAATGACTGTAGGTTCCGTCACGCCCCCCGATGTCGGAATCCTACTGGCAAGTCTGGATTGAATTTAACAGTTTTCTAACCCACTCGCCATGATTTTGGATGCTGTGTAATAATGCACTGCATTATTCTTTCAGCCCCCCGTTTTTTTTTTAATGTTGGGGGGCGCTCTAACTCAGTACTGCGATCGTAGCAGTATTGAGTTTGTAATAATGAGGTGCACCTTTCCACTTTCATGGCCGCGACATTTGACAATATATCAGTTGGTTTGTGAATTAAATTTATCTATCGAATTTATTTTTCTGACCACCCTTTTGATTTGTATCTGTTTGCGTTTAATCGCGTGCCACAAGCCTATCATGTTGCGCTTTTGGACTTATAAAAAAAACTTTGGTTTAATATTATTGATTTAGTAATGACTTTTTTTTTGTGTGTGTGTGTGTTCGTTCCCCCGTCCTTATTATTATTATTATTATTATGTCTGTAGCGGCAGCAGCTGCATGATGATGCTATGTGAGACGCGTTCCCGGCGGCGGGCGGGCGGGAGAGGCAGGGAGAGAGGGGTTGGTTGGTTGATTGGTGTCGCCGTGAGGGTCTAATTTATCAATGGTGTTGCATTAGCGGGTATTACGGAAGCACCAAACGTCATTAGGAAAAACTGAAACTACCATCGTGTAGGTGATAGAATGCCGCATATGATCAGCTCAAATAAATGTCATAATGACTTTATCTATGACGAGATAATTAAGGTAGAATGAAATAGCGCATAAACATTTTTGTTCGACATGTTGTACTTCAACTCGTCGCAATTCCGTTATTTTTGCTTGCTTTCAATTTTTAATCATTGTTTCGAGTTGTGCAAGGTTGGCTGATTCCTACGGTATGAAACACTTATTGATAGAAAAAAGAATGGGTGGTTGAAATTGTCGATCAAGTCAAATCCTTGAAAACCGGCGTTGGCCATTTTTGGGTCGATTTTGCTATTTTGGGGATGGTCTGCCTTTTTTACCGGCTACAATATTTTTTATCATTACTTATGGTACATCATAGGGATCGGCAAAGTGTGTAGATTAGGAATCCGGGCTTGAAAATAGCATGCGGGTAAATTTAAAGGAAGTTACAGCGAGTTGAAGCAGAACATTTGAAAAAATTCTTTATGCGCTATTTTTTTGTTCGTCAATTATTTTATAAGAGATGTGATTTTATTGTTATCAATTTTATCTCACGATATGCATTATTGTATGACGAAGACGATGGTGTTCTCAGTTTTTCTTAGTGATGTCTGGTTGTCTGGTAATATTGGGTAAGACTACAACATTTCAAAGTAGGCACCTTGGCTGTCCAGATTGTGAGTCTCAGAGTGCCAACACTCGCCTCTCCCGAACTAGAACTGCGGGAGAGGCGCGGGATGAACAAGGTTACCTAGCTCTAGCAACTGTAACACATATTAAGTCCTTCTTTCCGTACTAAAATTTGGAGGAGAGGCAAGCGTTGCAGATCTCTACACACTCTGCTTTGGTTTCTCGTCGCTGCTGTGTGTGTGTGTGTGTTCACGATGGCAGCGCGGGACACTGTTCCACCTCCTCCACTGACACTGCGGGAGGAGCGAACCGAGCGTTGTCGCACAGAGTGAAGGCTGGAGAGAGCGTTACGATGAGTTTGCCGGCCGGGCACCTCCACTGACTCTGCCTTGGGCAGGCAGGCAGCAGCGCGAGAATATTCATTGCTGAGACTGCGGGAGTGAGGACCAACCGAGCATTGTCGCACAGAGTGAAACCTGGAGCGAGCGTTAGGGTGATTTTGCCGGCCGGGCACCTCCACTGACTCTGCCTTTGGCAGGCAGGCACCAGCGCGGGACATTCATCATTGCTGAGACTGCGGGAGTGAGGACCAACCGAGCATTGTCGCACAGAGTGAAACCTGGAGCGAGCGTTAGGGTGATTTTGCCGGCCGGGCACCTCCACTGACTCTGCCTTTGGCAGGCAGGCACCAGCGCGGGACATTCATCATTGCTGAGACTGCGGGAGTGAGGACCAACCGAGCATTGTCGCACAGAGTGAAACCTGGAGCGAGCGTTAGGGTGATTTTGCCGGCCGGGCACCTCCACTGACTCTGCCTTTGGCAGGCAGGCACCAGCGCGGGACATTCATCATTGCTGAGACTGCGGGAGTGAGGACCAACCGAGCATTGTCGCACAGAGTGAAACCTGGAGCGAGCGTTAGGGTGATTTTGCCGGCCGGGCACCTCCACTGACTCTGCCTTTGGCAGGCAGGCACCAGCGCGGGACATTCATCATTGCTGAGACTGCGGGAGTGAGGACCAACCGAGCATTGTCGCACAGAGGGAAACCTGTCACCACTAGGAGAGAGCGTTACGGTGATTTTGCCGGCCGCGCACCTCCACTGCGTGACATTGTTCAACATCCTTAACCAAGTCAAGCACTGAGACTGCGGGAGGGAGGACCGAACGTTGTTTAATTAAACATAATACTATTGAATGCAGACATGACGACACAATTAAATTAAAGGTAGATTAGGAAAGGACCTTCGTGTTGGTATGAACATATTTTCTTATTGAGCTTTGGTTCTCGAGAAATAAACATTTGAAAAATGACAGACACTCTAGACTTAAACTGACGGTATATCAGGAAAAGGCCTTTAGGTGTTGGTATAAAAATATTTTCTTATTGACCTTTGGTTCTCGGGTAATATAGATTTGAAAAATGTCTTCTTGTATATTACACCATATTCACTCTGCACCACCAATCCAATCTGAAAACATAGGAAAAGGCCTTAATTGTCTTGTAGCAGTAGTGAATTATTGTTAATTAACGCTTATGAGACGGGTTCCCTGCGTTTAGAGCCGGGAGAGACAAGGGTTGGGTGTGTAGCGGTGATCCTCCCATTTAGCAATGTTGTAGTATTACCCGCTATTACGGAAGCACCAAACGTCATTCAGAAAAACTGTACTCACCATCGTGTAGGTGATAGAATGCCGCATATGATAAGGCTAAATTGATGACATTATAACTAATCCTATTATCAGATAATTGAATGGTGCTAGCTAGCAGTAAAGCGGATTACCCTAGTGGGCTCTTGTCGTTGTTCTTTTCGTGTTGTTTTCATATGCAACTCGATAATTCACTATATGCAACCAATGTGTCAGAATTCACTCGCGAGTCAGGTTAGAGTTCAGTTCGGAACGGCATGTTGCATATCCATTAATTTTAGTGAATGAGGACCGATGCGCGGTTGCATATGAGTTGTCACGGGCTGGTTGAGTCCGTCGCGGCACTGGACTGGTTTGGTTACCTATGGGTAAAATTGGTGTTTCTTCACGCCTAGATCAAAATGTCTAATAGATGTACTGCATTCTATTAGTTTGTTGAGCAGAGCAGAGTAGTAGTAGTAGTAGTACCTGCTTCTTGTCCCGAAAGATTTGAATTTTCATTAATTGACTGTTAAAATGACTGTAGGTTCCGTCACGCCCCCCGATGTCGGAATCCTACTGGCAAGTCTGGATTGAATTTAACAGTTTTCTAACCCACTCGCCATGATTTTGGATGCTGTGTAATAATGCACTGCATTATTCTTTCAGCCCCCCGTTTTTTTTTTAATGTTGGGGGGCGCTCTAACTCAGTACTGCGATCGTAGCAGTATTGAGTTTGTAATAATGAGGTGCACCTTTCCACTTTCATGGCCGCGACATTTGACAATATATCAGTTGGTTTGTGAATTAAATTTATCTATCGAATTTATTTTTCTGACCACCCTTTTGATTTGTATCTGTTTGCGTTTAATCGCGTGCCACAAGCCTATCATGTTGCGCTTTTGGACTTATAAAAAAAACTTTGGTTTAATATTATTGATTTAGTAATGACTTTTTTTTTGTGTGTGTGTGTGTTCGTTCCCCCGTCCTTATTATTATTATTATTATGTCTGTAGCGGCAGCAGCTGCATGATGATGCTATGTGAGACGCGTTCGTTCCCGGCGGCGGGCGGGCGGGAGAGGCAGGGAGAGAGGGGTTGGTTGGTTGATTGGTGTCGCCGTGAGGGTCTAATTTATCAATGGTGTTGCATTAGCGGGTATTACGGAAGCACCAAACGTCATTAGGAAAAACTGAAACTACCATCGTGTAGGTGATAGAATGCCGCATATGATCAGCTCAAATAAATGTCATAATGACTTTATCTATGACGAGATAATTAAGGTAGAATGAAATAGCGCATAAACATTTTTGTTCGACATGTTGTACTTCAACTCGTCGCAATTCCGTTATTTTTGCTTGCTTTCAATTTTTAATCATTGTTTCGAGTTGTGCAAGGTTGGCTGATTCCTACGGTATGAAACACTTATTGATAGAAAAAAGAATGGGTGGTTGAAATTGTCGATCAAGTCAAATCCTTGAAAACCGGCGTTGGCCATTTTTGGGTCGATTTTGCTATTTTGGGGATGGTCTGCCTTTTTACCGGCTACAATATTTTTTATCATTACTTATGGTACATCATAGGGATCGGCAAAGTGTGTAGATTAGGAATCCGGGCTTGAAAATAGCATGCGGGTAAATTTAAAGGAAGTTACAGCGAGTTGAAGCAGAACATTTGAAAAAATTCTTTATGCGCTATTTTTTTGTTCGTCAATTATTTTATAAGAGATGTGATTTTATTGTTATCAATTTTATCTCACGATATGCATTATTGTATGACGAAGACGATGGTGTTCTCAGTTTTTCTTAGTGATGTCTGGTTGTCTGGTAATATTGGGTAAGACTACAACATTTCAAAGTAGGCACCTTGGCTGTCCAGATTGTGAGTCTCAGAGTGCCAACACTCGCCTCTCCCGAACTAGAACTGCGGGAGAGGCGCGGGATGAACAAGGTTACCTAGCTCTAGCAACTGTAACACATATTAAGTCCTTCTTTCCGTACTAAAATTTGGAGGAGAGGCAAGCGTTGCAGATCTCTACACACTCTGCTTTGGTTTCTCGTCGCTGCTGTGTGTGTGTGTGTGTTCACGATGGCAGCGCGGGACACTGTTCCACCTCCTCCACTGACACTGCGGGAGGAGCGAACCGAGCGTTGTCGCACAGAGTGAAGGCTGGAGAGAGCGTTACGATGAGTTTGCCGGCCGGGCACCTCCACTGACTCTGCCTTGGGCAGGCAGGCAGCAGCGCGAGAATATTCATTGCTGAGACTGCGGGAGTGAGGACCAACCGAGCATTGTCGCACAGAGTGAAACCTGGAGCGAGCGTTAGGGTGATTTTGCCGGCCGGGCACCTCCACTGACTCTGCCTTTGGCAGGCAGGCACCAGCGCGGGACATTCATCATTGCTGAGACTGCGGGAGTGAGGACCAACCGAGCATTGTCGCACAGAGTGAAACCTGGAGCGAGCGTTAGGGTGATTTTGCCGGCCGGGCACCTCCACTGACTCTGCCTTTGGCAGGCAGGCACCAGCGCGGGACATTCATCATTGCTGAGACTGCGGGAGTGAGGACCAACCGAGCATTGTCGCACAGAGTGAAACCTGGAGCGAGCGTTAGGGTGATTTTGCCGGCCGGGCACCTCCACTGACTCTGCCTTTGGCAGGCAGGCACCAGCGCGGGACATTCATCATTGCTGAGACTGCGGGAGTGAGGACCAACCGAGCATTGTCGCACAGAGTGAAACCTGGAGCGAGCGTTAGGGTGATTTTGCCGGCCGGGCACCTCCACTGACTCTGCCTTTGGCAGGCAGGCACCAGCGCGGGACATTCATCATTGCTGAGACTGCGGGAGTGAGGACCAACCGAGCATTGTCGCACAGAGGGAAACCTGTCACCACTAGGAGAGAGCGTTACGGTGATTTTGCCGGCCGCGCACCTCCACTGCGTGACATTGTTCAACATCCTTAACCAAGTCAAGCACTGAGACTGCGGGAGGGAGGACCGAACGTTGTTTAATTAAACATAATACTATTGAATGCAGACATGACGACACAATTAAATTAAAGGTAGATCAGGACAGGACCTTCGTGTTGGTATGAACATATTTTCTTATTGAGCTTTGGTTCTCGAGAAATAGACATTTGAAAAATGACAGACACGCTAGACTTAAACTGACGGTATATCAGGAAAAGGCCTTCGTGTTGGTATAAAAATATTTTCTTATTGAGCTTTGGTTCTCGGGTAATATAGATTTGAAAAATGTCTTCTTGTATATTACACCATATTCACTCTGCACCACCAATCCAATCTGAAAACATAGGAAAAGGCCTTAATTGTCTTGTAGCAGTAGTGAATTATTGTTAATTAACGCTTATGAGACGGGTTCCCTTCGTTTAGAGCCGGGAGAGGCAAGGGTTGGTGTGTAGCGGTGATCCTCCCATTTAGCAATGTTGTAGTATTACCCGCTATTACGGAAGCACCAAACGTCATTAAGAAAAACTGTAGTCACCATCGTGTAGGTGATAGAATGCCGCATATGATAAGGCTAAATTGATGACATTATAACTAATCCTATTATCAGATAATTGAATGGTGCTAGCTAGCAGTAAAGCGGATTACCCTAGTGGGCTCTTGTCGTTGTTCTTTTCGTGTTGTTTTCATATGCAACTCGATAATTCACTATATGCAACCAATGTGTCAGAATTCACTCGCGAGTCAGGTTAGAGTTCAGTCTGGAACGGCATGTTGCATATCCATTAATTTTAGTGAATGAGGACCGATGCGCGGTTGCATATGAGTTGTCACGGGCTGGTTGAGTCCGTCGCGGCACTGGACTGGTTTGGTTACCTATGGGTAAAATTGGTGTTTCTTCACGCCTAGATCAAAATGTCTAATAGATGTACTGCATTCTATTAGTTTGTTGAGCAGAGCAGAGTAGTAGTAGTAGTACCTGCTTCTTGTCCCGAAAGATTTGAATTTTCATTAATTGACTGTTAAAATGACTGTAGGTTCCGTCACGCCCCCCGATGTCGGAATCCTACTGGCAAGTCTGGATTGAATTTAACAGTTTTCTAACCCACTCGCCATGATTTTGGATGCTGTGTAATAATGCACTGCATTATTCTTTCAGCCCCCCGTTTTTTTTTTAATGTTGGGGGGCGCTCTAACTCAGTACTGCGATCGTAGCAGTATTGAGTTTGTAATAATGAGGTGCACCTTTCCACTTTCATGGCCGCGACATTTGACAATATATCAGTTGGTTTGTGAATTAAATTTATCTATCGAATTTATTTTTCTGACCACCCTTTTGATTTGTATCTGTTTGCGTTTAATCGCGTGCCACAAGCCTATCATGTTGCGCTTTTGGACTTATAAAAAAAACTTTGGTTTAATATTATTGATTTAGTAATGACTTTTTTTTTGTGTGTGTGTTCGTTCCCCCGTCCTTATTATTATTATTATTATTATGTCTGTAGCGGCAGCAGCTGCATGATGATGCTATGTGAGACGCGTTCCCGGCGGCGGGCGGGCGGGAGAGGCAGGGAGAGAGGGGTTGGTTGGTTGATTGGTGTCGCCGTGAGGGTCTAATTTATCAATGGTGTTGCATTAGCGGGTATTACGGAAGCACCAAACGTCATTAGGAAAAACTGAAACTACCATCGTGTAGGTGATAGAATGCCGCATATGATCAGCTCAAATAAATGTCATAATGACTTTATCTATGACGAGATAATTAAGGTAGAATGAAATAGCGCATAAACATTTTTGTTCGACATGTTGTACTTCAACTCGTCGCAATTCCGTTATTTTTGCTTGCTTTCAATTTTTAATCATTGTTTCGAGTTGTGCAAGGTTGGCTGATTCCTACGGTATGAAACACTTATTGATAGAAAAAAGAATGGGTGGTTGAAATTGTCGATCAAGTCAAATCCTTGAAAACCGGCGTTGGCCATTTTTGGGTCGATTTTGCTATTTTGGGGATGGTCTGCCTTTTTTACCGGCTAGAATATTTTTTATCATTACTTATGGTACATCATAGGGATCGGCAAAGTGTGTAGATTAGGAATCCGGGCTTGAAAATAGCATGCGGGTAAATTTAAAGGAAGTTACAGCGAGTTGAAGCAGAACATTTGAAAAAATTCTTTATGCGCTATTTTTTTGTTCGTCAATTATTTTATAAGAGATGTGATTTTATTGTTATCAATTTTATCTCACGATATGCATTATTGTATGACGAAGACGATGGTGTTCTCAGTTTTTCTTAGTGATGTCTGGTTGTCTGGTAATATTGGGTAAGACTACAACATTTCAAAGTAGGCACCTTGGCTGTCCAGATTGTGAGTCTCAGAGTGCCAACACTCGCCTCTCCCGAACTAGAACTGCGGGAGAGGCGCGGGATGAACAAGGTTACCTAGCTCTAGCAACTGTAACACATATTAAGTCCTTCTTTCCGTACTAAAATTTGGAGGAGAGGCAAGCGTTGCAGATCTCTACACACTCTGCTTTGGTTTCTCGTCGCTGCTGTGTGTGTGTGTGTGTTCACGATGGCAGCGCGGGACACTGTTCCACCTCCTCCACTGACACTGCGGGAGGAGCGAACCGAGCGTTGTCGCACAGAGTGAAGGCTGGAGAGAGCGTTACGATGAGTTTGCCGGCCGGGCACCTCCACTGACTCTGCCTTGGGCAGGCAGGCAGCAGCGCGAGAATATTCATTGCTGAGACTGCGGGAGTGAGGACCAACCGAGCATTGTCGCACAGAGTGAAACCTGGAGCGAGCGTTAGGGTGATTTTGCCGGCCGGGCACCTCCACTGACTCTGCCTTTGGCAGGCAGGCACCAGCGCGGGACATTCATCATTGCTGAGACTGCGGGAGTGAGGACCAACCGAGCATTGTCGCACAGAGTGAAACCTGGAGCGAGCGTTAGGGTGATTTTGCCGGCCGGGCACCTCCACTGACTCTGCCTTTGGCAGGCAGGCACCAGCGCGGGACATTCATCATTGCTGAGACTGCGGGAGTGAGGACCAACCGAGCATTGTCGCACAGAGTGAAACCTGGAGCGAGCGTTAGGGTGATTTTGCCGGCCGGGCACCTCCACTGACTCTGCCTTTGGCAGGCAGGCACCAGCGCGGGACATTCATCATTGCTGAGACTGCGGGAGTGAGGACCAACCGAGCATTGTCGCACAGAGTGAAACCTGGAGCGAGCGTTAGGGTGATTTTGCCGGCCGGGCACCTCCACTGACTCTGCCTTTGGCAGGCAGGCACCAGCGCGGGACATTCATCATTGCTGAGACTGCGGGAGTGAGGACCAACCGAGCATTGTCGCACAGAGGGAAACCTGTCACCACTAGGAGAGAGCGTTACGGTGATTTTGCCGGCCGCGCACCTCCACTGCGTGACATTGTTCAACATCCTTAACCAAGTCAAGCACTGAGACTGCGGGAGGGAGGACCGAACGTTGTTTAATTAAACATAATACTATTGAATGCAGACATGACGACACAATTAAATTAAAGGTAGATCAGGACAGGACCTTCGTGTTGGTATGAACATATTTTCTTATTGAGCTTTGGTTCTCGAGAAATAGACATTTGAAAAATGACAGACACGCTAGACTTAAACTGACGGTATATCAGGAAAAGGCCTTCGTGTTGGTATAAAAATATTTTCTTATTGAGCTTTGGTTCTCGGGTAATATAGATTTGAAAAATGTCTTCTTGTATATTACACCATATTCACTCTGCACCACCAATCCAATCTGAAAACATAGGAAAAGGCCTTAATTGTCTTCTAGCAGTAGTGAATTATTGTTAATTAACGCTTATGAGACGGGTTCCCTTCGTTTAGAGCCGGGAGAGGCAAGGGTTGGTGTAGCGGTGATCCTCCCATTTAGCAATGTTGTAGTATTACCCGCTATTACGGAAGCACCAAACGTCATTAAGAAAAACTGTAGTCACCATCGTGTAGGTGATAAAATGCCGCATATGATAAGGCTAAATTGATGACATTATAACTAATCCTATTATCAGATAATTGAATGGTGCTAGCTAGCAGTAAAGCGGATTACCCTAGTGGGCTCTTGTCGTTGTTCTTTTCGTGTTGTTTTCATATGCAACTCGATAATTCACTATATGCAACCAATGTGTCAGAATTCACTCGCGAGTCAGGTTAGAGTTCAGTCTGGAACGGCATGTTGCATATCCATTAATTTTAGTGAATGAGGACCGATGCGCGGTTGCATATGAGTTGTCACGGGCTGGTTGAGTCCGTCGCGGCACTGGACTGGTTTGGTTACCTATGGGTAAAATTGGTGTTTCTTCACGCCTAGATCAAAATGTCTAATAGATGTACTGCATTCTATTAGTTTGTTGAGCAGAGCAGAGTAGTAGTAGTAGTACCTGCTTCTTGTCCCGAAAGATTTGAATTTTCATTAATTGACTGTTAAAATGACTGTAGGTTCCGTCACGCCCCCCGATGTCGGAATCCTACTGGCAAGTCTGGATTGAATTTAACAGTTTTCTAACCCACTCGCCATGATTTTGGATGCTGTGTAATAATGCACTGCATTATTCTTTCAGCCCCCCGTTTTTTTTTTAATGTTGGGGGGCGCTCTAACTCAGTACTGCGATCGTAGCAGTATTGAGTTTGTAATAATGAGGTGCACCTTTCCACTTTCATGGCCGCGACATTTGACAATATATCAGTTGGTTTGTGAATTAAATTTATCTATCGAATTTATTTTTCTGACCACCCTTTTGATTTGTATCTGTTTGCGTTTAATCGCGTGCCACAAGCCTATCATGTTGCGCTTTTGGACTTATAAAAAAAACTTTGGTTTAATATTATTGATTTAGTAATGACTTTTTTTTTGTGTGTGTGTTCGTTCCCCCGTCCTTATTATTATTATTATTATTATGTCTGTAGCGGCAGCAGCTGCATGATGATGCTATGTGAGACGCGTTCCCGGCGGCGGGCGGGCGGGAGAGGCAGGGAGAGAGGGGTTGGTTGGTTGATTGGTGTCGCCGTGAGGGTCTAATTTATCAATGGTGTTGCATTAGCGGGTATTACGGAAGCACCAAACGTCATTAGGAAAAACTGAAACTACCATCGTGTAGGTGATAGAATGCCGCATATGATCAGCTCAAATAAATGTCATAATGACTTTATCTATGACGAGATAATTAAGGTAGAATGAAATAGCGCATAAACATTTTTGTTCGACATGTTGTACTTCAACTCGTCGCAATTCCGTTATTTTTGCTTGCTTTCAATTTTTAATCATTGTTTCGAGTTGTGCAAGGTTGGCTGATTCCTACGGTATGAAACACTTATTGATAGAAAAAAGAATGGGTGGTTGAAATTGTCGATCAAGTCAAATCCTTGAAAACCGGCGTTGGCCATTTTTGGGTCGATTTTGCTATTTTGGGGATGGTCTGCCTTTTTTACCGGCTAGAATATTTTTTATCATTACTTATGGTACATCATAGGGATCGGCAAAGTGTGTAGATTAGGAATCCGGGCTTGAAAATAGCATGCGGGTAAATTTAAAGGAAGTTACAGCGAGTTGAAGCAGAACATTTGAAAAAATTCTTTATGCGCTATTTTTTTGTTCGTCAATTATTTTATAAGAGATGTGATTTTATTGTTATCAATTTTATCTCACGATATGCATTATTGTATGACGAAGACGATGGTGTTCTCAGTTTTTCTTAGTGATGTCTGGTTGTCTGGTAATATTGGGTAAGACTACAACATTTCAAAGTAGGCACCTTGGCTGTCCAGATTGTGAGTCTCAGAGTGCCAACACTCGCCTCTCCCGAACTAGAACTGCGGGAGAGGCGCGGGATGAACAAGGTTACCTAGCTCTAGCAACTGTAACACATATTAAGTCCTTCTTTCCGTACTAAAATTTGGAGGAGAGGCAAGCGTTGCAGATCTCTACACACTCTGCTTTGGTTTCTCGTCGCTGCTGTGTGTGTGTGTGTGTTCACGATGGCAGCGCGGGACACTGTTCCACCTCCTCCACTGACACTGCGGGAGGAGCGAACCGAGCGTTGTCGCACAGAGTGAAGGCTGGAGAGAGCGTTACGATGAGTTTGCCGGCCGGGCACCTCCACTGACTCTGCCTTGGGCAGGCAGGCAGCAGCGCGAGAATATTCATTGCTGAGACTGCGGGAGTGAGGACCAACCGAGCATTGTCGCACAGAGTGAAACCTGGAGCGAGCGTTAGGGTGATTTTGCCGGCCGGGCACCTCCACTGACTCTGCCTTTGGCAGGCAGGCACCAGCGCGGGACATTCATCATTGCTGAGACTGCGGGAGTGAGGACCAACCGAGCATTGTCGCACAGAGTGAAACCTGGAGCGAGCGTTAGGGTGATTTTGCCGGCCGGGCACCTCCACTGACTCTGCCTTTGGCAGGCAGGCACCAGCGCGGGACATTCATCATTGCTGAGACTGCGGGAGTGAGGACCAACCGAGCATTGTCGCACAGAGTGAAACCTGGAGCGAGCGTTAGGGTGATTTTGCCGGCCGGGCACCTCCACTGACTCTGCCTTTGGCAGGCAGGCACCAGCGCGGGACATTCATCATTGCTGAGACTGCGGGAGTGAGGACCAACCGAGCATTGTCGCACAGAGTGAAACCTGGAGCGAGCGTTAGGGTGATTTTGCCGGCCGGGCACCTCCACTGACTCTGCCTTTGGCAGGCAGGCACCAGCGCGGGACATTCATCATTGCTGAGACTGCGGGAGTGAGGACCAACCGAGCATTGTCGCACAGAGGGAAACCTGTCACCACTAGGAGAGAGCGTTACGGTGATTTTGCCGGCCGCGCACCTCCACTGCGTGACATTGTTCAACATCCTTAACCAAGTCAAGCACTGAGACTGCGGGAGGGAGGACCGAACGTTGTTTAATTAAACATAATACTATTGAATGCAGACATGACGACACAATTAAATTAAAGGTAGATCAGGACAGGACCTTCGTGTTGGTATGAACATATTTTCTTATTGAGCTTTGGTTCTCGAGAAATAGACATTTGAAAAATGACAGACACGCTAGACTTAAACTGACGGTATATCAGGAAAAGGCCTTCGTGTTGGTATAAAAATATTTTCTTATTGAGCTTTGGTTCTCGGGTAATATAGATTTGAAAAATGTCTTCTTGTATATTACACCATATTCACTCTGCACCACCAATCCAATCTGAAAACATAGGAAAAGGCCTTAATTGTCTTCTAGCAGTAGTGAATTATTGTTAATTAACGCTTATGAGACGGGTTCCCTTCGTTTAGAGCCGGGAGAGGCAAGGGTTGGTGTAGCGGTGATCCTCCCATTTAGCAATGTTGTAGTATTACCCGCTATTACGGAAGCACCAAACGTCATTAAGAAAAACTGTAGTCACCATCGTGTAGGTGATAAAATGCCGCATATGATAAGGCTAAATTGATGACATTATAACTAATCCTATTATCAGATAATTGAATGGTGCTAGCTAGCAGTAAAGCGGATTACCCTAGTGGGCTCTTGTCGTTGTTCTTTTCGTGTTGTTTTCATATGCAACTCGATAATTCACTATATGCAACCAATGTGTCAGAATTCACTCGCGAGTCAGGTTAGAGTTCAGTCTGGAACGGCATGTTGCATATCCATTAATTTTAGTGAATGAGGACCGATGCGCGGTTGCATATGAGTTGTCACGGGCTGGTTGAGTCCGTCGCGGCACTGGACTGGTTTGGTTACCTATGGGTAAAATTGGTGTTTCTTCACGCCTAGATCAAAATGTCTAATAGATGTACTGCATTCTATTAGTTTGTTGAGCAGAGCAGAGTAGTAGTAGTAGTACCTGCTTCTTGTCCCGAAAGATTTGAATTTTCATTAATTGACTGTTAAAATGACTGTAGGTTCCGTCACGCCCCCCGATGTCGGAATCCTACTGGCAAGTCTGGATTGAATTTAACAGTTTTCTAACCCACTCGCCATGATTTTGGATGCTGTGTAATAATGCACTGCATTATTCTTTCAGCCCCCCGTTTTTTTTTTAATGTTGGGGGGCGCTCTAACTCAGTACTGCGATCGTAGCAGTATTGAGTTTGTAATAATGAGGTGCACCTTTCCACTTTCATGGCCGCGACATTTGACAATATATCAGTTGGTTTGTGAATTAAATTTATCTATCGAATTTATTTTTCTGACCACCCTTTTGATTTGTATCTGTTTGCGTTTAATCGCGTGCCACAAGCCTATCATGTTGCGCTTTTGGACTTATAAAAAAAACTTTGGTTTAATATTATTGATTTAGTAATGACTTTTTTTTTGTGTGTGTGTTCGTTCCCCCGTCCTTATTATTATTATTATTATTATGTCTGTAGCGGCAGCAGCTGCATGATGATGCTATGTGAGACGCGTTCCCGGCGGCGGGCGGGCGGGAGAGGCAGGGAGAGAGGGGTTGGTTGGTTGATTGGTGTCGCCGTGAGGGTCTAATTTATCAATGGTGTTGCATTAGCGGGTATTACGGAAGCACCAAACGTCATTAGGAAAAACTGAAACTACCATCGTGTAGGTGATAGAATGCCGCATATGATCAGCTCAAATAAATGTCATAATGACTTTATCTATGACGAGATAATTAAGGTAGAATGAAATAGCGCATAAACATTTTTGTTCGACATGTTGTACTTCAACTCGTCGCAATTCCGTTATTTTTGCTTGCTTTCAATTTTTAATCATTGTTTCGAGTTGTGCAAGGTTGGCTGATTCCTACGGTATGAAACACTTATTGATAGAAAAAAGAATGGGTGGTTGAAATTGTCGATCAAGTCAAATCCTTGAAAACCGGCGTTGGCCATTTTTGGGTCGATTTTGCTATTTTGGGGATGGTCTGCCTTTTTTACCGGCTAGAATATTTTTTATCATTACTTATGGTACATCATAGGGATCGGCAAAGTGTGTAGATTAGGAATCCGGGCTTGAAAATAGCATGCGGGTAAATTTAAAGGAAGTTACAGCGAGTTGAAGCAGAACATTTGAAAAAATTCTTTATGCGCTATTTTTTTGTTCGTCAATTATTTTATAAGAGATGTGATTTTATTGTTATCAATTTTATCTCACGATATGCATTATTGTATGACGAAGACGATGGTGTTCTCAGTTTTTCTTAGTGATGTCTGGTTGTCTGGTAATATTGGGTAAGACTACAACATTTCAAAGTAGGCACCTTGGCTGTCCAGATTGTGAGTCTCAGAGTGCCAACACTCGCCTCTCCCGAACTAGAACTGCGGGAGAGGCGCGGGATGAACAAGGTTACCTAGCTCTAGCAACTGTAACACATATTAAGTCCTTCTTTCCGTACTAAAATTTGGAGGAGAGGCAAGCGTTGCAGATCTCTACACACTCTGCTTTGGTTTCTCGTCGCTGCTGTGTGTGTGTGTGTGTTCACGATGGCAGCGCGGGACACTGTTCCACCTCCTCCACTGACACTGCGGGAGGAGCGAACCGAGCGTTGTCGCACAGAGTGAAGGCTGGAGAGAGCGTTACGATGAGTTTGCCGGCCGGGCACCTCCACTGACTCTGCCTTGGGCAGGCAGGCAGCAGCGCGAGAATATTCATTGCTGAGACTGCGGGAGTGAGGACCAACCGAGCATTGTCGCACAGAGTGAAACCTGGAGCGAGCGTTAGGGTGATTTTGCCGGCCGGGCACCTCCACTGACTCTGCCTTTGGCAGGCAGGCACCAGCGCGGGACATTCATCATTGCTGAGACTGCGGGAGTGAGGACCAACCGAGCATTGTCGCACAGAGTGAAACCTGGAGCGAGCGTTAGGGTGATTTTGCCGGCCGGGCACCTCCACTGACTCTGCCTTTGGCAGGCAGGCACCAGCGCGGGACATTCATCATTGCTGAGACTGCGGGAGTGAGGACCAACCGAGCATTGTCGCACAGAGTGAAACCTGGAGCGAGCGTTAGGGTGATTTTGCCGGCCGGGCACCTCCACTGACTCTGCCTTTGGCAGGCAGGCACCAGCGCGGGACATTCATCATTGCTGAGACTGCGGGAGTGAGGACCAACCGAGCATTGTCGCACAGAGTGAAACCTGGAGCGAGCGTTAGGGTGATTTTGCCGGCCGGGCACCTCCACTGACTCTGCCTTTGGCAGGCAGGCACCAGCGCGGGACATTCATCATTGCTGAGACTGCGGGAGTGAGGACCAACCGAGCATTGTCGCACAGAGTGAAACCTGGAGCGAGCGTTAGGGTGATTTTGCCGGCCGGGCACCTCCACTGACTCTGCCTTTGGCAGGCAGGCACCAGCGCGGGACATTCATCATTGCTGAGACTGCGGGAGTGAGGACCAACCGAGCATTGTCGCACAGAGTGAAACCTGGAGCGAGCGTTAGGGTGATTTTGCCGGCCGGGCACCTCCACTGACTCTGCCTTTGGCAGGCAGGCACCAGCGCGGGACATTCATCATTGCTGAGACTGCGGGAGTGAGGACCAACCGAGCATTGTCGCACAGAGTGAAACCTGGAGCGAGCGTTAGGGTGATTTTGCCGGCCGGGCACCTCCACTGACTCTGCCTTTGGCAGGCAGGCACCAGCGCGGGACATTCATCATTGCTGAGACTGCGGGAGTGAGGACCAACCGAGCATTGTCGCACAGAGTGAAACCTGGAGCGAGCGTTAGGGTGATTTTGCCGGCCGGGCACCTCCACTGACTCTGCCTTTGGCAGGCAGGCACCAGCGCGGGACATTCATCATTGCTGAGACTGCGGGAGTGAGGACCAACCGAGCATTGTCGCACAGAGTGAAACCTGGAGCGAGCGTTAGGGTGATTTTGCCGGCCGGGCACCTCCACTGACTCTGCCTTTGGCAGGCAGGCACCAGCGCGGGACATTCATCATTGCTGAGACTGCGGGAGTGAGGACCAACCGAGCATTGTCGCACAGAGTGAAACCTGGAGCGAGCGTTAGGGTGATTTTGCCGGCCGGGCACCTCCACTGACTCTGCCTTTGGCAGGCAGGCACCAGCGCGGGACATTCATCATTGCTGAGACTGCGGGAGTGAGGACCAACCGAGCATTGTCGCACAGAGGGAAACCTGTCACCACTAGGAGAGAGCGTTACGGTGATTTTGCCGGCCGCGCACCTCCACTGCGTGACATTGTTCAACATCCTTAACCAAGTCAAGCACTGAGACTGCGGGAGGGAGGACCGAACGTTGTTTAATTAAACATAATACTATTGAATGCAGACATGACGACACAATTAAATTAAAGGTAGATCAGGACAGGACCTTCGTGTTGGTATGAACATATTTTCTTATTGAGCTTTGGTTCTCGAGAAATAGACATTTGAAAAATGACAGACACGCTAGACTTAAACTGACGGTATATCAGGAAAAGGCCTTCGTGTTGGTATAAAAATATTTTCTTATTGAGCTTTGGTTCTCGGGTAATATAGATTTGAAAAATGTCTTCTTGTATATTACACCATATTCACTCTGCACCACCAATCCAATCTGAAAACATAGGAAAAGGCCTTAATTGTCTTCTAGCAGTAGTGAATTATTGTTAATTAACGCTTATGAGACGGGTTCCCTTCGTTTAGAGCCGGGAGAGGCAAGGGTTGGTGTAGCGGTGATCCTCCCATTTAGCAATGTTGTAGTATTACCCGCTATTACGGAAGCACCAAACGTCATTAAGAAAAACTGTAGTCACCATCGTGTAGGTGATAAAATGCCGCATATGATAAGGCTAAATTGATGACATTATAACTAATCCTATTATCAGATAATTGAATGGTGCTAGCTAGCAGTAAAGCGGATTACCCTAGTGGGCTCTTGTCGTTGTTCTTTTCGTGTTGTTTTCATATGCAACTCGATAATTCACTATATGCAACCAATGTGTCAGAATTCACTCGCGAGTCAGGTTAGAGTTCAGTCTGGAACGGCATGTTGCATATCCATTAATTTTAGTGAATGAGGACCGATGCGCGGTTGCATATGAGTTGTCACGGGCTGGTTGAGTCCGTCGCGGCACTGGACTGGTTTGGTTACCTATGGGTAAAATTGGTGTTTCTTCACGCCTAGATCAAAATGTCTAATAGATGTACTGCATTCTATTAGTTTGTTGAGCAGAGCAGAGTAGTAGTAGTAGTACCTGCTTCTTGTCCCGAAAGATTTGAATTTTCATTAATTGACTGTTAAAATGACTGTAGGTTCCGTCACGCCCCCCGATGTCGGAATCCTACTGGCAAGTCTGGATTGAATTTAACAGTTTTCTAACCCACTCGCCATGATTTTGGATGCTGTGTAATAATGCACTGCATTATTCTTTCAGCCCCCCGTTTTTTTTTTAATGTTGGGGGGCGCTCTAACTCAGTACTGCGATCGTAGCAGTATTGAGTTTGTAATAATGAGGTGCACCTTTCCACTTTCATGGCCGCGACATTTGACAATATATCAGTTGGTTTGTGAATTAAATTTATCTATCGAATTTATTTTTCTGACCACCCTTTTGATTTGTATCTGTTTGCGTTTAATCGCGTGCCACAAGCCTATCATGTTGCGCTTTTGGACTTATAAAAAAAACTTTGGTTTAATATTATTGATTTAGTAATGACTTTTTTTTTGTGTGTGTGTTCGTTCCCCCGTCCTTATTATTATTATTATTATTATGTCTGTAGCGGCAGCAGCTGCATGATGATGCTATGTGAGACGCGTTCCCGGCGGCGGGCGGGCGGGAGAGGCAGGGAGAGAGGGGTTGGTTGGTTGATTGGTGTCGCCGTGAGGGTCTAATTTATCAATGGTGTTGCATTAGCGGGTATTACGGAAGCACCAAACGTCATTAGGAAAAACTGAAACTACCATCGTGTAGGTGATAGAATGCCGCATATGATCAGCTCAAATAAATGTCATAATGACTTTATCTATGACGAGATAATTAAGGTAGAATGAAATAGCGCATAAACATTTTTGTTCGACATGTTGTACTTCAACTCGTCGCAATTCCGTTATTTTTGCTTGCTTTCAATTTTTAATCATTGTTTCGAGTTGTGCAAGGTTGGCTGATTCCTACGGTATGAAACACTTATTGATAGAAAAAAGAATGGGTGGTTGAAATTGTCGATCAAGTCAAATCCTTGAAAACCGGCGTTGGCCATTTTTGGGTCGATTTTGCTATTTTGGGGATGGTCTGCCTTTTTTACCGGCTAGAATATTTTTTATCATTACTTATGGTACATCATAGGGATCGGCAAAGTGTGTAGATTAGGAATCCGGGCTTGAAAATAGCATGCGGGTAAATTTAAAGGAAGTTACAGCGAGTTGAAGCAGAACATTTGAAAAAATTCTTTATGCGCTATTTTTTTGTTCGTCAATTATTTTATAAGAGATGTGATTTTATTGTTATCAATTTTATCTCACGATATGCATTATTGTATGACGAAGACGATGGTGTTCTCAGTTTTTCTTAGTGATGTCTGGTTGTCTGGTAATATTGGGTAAGACTACAACATTTCAAAGTAGGCACCTTGGCTGTCCAGATTGTGAGTCTCAGAGTGCCAACACTCGCCTCTCCCGAACTAGAACTGCGGGAGAGGCGCGGGATGAACAAGGTTACCTAGCTCTAGCAACTGTAACACATATTAAGTCCTTCTTTCCGTACTAAAATTTGGAGGAGAGGCAAGCGTTGCAGATCTCTACACACTCTGCTTTGGTTTCTCGTCGCTGCTGTGTGTGTGTGTGTGTTCACGATGGCAGCGCGGGACACTGTTCCACCTCCTCCACTGACACTGCGGGAGGAGCGAACCGAGCGTTGTCGCACAGAGTGAAGGCTGGAGAGAGCGTTACGATGAGTTTGCCGGCCGGGCACCTCCACTGACTCTGCCTTGGGCAGGCAGGCAGCAGCGCGAGAATATTCATTGCTGAGACTGCGGGAGTGAGGACCAACCGAGCATTGTCGCACAGAGTGAAACCTGGAGCGAGCGTTAGGGTGATTTTGCCGGCCGGGCACCTCCACTGACTCTGCCTTTGGCAGGCAGGCACCAGCGCGGGACATTCATCATTGCTGAGACTGCGGGAGTGAGGACCAACCGAGCATTGTCGCACAGAGTGAAACCTGGAGCGAGCGTTAGGGTGATTTTGCCGGCCGGGCACCTCCACTGACTCTGCCTTTGGCAGGCAGGCACCAGCGCGGGACATTCATCATTGCTGAGACTGCGGGAGTGAGGACCAACCGAGCATTGTCGCACAGAGTGAAACCTGGAGCGAGCGTTAGGGTGATTTTGCCGGCCGGGCACCTCCACTGACTCTGCCTTTGGCAGGCAGGCACCAGCGCGGGACATTCATCATTGCTGAGACTGCGGGAGTGAGGACCAACCGAGCATTGTCGCACAGAGTGAAACCTGGAGCGAGCGTTAGGGTGATTTTGCCGGCCGGGCACCTCCACTGACTCTGCCTTTGGCAGGCAGGCACCAGCGCGGGACATTCATCATTGCTGAGACTGCGGGAGTGAGGACCAACCGAGCATTGTCGCACAGAGTGAAACCTGGAGCGAGCGTTAGGGTGATTTTGCCGGCCGGGCACCTCCACTGACTCTGCCTTTGGCAGGCAGGCACCAGCGCGGGACATTCATCATTGCTGAGACTGCGGGAGTGAGGACCAACCGAGCATTGTCGCACAGAGTGAAACCTGGAGCGAGCGTTAGGGTGATTTTGCCGGCCGGGCACCTCCACTGACTCTGCCTTTGGCAGGCAGGCACCAGCGCGGGACATTCATCATTGCTGAGACTGCGGGAGTGAGGACCAACCGAGCATTGTCGCACAGAGTGAAACCTGGAGCGAGCGTTAGGGTGATTTTGCCGGCCGGGCACCTCCACTGACTCTGCCTTTGGCAGGCAGGCACCAGCGCGGGACATTCATCATTGCTGAGACTGCGGGAGTGAGGACCAACCGAGCATTGTCGCACAGAGTGAAACCTGGAGCGAGCGTTAGGGTGATTTTGCCGGCCGGGCACCTCCACTGACTCTGCCTTTGGCAGGCAGGCACCAGCGCGGGACATTCATCATTGCTGAGACTGCGGGAGTGAGGACCAACCGAGCATTGTCGCACAGAGTGAAACCTGGAGCGAGCGTTAGGGTGATTTTGCCGGCCGGGCACCTCCACTGACTCTGCCTTTGGCAGGCAGGCACCAGCGCGGGACATTCATCATTGCTGAGACTGCGGGAGTGAGGACCAACCGAGCATTGTCGCACAGAGGGAAACCTGTCACCACTAGGAGAGAGCGTTACGGTGATTTTGCCGGCCGCGCACCTCCACTGCGTGACATTGTTCAACATCCTTAACCAAGTCAAGCACTGAGACTGCGGGAGGGAGGACCGAACGTTGTTTAATTAAACATAATACTATTGAATGCAGACATGACGACACAATTAAATTAAAGGTAGATCAGGACAGGACCTTCGTGTTGGTATGAACATATTTTCTTATTGAGCTTTGGTTCTCGAGAAATAGACATTTGAAAAATGACAGACACGCTAGACTTAAACTGACGGTATATCAGGAAAAGGCCTTCGTGTTGGTATAAAAATATTTTCTTATTGAGCTTTGGTTCTCGGGTAATATAGATTTGAAAAATGTCTTCTTGTATATTACACCATATTCACTCTGCACCACCAATCCAATCTGAAAACATAGGAAAAGGCCTTAATTGTCTTCTAGCAGTAGTGAATTATTGTTAATTAACGCTTATGAGACGGGTTCCCTTCGTTTAGAGCCGGGAGAGGCAAGGGTTGGTGTAGCGGTGATCCTCCCATTTAGCAATGTTGTAGTATTACCCGCTATTACGGAAGCACCAAACGTCATTAAGAAAAACTGTAGTCACCATCGTGTAGGTGATAAAATGCCGCATATGATAAGGCTAAATTGATGACATTATAACTAATCCTATTATCAGATAATTGAATGGTGCTAGCTAGCAGTAAAGCGGATTACCCTAGTGGGCTCTTGTCGTTGTTCTTTTCGTGTTGTTTTCATATGCAACTCGATAATTCACTATATGCAACCAATGTGTCAGAATTCACTCGCGAGTCAGGTTAGAGTTCAGTCTGGAACGGCATGTTGCATATCCATTAATTTTAGTGAATGAGGACCGATGCGCGGTTGCATATGAGTTGTCACGGGCTGGTTGAGTCCGTCGCGGCACTGGACTGGTTTGGTTACCTATGGGTAAAATTGGTGTTTCTTCACGCCTAGATCAAAATGTCTAATAGATGTACTGCATTCTATTAGTTTGTTGAGCAGAGCAGAGTAGTAGTAGTAGTACCTGCTTCTTGTCCCGAAAGATTTGAATTTTCATTAATTGACTGTTAAAATGACTGTAGGTTCCGTCACGCCCCCCGATGTCGGAATCCTACTGGCAAGTCTGGATTGAATTTAACAGTTTTCTAACCCACTCGCCATGATTTTGGATGCTGTGTAATAATGCACTGCATTATTCTTTCAGCCCCCCGTTTTTTTTTTAATGTTGGGGGGCGCTCTAACTCAGTACTGCGATCGTAGCAGTATTGAGTTTGTAATAATGAGGTGCACCTTTCCACTTTCATGGCCGCGACATTTGACAATATATCAGTTGGTTTGTGAATTAAATTTATCTATCGAATTTATTTTTCTGACCACCCTTTTGATTTGTATCTGTTTGCGTTTAATCGCGTGCCACAAGCCTATCATGTTGCGCTTTTGGACTTATAAAAAAAACTTTGGTTTAATATTATTGATTTAGTAATGACTTTTTTTTTGTGTGTGTGTGTGTTCGTTCCCCCGTCCTTATTATTATTATTATTATGTCTGTAGCGGCAGCAGCTGCATGATGATGCTATGTGAGACGCGTTCGTTCCCGGCGGCGGGCGGGCGGGAGAGGCAGGGAGAGAGGGGTTGGTTGGTTGATTGGTGTCGCCGTGAGGGTCTAATTTATCAATGGTGTTGCATTAGCGGGTATTACGGAAGCACCAAACGTCATTAGGAAAAACTGAAACTACCATCGTGTAGGTGATAGAATGCCGCATATGATCAGCTCAAATAAATGTCATAATGACTTTATCTATGACGAGATAATTAAGGTAGAATGAAATAGCGCATAAACATTTTTGTTCGACATGTTGTACTTCAACTCGTCGCAATTCCGTTATTTTTGCTTGCTTTCAATTTTTAATCATTGTTTCGAGTTGTGCAAGGTTGGCTGATTCCTACGGTATGAAACACTTATTGATAGAAAAAAGAATGGGTGGTTGAAATTGTCGATCAAGTCAAATCCTTGAAAACCGGCGTTGGCCATTTTTGGGTCGATTTTGCTATTTTGGGGATGGTCTG
>JAPQNM010000049.1:7312949-7322949 GCA_029783475.1 Metacarcinus magister
AGAGAGAGAGAGAGAGAGGAGAGAGAGAGAGAGAGAGAGAGAGAGAGAGAGAGAGAGAGAGAGAGAGTAATGTGAGGATGACGGAGGGAAGGAAAAAGGGGAGATATCGGATGAAGATGAGGAGGAGGAGGAAAAAGATGAGTTCTCGCTGAGTAATGATTAAGACTTGATCACATGTTGGCTGGTGCTCAGGTTACCAAGGAGGAGGAGGAGGAGGAGGAGGAGGAAGAAGAAGAAGAAGAAGAAGAAGACGAGGAGATGCTTACGGTGATCACTAAGATTCATGATGACAAAGATTCCTCCTCTGGGCAAGCAGTCTCCCTATCTCTCTCTCTCTCTCTCTCTCTCTCTCTCTCTCTCTCTCTCTCTCTCTCTCTCTCTCTCTCTCTCTCTCTCTCTCTCTCTCACCACATAAATAAAAGAAACAAGTAGACGTGGATGCAGAGGACGAAGAGGAGAGAGAACAGCACACACACACACACACACACACACACACACACACACACACACACACACACACACACACACACACACACACACACACACACACATTATTATCACAGAAAAAAATAAAAAATAAAAATTCACAAAACCCAACGTACCCAGTGTTACATCCTCCTCCTCCTCCTTCTCCTCCTCCTCCTCCTCCTCCTCCTCCTCCTCCTCCTCCTCCTCCTCCTCCTTTTCCTCCTCCTCCTCCTGGTTTCCTTTCATCTTGCTTTGATTTACTTCTTATTCAACCACACTGATTTATTTGTCACTTGTATTAAGAGAGAGAGAGAGAGAGAGAGAGAGAGAGAGAGAGAGAGAGAGAGAGAGAGAGAGAGAGAGAGAGAGAGAGAGAGAGAGAGAATTGATATTTTCCTAGCTCAGTCCTATTCTTATCAATATGTGTGTGTGTGTGTGTGTGTGTGTGTGTGTGTGTGTGTGTGTGTGGTGTGTGTGTGGTGTGTGTGTGTGTGTTGGCAGCTCAATAGCTTCACAAACAACATAAAAAAAAGAAAACATATTTACAACTTAACTTTTTTTTCAACATCGGATTAAATTTTATGTAAATCTAATTTTTTTTTCTCTACTTACTTTTGCATCATTTATAAGTCTTATATACACGTATTTACACATTTACTCGTTTGTTTGTTTGTTTGTTTGTTTGTTTGTCTGATTATTTGTGTGTGTTTGTTTGTTATGTTTGTTTTTGTTTGGCTGATTATGTATTTGTGTTTGTTTTTGTCTAATTGTGTTTCTTCTTCTCCTTCCGCAGGTGAGTGTCAGGTGGAGCGAGACAAAAAGAAGTGAAGTGTGTGTGTGTGTGTGTGTGTGTGTGTGTGTGTGTGTGTGTGTGTGTGTGTGTGTGTGTGTGTGTGTGTGTGTGTGTGTTCTGTTCTCTCTCTTCGTCCTCTGCATCGTCTACATATTTCTTTTATGTATGTAGTGAGAGAGAGAGAGAGAGAGAGAGAGAGAGAGAGAGAGAGAGAGAGAGAGAGAGAGAGAGAGAGAGAGAGAGAGAGAGAGAGAGAGAGAGTGTGTCAGTCTTTGCTTGCCTTTGTGTTGTGGTGATGCCAAGCTTGTCCAACTGACTTTGTCTTGTCTGCAGGTGACAAGAGGAGGAGGAGGAGGGAGAGGAGGAGGAGAAAGAAGAAGAAGAAGAAGAGGAGGAGGAGGAGGAGGAGGAGGAGGAGGAGGAGGAGGAGGAGGAGGAGGGTCAATGTTCCAAGAGGACTCAAATGCATCTTAAAGAAATGTAAAGAGGAAGTGAAGAGGAAGAGGCAAGAAAAGTGATGAATGGGGGAGAAGGAAAGGAATAGGAAGAACGAGGAGGACGATAAATGGGGAGATGAATAATGTGAATGAAGATAAGTGTCCAGTGGTTAGAAGAAATGAGGAGGAGGAGGAGGAGGAGGAGGAAGGACGAGGAGGAGGAGGAGCAAGTTTTCTCAGAATGAGTTAATTTTTGTAATGAATTCATCTTTATTCTCTCTCTCTCTCTCTCTCTCTCTCTCTCTCTCTCTCTCTTCTCTCTCTCTCTCTCTCTCTCTCTCTCTCTCTCTCATTACCAAGAAGGCAAAGAAGAAAAAAAGAGAGAAAGAACAAGAAATACCCGTCATCACACCTCCTCCTCCTCCTCCTTCTCCTCCTCTTCTTATTCTCCACAAAATACCCACATTAAGCCTTCATCTCTTCTTTGTTTCCTTCTTCCCCTTCCTCTTCCTCCTCCTTGCGTCTTCCCCTCCCACTCCTCCTCCTCCTCCTCCTCCTCCCATTCCTCCTCCTCCTCCTCCCCTTGTTTTCCACCGCACTGCAGCTCCTTTAGATAGCGCCGCAGGAGAGAGAGAGAGAGAGAGAGAGAGAGAGAGAGAGAGAGAGAGAGAGAGAGAGAGAGAGAGAGAGAGAAAGAGAGAGAGAGAGAGATAATGAGGTCAGGGGTCATAATAATTTAACAGGTTTTGGGGCCGAAGGAAAAACGTAACGAAAGAACGAATAAGAAAAAGATAACAATTAACACACACACACACACACACACACACACACACACACACACACACACACACACACACACACACACACACACACACACACACAGATACCGGAAATGTTAATTGAAATGTTGGCCGTCCCCCCTGTACCCCTCTTTCCCCTCACCCTGTTTCCTCACCTTTCACCCCTTCAACCCTTGCCCTGCAGCCCTTCCCTTAGCCCTCACCCCTGACCCTATCCCCTGCCCTTTCACCCTTCCTCACCTAACCTAACCTAACCTCATTTCATAGCATCATGTAACATCTTAACGAGACTTAAATATGACCTACGGAAGCACCTTTGTGAACCTGTAGTCTTGTGCTTCTGTAGTGGTGATGGTGCCTCTGTAGTGGTGGTGGTGGTGCCTCTATAGTACCGTTGTATTCCTCCTGTATCCGTTAGCCCATCAATGCCCCATCAGTACTGCTTGTGTAGCCCCTCTGTAGCCCCATCCTGTTGCCCTTCAGAGGAACAAGGGAGGGAGGCGAGGAGGGAGTAAGTAGAGTGTGCCAGTGGTTGTGTAAGGGTGTGTGTGTGTGTGTGTGTGTGTGTGTGTGTGTGTGTGTGTGTGTGTGTCGACAGCTGGAGGAGGAGACATCAAGTAGGGCACTGCATGGGAAGGAAAGGAGGAGGAGGAGGAGGAGAAGGAGGAGGAGGAGGAGGAGGACACTGGGAAAACGAGGCAGCCGTGACCCATGCAAAGCTTCAGACCAAGTAAGGGCGACGCGGTGTGTGTGCGTGTGTGTGTGTGTGTGTGTGTGTGTGTGTGTGTGTGTGTGTGTGTGTGTGTGTGTGTGTGTGTGTGTGACTCAAACTTTTATCTGCTTTTCGTCTTCATATGTCTGTCCGTCTGTCTGTCTGTCTGTCCGTCTGTCTGTCCGTCTGTCTGTCCGTCCCCTCCCTCCCACCTATAGTTATCTCTTACCACTACCGACGTATTTACTTCTATGGATGACTTTACTTTCCATGTTTGTCGTAATTTTAAAGTGACAATTTACACAGATTATTTCAAAATTTCATTCTATTTCACGTCGAATAACATACCATTTGTCTAAGGTTTGTTTGAATTTCTTTTGTCTGTGTGTGTGTGTGTGTGTGTGTGTGTGTGTGTGTGTGTGTGTGTGTGTGTGTGTGTGTGTGTGTGTGTGTGTGCTGCTCCAGGAACCAGCTGTGAGAGAGAAGCACTACCTACTAGTATAAACGAGCCGCTGTCAGGAGGAAAGGAAGAAGGGCGGGAGGGCGAACTCCACTCACCTGCAACCCTCTCATTCCTCCTCCTCCTCCTCCTCCTCCTCCTCCTCCTCCTCCTCCTCCTCCTCCTCCTCCTCCTCCTTCTTTTCAATCGGATCGTTAACGTTTGGAACTCCCTGCCCGCCAATATCGTCGACAGTAAAACAATTACTACGTTCAAAAATAGACTTGACAAATATTTAGAAGCCAATCCACAACTAAAATACTATCCGTTACGTAGCAAACTTTGAGTAAGTTCATCCTGATGTACCTAACTTACGAAATGTCGATTCAAAAGACGTCGCTAGTGGCCTGACATCGCTTGCCAGGAAGTAGTGGTAGCAGTAGTGGTAGTGACAGTATGGTCTTGGTTGGCCTTCCTTTCCCTGCCAGCCATGGCTGGGAGAGAAGCCTTCACCCTTACTATCCTGTATCCTTCACTCTAGAGTAGATAGTGTAGTCTCACAAACAGCCTCGTAAGGGCCAGCAGGCCTGTTGTTGTTTGTTCTTCCTATGTGTTCCTATGTGTTCCTCCTCCTCCGAGTGATCCCAGAACACCCTTACGCGCGCACCACAACACTACTGACGGAGGGGAAGAGTGAGGGACGAAGGGGAGGATGGGGAGGCGAGGGGCTTGGACACCCTGTGAGAGAGAGAGAGAGAGAGAGAGAGAGAGAGAGAGAGAGAGAGAGAGAGAGAGAGAGAGAGAGAGAGAGAGAGAGAGAGAGAGCGCAGGATGACGTTAACATGAGTAATATGCCCCTGAGGTACTGCAACAGGAGGAGGAGGAGGAGGAGGAGGAGGAGGAGGAGGAGGAGGATCAGTGCCGTGGGTGGTGTGTCACGTCAGAAGAGAGGGCGCCCTTGTGTGTGTGTGCCTCCCTTGGAAGTAACATGAAGCCCTCCTTCCCTCCTATCCCTCCTTCCCTCCCTCCCTTTCTCCCTACTTCCCTCCCTCTCTCCTTCCTTCGTCATGCATGTATTTAGCTGCCCGTCTTTCCTCTCCCCCAACCCCCACCGGGTCTATTTCTCTCCTTTGGGTATTTCTTATCTTGTCCTCTTCCTCCTCCTTCGCCTTCCCATCATATCCTCCTTCTCCTCCTCCTCCTCCTCCTCCTCCTCCTCCTCCTCCTCCTCCTCCTCCTCCTCCTCCTCCTCCTCCTCACTTTCGTCTCAAATTGTTCCCATAATAGTTTGCGGTCAGGTATTCATCCTCTCTCTCTCTCTCTCTCTCTCTCTCTCTCTCTCTCTCTCTCTCTCTCTCTCTCTCTCTCTCTCTCTCTCTCTCTCTCTCTCACATTCTCGTTCTCTCATGAGTTATGAGATCTTGTTGGAATGTAACTGAGGAAGAGAGGAGGGAGGGGGTGAAGCGGAGGTAAGGAAAAGGAGGAGGAGGAGGAGGGGGAGGGAAGAAGGCGGGGAAAGAGCAGGAAAGGAGGTTGAAAAGAAGAGGGAAGAGGTGGTCAGCAGGATACACATGAAGAAAGAAAGAATTTGGTGAGGAGGGAAGAAGAAGAAGAAGAAGAAGATGATGGAGAGGTGGATGAAGGAAGATCAGAGGGGAAAGTGAGAGAAGGATGGAGGGAGGGAGGGAGGGAGGGTAAGAGAAGATAAGCTTTGTACAAGAGTTGAAAGGTAGATAGGGTGTGTAAGATGTCACGTAGGAACGAACTGAGGGGGAAGGGTGAGGGGAGAGGGTGAGGGGTAAGGGTGATGCAGCCTGATTGATGGTGCTGCTCATGTAACGCATCATAAAACAAGATAGTCCCCTCACCTCTCCCCTCTAACCTCCCACCCACTCCTTCCCCTCTCCTCCCAGTACCAGTCCCCCCCTCCTCTCTATCCCCTGTTTCTCTCTCCCCTCCTGGTTTGTTTACATCGTGTTAAGATGCATTATCCCCTCCCCTCACCCTCCTCTCCTCACCCTCACCCCCACCCCCTTCCTTCCCCTCATTCAGTCCTTTCATCGCATCTTCATTCTCAGTCTTAATACAGTCATAACCAGATTCACTACTACTACTATTACTACGTCTCTTACCCCAAGGAAAGGGAAGGATAGGAAAGGCTAAAACGAATGAGAGAGAGAGAGAGAGAGAGAGAGAGAGAGAGAGAGAGAGAGAGAGAGAGAGAGAGAGAGAGAAATCTAGGGCACTTCTGTTTTTAGATTATCCATTTGTTTTCTTAGTTTTTACGCAATGAGAGGGAAAAAAGACAGTCACACACACACGCACACACACATACAGAGAGAGAGAGAGAGAGAGAGAGAGAGAGAGAGAGAGAGAGAGAGAGAGAGAGAGAGAGAGAGAGAGAGAGAGAGAGAGAGAATAAACATTCTTTCCTTCGTGGATATAAAGAGAAAAGATTTAACCACCAATGTTTAGTCTCACCAGAAACCTGTGTTTGGTGCCATTCACACACCACCTCACTCCCTCCCTCCCTCCTTCACTCCCTCCCTCCCTCCCTCCCTCCCTCCCTCCCTCCCTCCCTCCCTCCCTCCCTCCTTCAGTCTCCCCTTTCTATCCTCCCCCCCTCCGTGCTCGTTGGGTGTTGTGAGAAATAACAAAAAAGTTAAGAGCTACAAAAACCTACTCTTGACTCCCTGCTCTGCCTGCCTTCCCCACACAGCCTGACGGAGGCGCTGCAACAGACCGGCAAAATACCATGACAAGCCTCGTGTTTTTATTCAAGTGGTGTAGAGAAGAGTTTTGTTCTTAAAGTCTCCCCTCACGCCCTCTTTTGTTAGGCCGCCAAACGTTTTCTTTGGGGCCGCCACTTTGTTTTCCGCCTTTCTGTCGTGTCCATCGGAAGCCCGGCATTGAGGGCGTCCTTGGGGGGGGCGGGTCGTGGTTTTCTTTACAAATTCCTTAGCACGTATTTGTGTGTTTTCATGTGTCGTCTCTCCGCCGTAAAGTGTCCGTCTCACATTAACACATTTTATTCATTTCTTAATTTACTGGTTGTCTCGTTTACCTTCCCATCGAATACCTGCTAATGAGAGTTTTAGTAAAAATACAAGTGTTTTCACTTATTTTTTTTATCCGCAATGTGTTCTGAATCACAGTACTAAGTGGTGCTCAAGAAGATAACAAATGGTTTCACTTTGTTTTCAATTGGTATTAGAGATCACTTTGTCCTGCCTTGTCTTCCTCTAACTCTAACACAATCACTGGGGTTTTTTTCGAAGCTGTTTTTGAGACGGTTTCCGAAAAGAGATGTGTATTATAGCCTTTTGTATTTCCTTAAGTTACCATTTATTGAATTTACCAAGAAGTGTTTTGCAGAAAATTGGGTTTGCTTCTGAAATAGTTTCCAAAATCAGACAGAGGCGCTTCCTGATCATTGTTTTGACGCAGAGTAAAAAAGTCATTATACTCTTATTAAGTCATCGTGTGTTGCTCATTATGGCCGCGCATTAAACCAAACACAACCAAACACCAAACACAACCAAACACTCATCACCTCAAATGGCAGGAATCCAGCCTCGCCTCACGCCGCCTCATCTACGTCTCCGGTGCTTTCATTTTCCTGGTGTGGCATTTCCTGGTGTGGGCGGCAGCTCTCCACACACCCAAGAAAGGAAACTTGTCTTGAGGCGCCGAGAAGGTGGTCGCCCTCACCCTCCGTCGGTCCCGCTGCAGGGTGTTTGTGTCGTCTGGCAGGGGTGGGAGGGGGGATTGGGGACTCAACCATCCCCCCGACCCCTGCTGCTGTTTTTGTTATGGGTTGAGGGAGAAGGAGGAGGGAGGATGAGAAGGTAGACAGTGTTGAGTGTCTTGTGTGTTGTGTTGAGAAGCTGTTGAAGAGGCGTGAGGTTGTTGTTCTCATTCTTATATTTTTTTGCTCCTTTTTTTATTTATTTTATTCTTGATTTCTATTGTTGATATCATTTACTTAAACTTTTCCATTTTCCTGTTTCTTCCCCTAGTACTACCCTTTTCATTTTCGTTCTTTTTTTGTTTCCTTTTCTCGTCGTCGTCATCCTTATCTTCTTCTTCTTCCTCCTCCTCCTCCTCCTCCTCCTCCTCCTCCTCCTCCTCCTCTCCTCCTCCTCCTCCTCCTCCTCCTCCTCCTCCTTCTCCTCCTCCTTGACCCTGTTGGCGACTATATATAGGACGTAGTTACCTTTAATTTTTTGTCCTCTCTCTCTCTCTCTCTCTCTCTCTCTCTCTCTCTCTCTCTCTCTCTCTCTCTCTCTCTCTCTCTCTCTCTCTCTCTCTCTCTCTCTCTCTCTCTCTCTCTCTCTCTCTCTCTCTCTCTCTCTCTCTCTCTCTCTCTCCGCCATCCCTCCCTCCGAGGCAGCTGGCAACGCTTTGTCACGGGGGGAATAAAGACACATTTTCTTGTCAAGTTTTTCATCACCTATTTTAGATACAGTGAGTGATGGTGGTGGTGGTGGTGGTGGTGGTGGTGGTGGTGCCTCGTGGCCACGGCTATAAGGGTCACTCCACCACCCTCCGTCAGGCAGCTTATCGCCTTTACATGGAGGAAAAACTTGAGGAAAGAACAGAGCCCCTCCTTCCTTGTGTCCCTCTAACCCGCCTCTGTAAAGCTATTATACTGACGGCCGTCTTGGCCTGCAGCGCCGGCACGTGAGGGGCGCCCTAAACCATACTGTAGGAGGAGGAGGATAGGACTCTGTTTATATTCACAAAGAGGTGATAGTTATTAATGGTGAAAGGATTGACGCAGAATCCTTCGAAGGTGCTCGAGGGAAGGAAGGTCAGAGTTTAGTTCTCCCTCCTCCTCCCCCTCCTCCCCACACGAGGCCAGGCTCAGGTACTCCCCGCCAGTCTGTCTCAACTGCTGCCAATTGGTCCTCGTCACCCCGCCCCTCGAGGCTCGTGACGCCGCGGGACCTGCAGGCGAGGGTTAGCTACCTGACACTTGGCGGGGGGGCACTGGTTGGGGGGGGGGAGGAGTGGAGAGAGTAATTATAAGGAAGGTGGAAGAGATGCTGTGGATGGAAGCTATGGGTGGAAAGTGCAGTATTTGGGTAAAGTTGAGGTGGTTTGGGGAAGTAAATCTGTAGGTGGAAGGTAATGGGGAGGAGATGTGAGAGTGGAGTGGATTATGAGGTGGAGTGATGAGGGGAGACAGGGTGAAGAGGCTATTTGCGAAGGAAGATGATGTGGAGGAATTTCTTTAGGAGCTGTGAGGGAGAGTCCTTAGGGTGGTGGTGGTGGTGGTGGTGGTGGAGAGGAGTGTTATGGTGGAGTGGTGGAGTGAAGGACCGCTTAGGGAGTGACCTGCGCCAGAGGGTTATTTTGAGGGGGAGTAATGGTTAAAGAATTAATGTGTGTGGAGGGGCACCACCACCACCACCACCACCACCACCACCACCACTATCATCATCACCACCACCACCACCATCACCACCACCACCACCACCACCACCACCACCACCACCACCACCACCACCACCACCACCACCACCATTTTCAAGATGGCAGAGGTAAAGGAGTGCTCTAGGCGTGCAGGTGATAGTGATTGTAAAGATGACCCGCGGCTCCCTCCTCCTCCTCCTCCTCCTCCTCCTCCTCCTCCTCCTCCTCCTCCTCCTCCTCCTCCTCCTCCTCCTCCTCCAAGGCTATATATAAGGACAAGCCAATCGAATCCAATCGTTTTCAAATAAAGGAAAGAAGAGCAAGTCCTTTACGAACCTGTGACGAACGAGAGAGAGAGAGAGAGAGAGAGAGAGAGAGAGAGAGAGAGAGAGAGAGAGAGAGAGAGAGAGAGAGAGAGAGAGAGAGAGAGACACGCAGTATGCAGTCAAGAAGGAAAAACATACGTAACATCCAATAAATTAAGGAACAAAAAGAATACATAAAGAGCAACACGAACCATGAAAACACACACACACACACACACACACACACACACACACACACACACACACACACACACACACACACACACACATTCACACTATTCTTACTGCATCTTATTTTCTTTGCTATTTTACTTTTTTTGGTGTTCTTTCTTTCTTTCTCTTCTTACTATATTTTCTGCTATTTTTCTTTGATCTCGTTCCATTTTCTTATCTTTTTCTTTTCATTTTCTTCCTGCTGATAGTTTAGTTTAGTGTGCATAGTTGTGTGAAGTGTTTGTTCTCGCGAGATAGAAGTGTGAGTTGCTGCCAGACTGTTTCCTTGTGTTCTGGAAAGGTGAGGCAACGAGGAGGAGGAGGGAAGGAGGAGGAGAAGAAGGAGGAGGAGTATGGCGAACCGGACACGCCTTGAGGAGGAGAAAGAGAATCT
>JAPQNM010000049.1:7335449-7397949 GCA_029783475.1 Metacarcinus magister
TCTGTCAAGATTCTCCTTCTGGCTTCAGGTAATTTATTTATATAAGCTCAGAAACCTTTACTACGACGTACGTGATGCGCACTTGTTTTTTTGTTATGTCCGTAGCGGGATTAACCAGTATTCTTATTTTTTATTTTTTTATTTATTTTTTTATTTTTTGCACACTAGAGGAAAAAAATTAAGGAATTGTGTTTGGAAACAAATATAAGTTTAAATCATATGTGTGTTATAATCTTTTTCATGCAGAGAGAGAGAGAGAGAGAGAGAGAGAGAGAGAGAGAGAGAGAGAGAGAGAGAGAGAGAGAGAGAGAGAGAGAGAGAGAGAGGTCTGCGTGAGGACCTAAGATAAGCAACAATAAAGTAAAGGAGGACATAGAATTAAAAGAGGAGATGGAAGAGATAAGAGGAGGAGGAAGAGATAAGAGGAGGAGGAGGAAGAAGAGGAGGAGGAGGAGGTGAAGAGAGAAGGGAATAAGAAAGAGCTAGAAGTGGAGGAGGAGGAAGAAGCAGAAAGGAAAAGAAAGGCAAGGAGAACGAAAAAAATTTGTAAGCAATAAAGGTAGAAGGAGGAGAGGGACAAGGAAGAAGATAAAGAAGAAAAGGAATAAGCGTAGGAAGAAGAAGGAGGAGGAGGAGGAGGAGGAGGAAAATGGCCACTAACACCTTAAACAACACAAATAAGATTAACTGTCGGGAGAGAGAGAGAGAGAGAGAGAGAGAGAGAGAGAGAGAGAGAGAGAGAGAGAGAGAGAGATTCTTCTACTCTCTTGTGTCATTCTCAAACCAACGACTCTCTCTCTCTCTCTCTCTCTCTCTCTCTCTCTCTCTCTCTCTCTCTCTCTCTCTCTCTCTCTCTCTCTCTCTCTCTCTCTCTCTCTCTTCCTCCGTCCACCATCAGCACATTTAATAGGCCTAAGCATTTCTAAAACAGCCTACCGCAGACGAAGATGCAGGAGGAGGGTAGCAACACCAAGATTCAGGAGACTGGTTGAGAGAGAGAGAGAGAGAGAGAGAGAGAGAGAGAGAGAGACGTGACTGCCTCTGAAGGAGAATAACCCACTGCCCGACATCACTTCTAATTTTGATCCTGTCTGCTGTGTCACCCGCACCTCTCTCTCTCTCTCTCTCTCTCTCTCTCTCTCTCTCTCTCTCTCTCTCTCTCTCTCTCTTTCTGAGGGTCTGTGTGGGTAAGCGTGGGTGAGTTTGAGTGAATTATTGAAGGGCAGCGTGACAGGTGATGGTGGAGGGTGTGGGTTTGTGTGTGTGTGTGTGTTGCTTCGTTACATGCCTCCCAGTACAGCCTCGCCCCGCCCCTTCCTTGCCCCGCCCCGCCCCTTCCTTGCCCCGCCCTTCCCTGCCGCGCCGTGCTCGTGGTAACCAGTGGGCGGCGTTACGGGTGTAATTTTCATTAACATCCTTTCATACCAGGGTGACGCGCCGTCTGGAAGCACCGCCACGCCACGCCACGCCACGCCACGCCACGCCACGCCTCATAACCCACGCCACACCAACCCACACACGCCCATACCACACCCGAATGTCACGCCACACCACCCACGCCCGCCTCACCCACACACGCCCATGCCACGCCATACGCACTCACCAGACCCACGTTTGAGTAGATGCGGTCACCATGTGGAGAGAGAGAGAGAGAGAGAGAGAGAGAGAGAGAGAGAGAGAGAGAGAGAGAGAGAGAGAGAGACGTGTCATCGGCCGTGGGAAGAAGGAAAGAGGAGACTCGTTTATTACCGCGGCCGTGACTATCCCCAAGGAGGAGGAGGAGGAGGAGGAGGGTGACAGTCCTTGTAACGCCTTGCTGTCTCCTGCCTTTGTAACGGCATCACCACCTTCCTTCGTTTGACAATGTGGATGTAGTGATGGTGGTAAGGTTAGGTTAGGTTAGGTTAGGTTAATCTATCTGTCTGACTGTCTGTGTATGTTTATCTGTGTTTGTGTGTGTGTGTGTGTGTGTGTGTGTGTGTGTGTGTGTGTGTGTGTGTGTGTGTGTACTTCCTACAAAAACCATTCATTCACACAGCTCTTTGTAGAAAATAGAAAAAGAAATATATAAAAAAAAAATCCGTGTTTAGGCTCTTTTTATCTCTTTCTTCTTCATTGAGCAAATTATTAAGGAAGATTTCGTTAGGCCTATAAATGTGTGTGTGTGTGTGTGTGTGTGTGTGTGTGTGTGTGTGTGTGTGTGTGTGTGTGTGTGTGTGTGTGTGTGTGTGTGTGTGTGTGTCCCAGGGTGTTAATGTGTATCTTGTTAGAGTGGGTGTAGAAAAGGGCGGGAGGTGGGGGGGAGGGGGAGGGTGTTGTCACTGCCTTGCTAATTTTGTCCACCCCTACAGTGTTGAGAGAGAGAGAGAGAGAGAGAGAGAGAGAGAGAGAGAGAGAGAGAGAGAGAGAGAGAGAGAGAGAGAGAGAGAGGGAGAGAGAGAATCCTAATCTTCATCCCTCTCTCTATCCTTCCTTCATCCTTTATCTCTTCATCCTCAATTATCTTCCTCTTCCTTTTCACTCCTTTCTTTTTTTTTTATTTATTTATTTTTTTTTGCTCTATTTTTATTATTATTCCTCTTAATCGCTCTTTTTGTCTTCATTTCCTTTTTTTTTCTTTCTTTCCTTCGTCTTTCCACAATTTTCTTCTTGTTCCTCTTCGTCCTCTTGTTCTCACACTTAAGCCTCGCGTCGCTTCCTCTTGGGTTGATCTCAAGAGTATTGTCCCTTTGGAGGAATTCTACAGCATCCTCCTCCTCCTCCTCCTCCTCCTCCTCCTCCTCCTCCTCCTCCTCCTCGTCCTCGTCCTCCTCTTCTTCCTCTTCCTCCTCCTGATCTTTAGCTTCTGTCGTTTCCTTCGCAATGCAGACTCCGGATGAAGGTCCTCTCTCTCTCTCTCTCTCTCTCTCCTCTCTCTCTCTCTCTCTCTCTCTCCTCTCTCTCTCTCTCTCTCTCAATTTGACAAAAGGAAGCGTTTTTGAGAGGAAATTCTTACTTTTTTCCCTCTTTCCGCCCCTTGTTTCCCCTCTTCCTTTCCTCCCCTCGTCGCATCTTGAGGGTCGTTGGAGTCTCGGCGAGGGAGGAAAAGTTATAATAAGAAGACTTTGTGTTGCGTTGTGTTGCGGGTTGAGAGTTTGAGTTTGTCTTCTTCTGCTTCTGTTTGTAGTGATGATGGTTGTCTGTCTCTTGTTTTCTTTGAGATTTTATTTATTTTATTTTATTTTTTTTTTTTTTTCATATTTTATTTTATTTTATTTTATTTTATTTTATTTATTTTTTTTTTTAAGGCTTTCTTTCACTTTTTTTTTCCTTGCATGGTTGGTTTATGAGTTATCTATTTTCCTTCTCTTATTTTTTTGCTTTCATTCTATCATGTGTTTTCTTTTTATCTCGAATGCTGTTTGTCTGTCTGCCTGTTTTTTATTACATTTTTCATATTCATTTATCTATTTTCCTTCCTCTACTTATCTATTTTTTTTTCTTCAGTTTCATGCATTTATTTTTTTGTCTTTTTATATATAGTTTCTGATTTGACTTGCCGGAGGGGTCGTTTTTGTCACTGTTGCCAGAACGAGGGGTATGTTTTTTTTTTATAGGCTTGTATCCCCTCGTATAGTCAACCTTAACTAAACATTCCCCTCGCCATTACCTTCCTTAACACTCACACCAACGTTATTTATCCTCAACAATAACCATAAAAAAAAACCATATAAATATTCTTACCTACATAAAAGATAGATAAATAAAATATGATGACGCTCATTTTGGTAACATTCTAACATTCCACAATATCCGACTTCCTTTTCTCCCTTGGCCTTGAGTCTGGGCGTGGGCGTGGGCGTCGGGTGTTGGGTGAGGGCGTGGCAGGCAGCTCACCATTCTCACTTACACACGCCCAGCAGCCTAATTGACACTGATGAACGAACGTTACGCCCGGAGCAGTGTGGTCGGGTGGGCGGGGGGGCGTTCCTATGTGACGGGTCGTTTTTTAAGAATCTAACTGCGATGTGACCATTCCTTTGGGTTTATATTATCGTTCCTTTAACCTGGCGGAGGGACGAGGCTACGGTGGCGGGGGAATATATATTCTTATTTATTTTTATTTATTTATTTATATTTATTGGTTCAGTGAAGGAAGTAATAAATTGTTGATCATGTCAGTTTAAAAAGTCGATGTTTTGGTGTTTGTGTATTGACTTCGTGGTGAGGGTCGTGGGTTATATTATATGGTGTCATTGGAATTCATGTTTTATTTATAGAGGAAATGCCGAATGTGTGATTGTAGTAGTAATAGTAATATAGTAGTAGTAGTAGTAGTAGTAGTAGTAGTAGTAGTAGTAGTAGTAGTAGTAATGACAACTCCGTCACCACCATCACTACCACCACTTTTTCCACCCACATTTACTAACTCCCTCCACTCACTCACTCACTCACTTCTATCTTCCTTCCCTTACTTCCTATCTCCCTCACTTACTATCATTCACTCTATCTCCCTCACTCATTCACACTCACTCACTTCCCCTCACTCCTTCACTTCCTATCTCCCTCTCACTCACTCCTTCCCTCTGCCGCAGGATCCTGGTGGGGGCGCCGAAGGACCACAACCTACAGCCTGGCACCAACAGATCGGGGGCGTTATGGAAGTGTCCTCTCACCACACGCACTAACGACTGCGCTCAAGTCCACACCGACGGCTTCAGGAGTGAGTAACCACGACCCCAACGCCACCACCACCACCACCATCACCACCACAAACCCACCTCGACCCGACTTCATTCTTGATTCGCGAAACCTTAATGATCCTCTGAGACGCCCTTTGAATTGCCCTCACTGATGGACGCTACTAGCCCTTAGCCCTTAGACGGTGTTGGTAAAGGGTTAGGGAATGACTCCACGGTGCCCTTTGGTGTGTGGGTGGGAAGGGGACTTGTCAACGAGGGGATTCTTGGGGACTGAGACTCTTAGTTTTGATTGTGGTTGGGTTACAAGTGTTACAAGTGTTACAAGGACGAGAATGTGACGTGTTGTGAAGGTTGACGTGCCAGGTGGAGTGAGTGACGTGTGGATGTGTTAGTAGTAAGTGGAATCAGGTAGTATTAAGTGGAATCAAATCATTTTAAGTGGAATTAGGTAGTTTTAAGTGGAATCAAATAATTTTAAGTGGAATTAGGTAGTAGTAAGTGAAATCAAATAGTACTAAGTGGAATTAAGTAGTATTAAGTGGAATCAAATATTTTTTTAAGTGGAATCAGGTAGTTGTAAGTGGAATTCGAAAGGAGTTGAGGTAAATATGGGTCGTTTGGGGTCACTTTTCCACTTCAAATCGATGGTAAAAGTGGCAGAAGTAATATTTTCTTCTTTTTTTTTACCTCCACTACAGACACAGGTTAAGGTAGAAAGGTAGACAGGTAGACTAATGAGTTTATATCACCTGTGTAGCACCTTTTGCCTAAGTATAAGTCATCATTAGTAAAAGAATCTTAGCCCTAAAAAAACAACATACAGGTGAAACTACAGGTAATTAGCAGGTACAACAAGTAGATAACACAGATAAAATAAAAGAACGACGTAAACCATTCCTTTAGGCTGGGGGAAGGAAGGAAGGAAGGAAGGAAGGAAAGAAAAAACAACATAGGATCATCGCTTCTCTTAAAGGAATCCGATGCTACTGTAGTGTTGGATCCTTTATTTTTATTTCTTTATAGTGTTTACTTGTGTTGCTATGGATGTGTTGCAATGCATGAGTGTTGCGCTGCTCTCTGTTCAGTGTTCGGTGTTGTGTAGGTGTTGTAGGAGTGAAGGAAGGGAGTGCGTGCGTGCGTGCGTGCGTGCGTTGAGTGCAGTGGAGTAGAATGGAGTGGAAAGTCAGTAGTGGAGGAGCTTGTGGTAAGTTCTCATTGTTATTCTGCTCCACCAACTACCTGAAGATGTGGATGCATGTTCATTAATCTCTCCATCTCTCTCTGTCTTTATCTCTCTTCCTATCTCTTTTTCTCGTTGTAAGATTGTAGGAGTGTCAGGTGTATTGCAGTTCATAGGTCTCTCTCTCTCTCTCTCTCTCTCTCTCTCTCTCTCTCTCTCTCTCTCTCTCTCTCTCTCTCTCTCTCTCTCTCTCTCTCTCTCTCTCTCTCTCTCTCTCTCTCTCCAGTTAATTAATAGTTGGAGAATCGTGTTTTGTCTCCAATCGACAAGTTTATTTACGTATTTATCATTTATCTCTTGTGTCCGTTAGTCAGTCTTACAAATTAACCGACTTTTTTTTATTATCTTACTTTTTTTTCTTCTTTGTTTTTATCAAGACAGGAAGGTAGGCGTTATATATAGACACATCGTAGTATAAGGCATCCCTATCTGTCTCTTAGGTCGGGCTTAAGGTTCATCCCTGTAGTAGAAGGCGTAGCACTGTATACACACCCTTATCCCGCGGTGGTATAATACTTTAGTACCCCTTAGCACACCCCTCCCTGCCGCCTTCATCTCCCTGGAGCGGCGCGTAGACCGTAGATATCCTGTAGAAGGTAGACAGACAGAGAGCTCCTCACGCACCGCTGGATTAGTGTAGGAGAGGAATGAGTAAGTGGCATGATGACGCTATTGTTAGAAAAAGGAGTGATGACGCCTGGCTTGTACGTACGTCATCACTCTTATCCTTCCCCTCGTCCCTCCCTCAATCCCTCTCTCCCTGTTTCCGGGGTGAGGCTGGGGTGAAGTAAGAGGGACGGGACGCGGGGACACATTTCAGGGAGTGAGTGAGTGAGTGTGTTGAGGATTGATTATACCTACGTACGTGGACCACTAGAGTGCGTGACGTAATGACAGGTGTTGCAAGGTGAGACTCGGCAGGTGTTCCATGTTAACGTAGACGTGAGGCAGACTATGATCCGGCCAGGGAATGAAATCTGGTCCCTTGCAACTCGCCCTCTCTCTCCCCCTCTCTCTCCCTCCTTCCCTGACCGCCTCGGGGCCTAGACAGCCTCTGGGGCGCACTACTGTACATCACGACTTGCATGTTGCTGTATAAATGTTGCCCGAAGTGGCTGACGTGGCTGTAGTTACGCGAGGTGGTGGGGGCGGCACTAGACTTGCCGCCCTCACAGACTACTACCACCCTCGCCACCGTGACCACCACCACCACCACTACCACTACTACTACTACTACTACTACTACTACTACTACTACTACTACTACTACTACTACTACTACCACTACCACCACCACTACCACTACTCTCCTGACGCTCTACCCCTCCTGACTTGCCCTTCCTGGCGACCTTTGCCGCTCCTATAACGGCTCCTGTCTGCTACTCAAGGTTCAAATTGAAGTTATCACATCTTAAGGCTTGAAATTACTGGAAAATAAGTAATAATATGAAAGAGTAAGAAGATAAACGAGTGTGTTAAGCGAGTTGATACGAAAGTCTGGGTAATTGCGCCCCGAGGCTATGGAATAATTAATAATACCCTTGAAGAAGAGTTAATTAACACACGCAACCACTAACGAATCACGCGTGAAGCCTCATGATAAAAAAAAAAAGAAGTTAGATAGTACACGCTATCTTAAAAGAAGAAAAAAATCAACAAAATATAAATTGGTCACATCATTATCCTCCTCTTAAATTCTTCAACATACTAAAATACTCAACTTAATCCCATCAAAGGACACATAATAATAATAATAATAATAACAATAATAATAATAATAACAATAACAATAACTAAATAACAACAAAAAACATTATAAAGACTCCCACAGCCTAAATCACCCCATACAAGGCTAACTAATAACCTCAAAACACGCACACACTTTAATTAATCACCTCATTTTAATTAATAAGGGAAGCCCAAAGGGAGTTCCTCAGGGCCCTGCAGGAACCCACTCTGTTCCACCTACCAACTCGAGGCCAAAACTAAGGCGTGTTAACTATTTTCATGAAGTAATTTAATGGTGAAGAAGAATGGTAAATAAATGGATGATAATAATGATAATTCGATACAGAAAAAAGCAATAATGGCAAAAGGTGATGATGAATAATGATGATAATAAGTAATTTATTAATGAGTGCTTAAACAATATGGATGATGATGAGGAGGATAATGATGATGATGATAATGATGATAATGGTGATGATGATGTGTGACCTTGACTTTCAGACGGACCAGACGAAACCTTCCTTCCTTCCTTCACCGTAGCACCAAATAAGTGTTTTGACTCCCTCCTTCCTTCCGCCCTTCCTTTCCCTGTAGACGATTATAACAATATTTCATTTGTACAAAAAAACAGGAATTAATTATTGTTTTTTCTCTCATTTTTACAATATTTTAACCCTTTTTTCTTTATTTTTTTCTTTCTTTATCTCTCTCTCAATCTCTCTTTAGGCTATTTTCAAAATTAACCGAATTTTTAAAAACATTCGTGCTCGATTATTTTTCATGACTTCAGTTTTGTTTTTCTTTCTTCTTTTCTTTCTTTTTTTCGTTCTTTCCTTCTTTCTCTTGACGTGATTTGAAAAGGAAAGTTTGTGTCTTAAGTCGTTGTTGTCCTCGTCCTTGTCCTCCTCCTCCTTCTCCTCCTCCACTTCCTCCTCCTCCTCCTCCTCCACCTCCTCCCACCCTCCTCCTCCTCCTCCTCCTCCTCCTCCTCCTCCTCCTCCTCCTCCTCCTCCTCCTCCTCCTCCTCCTCCTACGTGCCTCAATGCCTCCCTTTCCCTCACCCCCTTCCTCCCCTCCAATTCCTTTCAACCTCCACCGCCTCCCTCCCCCCCTTTCTCCTAGTCACGTCTCTTGAGCATTAAGGGAAGGCCATCCACCCCTCGCCCCCCCCCCTCTCATGTCACACTCTAATTAAGGGGGAGGAGGTGCAGTGCTCCTGACGACGAATTAATGGGTGTTGGGACTGGGGGGGGGGTACGTGGGTAGATGTGCTCACTTATCCTCCTTCTCCTGTGTGTGTGTGTGTGTGTGTGTGTGTGTGTGTGTGTGTGTGTATGTGTGTGTGTGTGTGTGTGTGTGTGTGTGTGTGTGTGTGTGTGTGTGGATGGATAGGTTGATAAATGTGCGCACTTAAGCTACCTCCTCCTCCTCCTCCCCCTCCTCCTCCTCCTCCTCCTCCTCCTCCTCCTCCTCCTCCTCCTCCTCCTCCTCCTCCTCCCCCTCCTCCTCCTCCCCCTCCTCCTCCTCCCCCTCCTCTTCCTCCCCCTCCTCCTCCCCCCCTCCTCCTCCCCCTCCTCCTCCTCCCCCTCCTCCTCCTCCTGACCACGGCACAGCCTCGGCCTCAAGACACAAGCACACCTTAGCACCTCACGCCGCCTCTTTTTAGATGTTAAAACAACTTTTTTTCCCCCACACCAGAAATATGTTTGTCTTACGTGATGTGTGTTGCTTACTTCTTACAGATCCGGAAAAAAGGCTCTACAAATTTGACCGTAAGTTTAACAACCCTCACCCTTCACCACTACCACACCACCACCACCACCACCACTACTACCACTACCACCGCCGCGCCCCTGGCCAGGCTCCTCGGGGCCGTGTCCAGCATGTGGCCACAACCACCTGGATTGCATAACCCATTACCAGTACCACCTGGATTGCCTAACCATTGCCCTACTGAAAATGCATTGCCTTCACTAACGCCTCCAGGCTCCTTACAACACCAGCGCCTCGCAATGCACCTGGCACTGCCCTCTCCCTCCCCCCGGTGGACACTCAGCCTCCGGGGGGCGCCGCACCTCGCATGCTTTGAGATCGTGTGCTGTGAAGGTTCTTGTGTGGGTTGAGATGAGGTGTGGTGCACAGTAACCCTCGTGTGATGTGATGTGATGCTCGTGTGGTGTAGTGGTGATTCCTGTGCCGCTGTGTCACCCAGCGGCAGGAACCTTGAACCTGCCGCCCGCCGCTGCGTCTGGCTAGGTGCAGGACGGTGGCGGTCACTACCTGCCGCTCCCCGTGTTGGCGTGGACCCTTCCTGCTGGGAGGTGGACGTGCTGTGTGTGTGTGTCTGTGTGTGTGTGTGTGTGTGTGTGTGTGTGTGTGTGTGTGTGTGTGTGTGTGTGTGTGTGTGTGTGTGTGTGTGTGTGTGTGTGTGTGTGTGTGTGTGTGCAGTGGGGCCCCTCCACGACCCAACAGAATGTATACGAGAGATCACGAACGCCATACCACACACACACACACACACACACACACACACACCACACACACACACACACACACACACACACACACACACAGCACCAGTAACAGGTATGTGCAACCGCCGTCGGCCTCACCTGGTCTTCAGAAGGTCACATGACACTCGCGGCTCAAACCTTCTGGCGTTCACCTGACAGAAGGGAAAAAAGGTGACGAAATCAACTTTTTCCTTCATCTCACCGCCGCGGCATCAACTCAGACGTTCAGAGAGTAACTTTCCTGTAGACTTTGTACATAACGTAAATATAACCTAAAGGAATAAACGGCGGGAGTGAGTCAATACTATATAACTAGAAACTGTTTGACTGTCATTTATTTATTATTTGAATCATCTGCTCTATAGTTCCAATCTTCAAGTTAAAACTATTTATAACTTTCCAAGGTGACGTTTCTACCTTAGAGTTAATTAATACCTTTAAAATTACCTGGAATAGTTACCTTATAAAAGAAAAAAAAGAATACATGCTTCTCTTAAAAGTTCAATAAATGCTGCAAATATTAAAGCAAATCACCTGTACATTAATTAAGGGACAAGAAACGTACGAGCATCGGAATGAGAGTATAGAGTATAGAGTAGTAAGTAACAGAATCCACGGCTTTGAAGGGGGATCAGAATGCACTGTTTCCCCCATGCTGCTTGGTGACGAAGGGATTTATATACACCTTTACATTAACCTTGATAGCTATAATTAATAGTGAAAGTAAAGGTGGAAGACAGACTTTTTATCGAAGGTGTAAATGTTAGTAAGTTAATGTGACACAGAAACAGGACACGAAACTGCATCTTCATGGCGTTTTTATCTTATTTCTTTCGTCTATTGTTTCATGTGTGTTTGTTGTAATTTGTGAAACTGAAGAAACAAATTAATAGATACCGTTTATAAGGTTAGTAAATGATCACGTTTTGTCCTGGTTTCAATTAGGTGGTTAAATAGCAACTTGGCGCAAAGGTGTACTCCCTATAATAACCTCACCCTTATTATTATTTATCTATTATTATTATTATTATTATTTTAACATGCGTGCGTGTGTGCGTTGACTTGTGAACGTTGAGTCTAACCGAGTCTACTGTAATGATGATGATGATAGTGATGATAATGATGATGATGATGATGATAGTGATGATAATGATAATGATGATGATGATGATGATGCATGTGGTTGCCTGCCTTTGCTTGCCAGTTCGGTAGAAAAAAAAAATTTGTGCATGATTATTGCTTGTTAATTTATATACATATTTGGCTTGTTAATTTATACATACTTTACTTATTTTACATTATTACTCCCTCCCCGACCCTCCCTTCCCTCAATACATTATTATTTATTTTTATTTATTTATTTAATCCTCATCTCCATCTTCCTCCTCCTCCTCTTCCTCCTCCTCCTCGTCCTCTGCCTTCCTCTCACCCACTAACATCTTGAAAGCCCTGTCTCTATCTCTCTCTCTATCTCTCTCTTTCTCTCTTTCCATACTTACCTACCTCGCCTCTCCTACCTCCTTCTCTTCTCTTCCTCTTTCTCTCTCTTTCCCGTCGTACCCCCTTCCCTCCCTCCCTCCCCCCCTCCCTCCCCTCGTCCCACCAACACCTCATTATTATTATATATTTTTCCTCACCCCCACAAGTTACGTCCTCTTCACATTCTGTCACTTTTTTTCCCTATTTTTCCCCCATGAGACTTTGGTTTATGGTTTTATTTCCCTTGTTTTTGGGGGTTTTTTTATACCATTTTGTGACACTTTTTGGTTTTCAGTTGCATCGCACCGGAGTAGGTAAAGGAAAAATTGCGTTCTATTTTTTCCTCTTTATTTTTTTTCAAGTTACCCTCCCTCCCTTCATTTATTTTTTTTTACTTCGGTCTTTGTTTGTTTGGCTTGTTAAGGTTTGTTCTCTTTTATTTCTTATATTATTTATTTATCTATCATGTTTTTTTTTTTCTTTCTTTTTTTTGTTTTTTTTTACTGCATTTTTGAGGACATGAGCATGGTTGGAAAAAACACTTGACACACGTACGTTTGCCGCTTATGGTGTGTTTGTGTTTGTGTTTGTGTTTGTATGTGTGACGGCGTGCGTGTCTTGTGCTTATTTTCCATCGCACACTTGAATGGACCTCTTTGCCTCTTTCTGTTAAGGGAAGTTCATTTAAAGGCTTCATGGATTTTTGTTATTTTTCTCAGAGTAATACCATGATAAGATTATTTTACGCTTGCATGGACGTAACAATAAGTCTGCGTTCGTTAATTGGTGTGACTCGTTTTCATAAAAGTTCAGCTGGTGACCGCAGCGACGGGTGTCAGTTTGCAATATTCTGTTGTTCACAAGACAGTTACGTTTTTTGTCGTAAAGAGGTTGGTTTTAAAAGGAGAAACTCAATGATTATATATGTCAGTACTTTTTTTCCGCATTCTGATATTTTAGGAATTGTTATTTACTTCATAAAAAAAAAAAGAGAAAGGAGTTAACTATTTCTCAGTCTCTCGAATATGGAGAAAGAATGGAAGGTTTCATTTATATGCCAAACAGATGAGAAGTAAACGTATTCTTCCTCCCACATGAGGAAGGAAGAAAAATAGGGACCCTTGTTGCCGGTCTTCCAACCTTCCTTTTAAGCCTCGCCAGAATCTGAGGTCGTAACAGAGAGCCAAGCGTGTTCAAGGTCATTAACAAGACGACGATACAGCGCGTTGAGTCAATGTTTCAAGATAACCACAAACGAGTCCTTTTGTTTTTGCTCTGTAGTTTGAGAACTTTTTCTAGTTGTTCGTGTTAGACCAAAGATAATGTGGCACCAGTGATTCAGTCAATTGTATTTTTTGCTTACCGTGACTAATTTTTCTTCTTTATTCTTTCTGTATTTTTTTCTCACGTCATCACTTAGACATTTAATACGATGACTCATCAATTTAATATTTCTTATTTTACGGCGAATCAGCGACGTTCCTTTTTTTCTAAGAACTTGACTCAGAGCTGTTCCCTGGTTCTTAGTTTTTCTGTGTTACTCTTATTTCGTCTGTGATTTCCCGGCGCCAAGTCAAGGGTTCCCGAGGTGTGAATGCCTCGCGGCGGCCTGCTCCCGCGACGCATTCCATGACGCTTTTTATTGTCACTCCGTGGTTGACGTGTGCACTCAGTCTCAGTCTGTGCACTAGAGCGTCGCTGAGCACTGCGAGGAACCCCATGGACGGAAGCGCCTCCCAGTGTAACTTTGGCGTGAGTGCATGAGCAGCGGCGAGGGCGCGGCGTAGGATGTGATGACGGTACCAAGGAAGACGTGGCATTTTTCTCGCTGGACCTCGCTCACTTGTTTAGGCGCGAATTGCAAGTTCGATTTGAACCTTTATTCGTATAAAAGAAACAATTGCAATTCATGTGTTTGCTTACTTTAGATTTTTTTTCTCTCAATTACCTCGCGGAAGAGTGTTTAAGTCAGGCTACCATTTTTGGTTCGAGTGGACAGCGCTTATCTTTCGTTCAGGCTGTCCCAGAAGATATCAGATTATCTTACCTTAAACTGAGAAGCAAATTGCAATTCTAGGTAAGAGTTACACCCTCGTCAGGAAGGTAAATGATCCCGTCAGTTATCTGGACGCGCATCGTGGATTCGCGCCAACTTACCGCCGCGTCGAGAAGTTTAATGATTCTTTTACTTAACGAGACGCGGGTAGCGAGTCTGGGCGAGTTAGTGCCACGTTGAGGAGTCATCAGATTTGCGCCCCCGTGTCCCCCTCCTGCTGTGCTTGCCTCCCCCCCCCCCACCGGACCCGTGCCCCCCTGGCGTGCTTTGTTCTGGCTGCGGTGACGGCCCCAGGTCCTTGAATGCTGCCTGTCTTGTTGCATATCATTATGAGTTTTTTTTCCTTTTGTTTGCATCAGTAGTCAGTGCAATCTTGGCCTCTGCTGCACCTCCACAATTAATTCTAAGTTGTAGATAGTAAGTTTGTTTTCTTGTGTGATGTGGTTTGTCGTTCTTTGGATTGTTTTTTTTATTTTCAGTTTATTCATCAGAGTCGGTATGTGTTTTATGTTTTGTGCTTTTGTGTATATAAAAAGAGTTATAAATGAGCAGAACTTGTGTTGTTTTGTTGTGTGTTATTGTTGTCATTGTTGTTGATGGTTTTGCTTTGCTCATGTAAATACTTCAAGTGAAAAAGGAAAAAAAAATTAAGGTTGTTAAGAGACACAACTTATATATAAGAAACAACAACAAAAAAAAACCTTCATGTGCTTTGTTAAGTCCTTGAGTTGTCAATTAAGTGTTATGTTGAAGCTTCACACTTTGCTTCATAAATACTTCACAAACTACATAACAAGTGTTTAATTACCTCGTTAAGAAGGTAGGTTAGCGGGGCGAGTGACGCGTTACCCGCCCACCTCCACCTCCCTTACCACCACAACCACCACCCTGGCTGACGCTCCTTCACTTTACAGACAGCGACAACACGCTCTCGGAACCTGGCGAGGACGAGATCAAAGACGGACAATGGCTCGGCGTCACCCTCAAGAGTCAAGGTCCAGGCGGCAAAGTGCTGGTAAGACACACACACACACACACACACACACACACACACATACACTGAAAAATTTTACTTTACCTATGCCTTACTTTCTTTGATTTTACAGGATTTGTTTTTCATCGCTACAATTGCAGGTATAATTCCATTTTGGTCTGATTATATATATATATGTACGTAATTATACATCAACATGGCGATCTTTTATTTATTTATCTTATCTTATTTATTTATTTATTTATTTATTTACCTGTTTTTTTTTTGTTTTATTTATGTACGTACTTATTTAACGTAATAAGCAACATTTACCGTATCATCCTCAAGAAGAAGAAAAAAGTACAGTTAGTCACCGTTTTTCTGATGTATATAAAAAAAAATCACAATATCCACAACTATACCCACGTACAACCTTTCATCTATCATCATCATCAGCAGCAGCAGCACCATTTGGGAAGGATCGATGCACTCCAACACAAGGCTACAAATGTGTCATATTGTGAAAGTTGGGAATGCAGGGCAGAGTGCGGCGGCGAGTACACAAACAGGAAACCTAATAAGGCGAATGAGGTGTCAGCAGCGGGGTGCCTCTGAGGGAACGGCTGTGTTAGTGTTTTAGCAAGTGTGACAAGAAGGTAAAAGGCGTGTGTTACTCTACTCAGTCCCACCAGCTGTTGTGTTGTTACTGCCGCCCCGACCTTGTGCTACATGCTGGAGCAGAGTAAAGTATAGAAATGGAGGATGATAATGATAGGAAAGTATAAATGGAAGAAAAACAAATGAAGTGAGAAAGAGGAGCATAAAGTACTAATTAGTAATCACTGGAATAATGACAATGATAAAGAATGAAAAACTAAAGAAAAAAGGAACAAAGTAGTTATTAATGATGACGTAATGATACTGAGAAGATAACAAATTAAATACGAAAGAAGACCATGAAGTAGATAGTTAACAATTACTGGAGGGAGTAATGATTAATATAGAATAAAGAAAAAGAAATACGAAAGACCATAGAGTAGTTATTAATTAAAGAGCAAACCAGGTCACAGAAGGAAGAAGAGAGTCGTGATGTCAAAGGTTATGAGAGTCTGAGGAATGCCTAACGCGACGCACCTTGAACTGTTGACGGTCATGGTCAGTGCCAACGTGAACAGCTTAAAAAATTAACCTTTATCAGACTTTCACAATAGGTACGTGAAATGCTGGATGGAAAGCGCCGTTGTTCGAAGCGTCTCGGAACTGTGTCGTGAAGCAGGTGTTGAGATAATGCGAGCTTGTGAACCAATAGACCCAGAATACTATGTCTGCTTTGATTATTATTACTTTTATATTTACGTTGCGCAAGATCACACAGTTTTCTACATACAAGTTTTATTATTCTAAGAAACAAGGAGCTATGATTAAAAAAAATAAAAAGGGATGTTTTCAAATACAATTCGAACCCACAAGGAAGGGATCTGTAATGACAAAACAATAAATAGAAACTGTTCCTACTCCTTAAAACTAATGCAGTATGGAATCTCATGGTAAGAACATAATATAACTCGACACATATTAACTTCCCACAACAAAACTATAAACAACATAAGAAAACCATTGAGTTAGAGGTTCGTTTCTCTATAACTTGACACCACTGCCAGCACACATCAGGTCTAAAGGTGAGCATGTGTTACCTGTTCTTGTCTATATGAGTTTACCTGTGCCTTGCGTCCCCAGGTGTGCGCCCATCGGTACATACACAAGGGGCCGGACTTCCAATGGGGTTTTGGACTCTGTTACATCCTCACCAACAACCTAGACGTCTCAGATAACCTGGAACCCTGTAGAGGAAAACCTGTAGATAAGTAAGTTGCCATTTGTTTTTCCTTCTACACTTTTTTTTTTTTTTAATAGATAAGTCAGATTTGCCTCAGATTTCCCTGTGAAAATTTTTACGCTGAATCATTTGGTCGAGTTTCATTGCCACTCATCATTGAATTGATTAGCTATTATGAGTGTTTTTGGTTTCTAATATTACATACTCGATTGTTTATATATGCCAATACTCTTATATATATATATATATATATATTTTAAGCCAAACTTTTTCTTTTTTTTTTCTTGCCTAACCACCTTTCTTTGTTTTTTTTTATTTTTTTTGTTAACCTAATCTAACTACCTTCCTTTTTATTTCTATTTGTTTTACCTAACCTAATTACCCTTCTTTATAATGGCTCCTAACTGACCCAACTTAGTAAACAAGAGATTTATTTCAGCTTTAATTTTTTTTCTTTTTCTGTGATGGTGAAGGTTTTTGTTTCCATTGATGATTCTCTTTGTTTTTCTATATATAGTCAAATCATTCTCCTTAATTAACTGGACCTCACCCAACACACTATGTCGGGATGTAGCATAGGGTGTAGAAGTGTATATTAATAGTGTTGTCTCCATCAATACCACCAAACAAACTAATTACACACCAGTGGCACATGTGGTCATGTGTGTGGAGGCACGGCTTGGGATACTCTCATTGTATAACCTAAACTTTTGCTAGAATCCTTCATTTTAGTTCAGTACATAATTTGATCTACAATAATTCACAAAGACTTGGAGTTAATCAATATTTTTGTTGTCATGAATCTAAGTGAAAGAGTTGAACCTTCAATATCTTAGCTGCAAACATACATTTTTTTAGTATTAGTAAGCAGCAACCTTTTAAATCGTTCTTAATGTGTCACTCTTCAGGGAACACCAGCAATATGGGTTCTGCCAGGCCGGCACCAGTGGCATCTTGTTGGAGGATGAGGCAGTGCTGGGCGTGCCAGGACCCTTCACCTGGCGAGGCACCGTACACACCTCGAACATTTCCGATAACTTTTTGCTCAAGGACAAGACTCAGTACTTTGGTCCTTTGACAGAGGCTGATTCCCCTGTCTATAAATACAGCTACTTAGGTGAGGAATGTGACTTGTATAATGTAACTAATATATATGTCATGAATATCTCACCATTAGATTCAAATATGCAGTCATGTATGACATACATAAACAGTTGAGAATTAAGTATCTAACACACTTTTAGTAAACACATCATCAATGATCAAAACCCAGACCTGTTTGTTTCCATTGAAATGACACAATGTTCTGATGAGCTTCAGTTTCATTGTAGTAGCTAACTGTATAAACACACACACACACACACACACACACACACACACACACATAAACACATATTATTGTAGCCTCCCAATCCACCTTGACCACCTGTTCTCCACAGGTTACTCTGTGACTGCCGGTCGCTTCTTTGGGAACTACATGTCCTATGTTGGTGGCGCCCCGAGATCCGAGGAGACTGGACAGGTTGTGTTCTTGACCCGGGAGAAGATTGGCAACAGTCTGCTGCGTGTGGATCTGATTCTTAGTGGAGAGATGTTTGCCTCCAGCTTTGGCTATGAAGTCCTTGCCATTGACATCAATGGTGATGAGTGAGTTGATGTTCCTTGTCCTGCAGTGTACTAATACTACATCACTGAATGAATTTAAAGAAAAGGTTGTATGAAGGAGTAGCTGTGCCCACTGCATTACATTATATGGGGTGAAACATGGTGATGGTAGTAGCAGAGAAGATATTAAATTTAATGGAGATGAGGTGTTTGAGGAGTATGTGTGATCACTGTCTTACTGTATGGCCATGAGACATGGACACTGAACACCAACCTGAAGAGGCAAATTGATATCTTTGGTAATAAATGCCTTCGCAATATCACTGGAATAACTTTGTGTCAAATCAGCGACTGCTTGGTGAGACTGAATCAAGGCTTATTACCAGCATAGTCAACGTCAACTTCGGCTATATGGGCATGTGGCATGTTACCCAGAAGGTAATCCTGCTTCTCGGGTTATTTCTGAAAGGGATAACCCGGAGTGGAGGGGGCCAAGGGGGCGCCCACAAAGTTCGTGGCTGGGGCAAGTCGATGCTTCCTGCTGGGAGTTACTTGGTATGGAAAGGGGGCTGGCATGGGGACTTGCACGGGGTGATCGCCGGGGCTGGCGTCGGAGGGTGGGCAGGGCGGCATGCCCCTCGGCGTATGCACCCAATGATTGATTGATTAATGTGTTTTTATATAATTATGTACATGTGTGTCTTCTTTAGTTGTGTGAAGTAATGACTGTGTGTGTATGTGTGTGTGTGTTTTCATCATTATTGTGAATCAAAGGTTTACCAATGCATCATGTCCTCAGGCGAGATGACCTTGTGGTGGGTGCTCCCTTCTACTCCACCCGTACGTCCAGTGGCGCCATCTATGTGTACATGAACAACGAGGGAGGCTTTCAGAAGAACCATCCATTCAAGAAGATAAAAGGTCTGACTCACCAAACACACGGCTTCTCATCCCACTGGTCCTACTCTAATGATTCATCTGAGTCCTCCTCCTCCTCCTCCTCCTCCTCCTCCTCCTCCTCCTCCTCCTCCTCCTCCTCCTCCTCCTCCTCCTCCTCCTCCTCCTCCTCCTCCTCCTCCTCCTCCTCCTCCTCCTCCTCCTCCTCCTCCTCCTCCTCCTCCTCCTCCTCCTCCTCCTCCTCCTCCATTTCTCATTATCTGTTTTGAGATGCATTGTCCTGCTTTCAAGAATGGGAAATACATACTGTATTAGTGTAAATTTGTAAAGATAAACCGCATATAAGAAGTAGGTTAACATAATACAAAACAGATCTTCACCATTTATTTTCCAGCCAAATAGGTACCTACTAAAGGTATACAACAGATTCATCAAGAAGACTCTACATGAATATATAATATGTCCTTAAAGCTAGGATGAAGTAATAACATGTTTTGTTTTGACTGCATAGTTATTATGTTTGACTTGCTTCCAATACATTACTGCCATTCTCCTGAAGGGCTCAATGATGACTGTGTGCCACTTTCTCATTCAAGGTCTAGGTCTTGCATTTGACAAGTTCATGGTACCAGTGCCACTAAGTGCTGCAGGTGAAGTGTTGTGAGGCTACAAGTAGTTCTCCTTTGAACACACTGTGTCTGTGGGATGAGGCTCTTGTTAGCACCTGTGAAGTAGTCCAAAGTATTAGTGTTTCTATCTACAGGCTATATTGTAGTTAACACTAACCATCAAAATTTTCTTTTCACAAAATTTCATTCACTATCATTTTTAAATGCCTGTAACATTGATAACTTTTCCTGTGTATCTTGTAGGTTTGTATAACGTAGCCTTTGATCATGATGACTATTCTAAAATGAACTTCAGTCTTATAATATCTTGAGGGAGAAGTACTTGACAGATGTGTTGTAGTGTAGTACCTTAGAACATTGATTTTGAAACATAATCTTGTAAGCATGATGACCAAGTACTTTAGGAGTTACCTTGTCTGACTAGTTTTGTGTTGTTCAGTTACATGTATAAGAAATGAAAGAATATAAACCAGCTTGTCACAGTCTTGGCACAAGCATGGGTCAAGCCTTGAGTGGAGTTAGTGACCAGATGTGGTATTGTTTAAGTAATGCTTTCATTGTTGAATCCCATGGTAGGCAGACTGAATGGCAGTTACAATTATGTGCTTGGAAGTGATTGATTCATTTCATTATTTTTGCTTCAACATTATTTGCTGTTTTGTTCCAAGTATAAATAATGAACAAAAATTATTTTTTTTGTTCGCATAGAATGTTTGCCGGTGTGCAAGATTAGTGATGCACACAAAAGAAAAATGATCATTAAAACTTTCACTGACCAGCAACTAAATGGATTATCACAAACTCTAGGAAGTGCTCCGGGAGAAAGTCGGTTTGGGTCTTCGATGACGTCCTTGGGAGACCTGAATCACGACGGCTACAATGACGTTGCTGTTGGGGCACCATATGAAGGCCTCGGAGTGGTCTACATCTTCCTGGGCGGTCGTGATGGACTTTCTGAAAAGCCTGCGCAGGTCTGTCTTGCTTCTCCCTTGTAATAGTGTTCTTGAACTGATTTAATTAATTAGTACCTGAATACTTTACTTCCCTCCTTATATCATGCAAAGAAAAGAATCACCATATTTAATGTTTTACTGAACACTGCTTTTGGAAGATGTACCCCAGTTTTGGAGAGCCAATTACAAAAAGGTTTTTCCTTGCAGGTTATTCGTGCTGAGGATCTGCCGGGGACAGCCTACAATGCCTTTGGATATTCCCTGAGTGGTGGGATGGACCTGGACGAGAATGGCTACCCTGACCTCCTGTTGTCTTCATTCTGCAGTGATAGAGTCATCCTCCTCAGGTAACTTGCTCTTCATTGATATGTCTCATAGATGGGGTCGTTATCACTGTCGGTGTGGCTTTTTCCTTAACTATCTTATGGTGTGTAATGGGAAAAGGTGTTAATGATGTCAATATGAAAGGCCAAAAGAAGTCACATTAATTTGAGTCCTAAAACAAAAGTGCCATAACAGGAAAGGTTGATACATATATAGTAATCCCAAAGCTGTCCATGTATGGAGTAATGACTACATAATATATCTATTATTATGCAAGTGTCAAGGATTACTGTGATTTTTTCTAGGCTTGACTGTGTATAATCAGAACTCCACTTTTCAGGGCACGACCTATCATTGAGATTGAAACCAAAGTGTCTTCTAACGGCCAACTGAACAAAATTGATCCCACCAGAAAAGGTTGCCGGGAAGACATCAATTCCCCTGAAACTTGGTGAGCTTCAGTGCCTTGGTGAATACCCTCCTGATACACTTCCACTCTGTGCTAACTGTTCTATTCTTAGTCTCACAATTCCCTTTCTTCAACTGATCGTCTTTACTTTTCCACCTTTTCTACCATTGATTTTTTAGTACTGGTCCTTTGAATTTGGTAGTTGCAATCCTCTCCTCTCTTGCAGCACTAGAAAAAACAGCCACATGTATGTCTTTAGGTACAAAGCTCAACTTATGTGAAAATCAGTCACTTTTGTTCATTTTGTAATTCACAGTTACATTAAGTCAGTTTCCAGTGACACTAACATTACAATAAAATTAGCAGTAATTATTTTTTTTCACACCTGTTTGTCTTTTGTTTATTGTCAAATCTGCTCTTATTAACATACATTTCAATATTTTTCAGCTTCTCATTTGACGCCTGCTTCAAGATGGATAACGATGCAGGAACTCGAACTGGCCTAAAGTTACACTACACCATTGAGGAGCAGCTGTACCAGGACCGGCCATTGGCAAGAGTTCGTTTTGCAGACAGTGTACCGGACCAGCCCAGCGAGGTGCACCGCAACATTACCCTCAGACCAGATGATATGGGCATCTTCCAGTGCTCTCGAGAAATTGTTTATCTTATGGTGAGATATGTCAATGTTACAACACTTCTTTTTAGTCGATGAAACTTTATGTAGACAAGTAGGTTTTAAGTTACTTCCTGTCTTTCCTACTTTGACATTCTCTCCTTCACGTCTTCAGGAAGGATCTCGTGACATCCTGCGTGCACTGAGGTTCAAACTGACCTATGAGATCATCCAGAAGGAGCCAAGACCTGTAGCCGAGGGAGACCGTCTGCCTGACATCAATGAATATCCAATCCTCAACCAAAAGGGAGCACTCAGGTAAGATGACGTCTATGTCGTAGTTTTGTCAATACAGAATTCTTTTGATATATGAAGAATATGTATGAATTTGGTCATCCATGGATTGAAAAACCACAAATTTTGATCATTATTTTATAGAAAACTTTGGAGATGCAGGGTTATTCAGTATTTTTATTTCCTAGCGAGCATAACGAAAAATATAATACGTATCTTTTATTAAACTTTCACTATACTAATTTGATTGTACAAATATTGATCTAGAAAATATGAAATTATTCAACATGTATGGAAAATCTACGTGATATCCAGATATTGCACACCACCACCACCTTCCTCCCTTGATACTGTGTGCCAACCCACCACTGTGCAGGGAAACATGTCCTGTTTATTACACAATTTATTAACACATCATGCTGATGCCAGTTGAAGTCACAAACTAGTCCTTTATTAATAATTACTAATATAAAAAAAAGTTGATGAAACTGACACACATTTCTTTAGTAGTACGTACATAATGTAATGGCACTTCATGCAGCAGCAAGTCAACTCAATCATGTCAAACAAAATACCACGTATGATTTTGAATTTTTTCCAGGGAATTTGAAGGAACCTTTGCCAAGGAGTGTGGCAATGATGACATCTGCATGAGTGACCTGCACATGACAGGGAGTCTGGACCTAGAGCGTGACGTCACACAGAAGCACTACCTGCTGAGGCTTGGAGAACAGGACACAGTGCCACTGCTGGTGGAGGTGACCAATAGCAGAGAACCAGCTTATGAATCCACTCTTCTGATCACCCACAACAAGGCACTCATCTTTGACCCCACCGAGTCTGAGGTGAGTTGTTAGTTTCCAGTTTTAATGCATTCACTTAATTCTCAAGAGCTGGAAGTCTGTAAGAGTGAAGGCTGCTGTCTGTCCCTTGCTTCCATGTTCTTTAATCTTGTTTTGTTCTCTTTATCCTCCACAGTGAGTTGCTAAGCTTGGAAATGGTTTACCCAAAGTACTTGTATTCCTTAACTTTTATTTTAACTTGGTATTGTATAGTGCCTTAATGTAGGACCACTGAATGTTGCTTCTAGACCCACTTCAGGCTTGTGTTTCCATATCACCTGTTATATGTACACCTGCCCTTGTAAGCACTCACTGAATACATTGTTAAGATGAATCTCTTTATTTTCAGATTGGAAGTTATCAGTGCAAGGAAACATCATTACCAGGGGTCACCAAGTGTGGTTTGGGGAACCCTCTTTTCAACTCAACAGGACCTCTCAGACTTATCTTCAAAGAATCTGAGAATGTATTTAATTCTAAATTCATATACTTCAGCGTTTCAGCCAACTCTTCCTCCACGGAACTCACGGAACAAGAACCTCTACACTTCCAAGTGGAGGTCGTCAAGAGAGCTGAAATATCCATCAAAGGGTAGGTTTGGGTGTATAAGAAGAAAGTTTTATAGTGGTAGTACAATATATAACACTGAACTTTCCCCACACCTGTACAGTTTATGGAATGATTAATAGAACAAAAAGAAATCTGAATACCCTCTGAGTCCCCTTCTATTGAATGTATCCCAGTATGTGTTGGTTCTCACACACACCTTCCTTCCCAGGGACGCCGCACCCGAGCAAGTGTTCTATGGAGGTGAAGTCATCGGGGAGTCTGCCATAAAGTACCTGCATGAGATTGGAGAGGATATAACGCACAAGTATGTGGTGGAGAACAGGGGTCCGTGGCGGGTGGATGAGCTGCAGGTGGAGGTGTTGTGGCCTTACCAGGTGGAGAATGGCAAGGACAAGGGCAAATGGCTGCTTTATATGACGGAACATCCCACAGTTGATGGTGAGTTGGTTGGCTTGAGTGTGTCGGTGATGTGAGGTTTGATGCCGGGCTCACCTCACCTCACCTATTTTAGTGAATCTGATCAGTGTGGATTAATGGCGTGTAAGAATGTTGTATTAGTTCATCAACAGTCATTAGAAATCTGCTAATTTGATACATTTTAGTACTTGTTAGATCGCTTTTCTAAAAAAATAGTTTGCTAAAATTGACATATACAGGAAGCCTTGCAGATCCACTTTACTCTCTGGATAATACTATACATTAATTCCTCATGTGTTCACAATTATTTGAGGCTCCAGTCTGTACTCTCAAAAATATTGTTGTCATAAGTCTTTGATTATCAAGATGCCAGACAAAAAATACTGGAGAATAACTTTTTTTTTCTTTCCTCGCCTCTCTTCTCTTCTCTTCTGACCTTCATACTTTATCCATACAAACAGTACATGTTCTTATACTTTCTCCTCAGGTGATGAAGAATGTGATATTGACCCAAGCTTCATCAACCCCTTGGCAATACGAAGGTCAAGTATCTATCCAGACACCTTCATAGGGCCTGAGGCGGACCCTGAAGTAGAGTCGACAGATGATGTTAAGCCCACCACACAAGACTCCAATGTAGGAGTTGAAGTGGAAGGCTCAGGCACCGTATCAAAAACAACAACAATCAAGAAAACCACTACAATCAAGAAGACGACTGTTAAAACATCATCAGAATCTTCCGGTGGCTCAACATCAACATCTAGTGGACATTCAACATCTTCTAGTGGGCACTCCTCCTCTTCTTCATCTAGTGGTCATTCCTCCTCCTCACAATCCGGCTTTGATGGTTATGATGGTACTGAGGAAGGCAGTGGGTATGGTGATCACAGCAGCCGGGTGCATGGACGGACTCACTCCCGTGTCAGCCGTAGAGTTTATTCCTCCTCCGACGGATCAAGATTTGATGAAAACGACTTTGGAGGTGAAACCAATAAGGAAGACGAGGACGGTGATGGCCGCGTCATCAGCCACTATGACAGAACACACCACTCCTCCGGGAAGTCTCCAGATGGCAAGTCAACCTTCCAAGAGACCCGGCACGAAAGCAGGAAGGTCACAGTCGGCAAGAACACAGACACCAACACTGATGGTGATAATGTCCCAAGCAGCAGGTGGGGGCAAGGAGGTGGTTACAGAAGCACTTACTCAGAGAACCGTTCCTCAAGCAGAACCAATGATGGTGAACCTGAGGAGACAAACACACGCTGGGAGACTCACCAAACTTATCCCACAGGACAAGAGGGTGAGAATCGATGGGGTGATTCTGGTTCATCGGATACTCACGGCAGGAGGGAAGAGAGCAGCAGCAGCAGAACCCACACTGTTGATTCCAGCACAAGGAGAACTCACTCTAGTCAATTAGGAGAAGATAACTACCGAAGGACTCACGAGGGAGGAGCCATTACTAGAACAGTTGGAGGCGAAGGCTCTTACTGGACTGATGACGATAGGAGGACCAGAACGCGGGATCAAGATAACACAGATAACAGGGAGAGGTTTGTGTGGTCAGATAACAACAGAGGGACAGAAGGTACAAATAGAGAAGGGAATTACTACGAAGATGGCAGACATAACACAGGTGATCATGGTGCTGGAGGAAGAAGAGGAAGCAGCTCACACTCAGGCTCTGATGGTGATGGATATGAAAGCAGAGTGGACTCAAGCAGACAGTGGAGTAGTACTAGATATGAAGGCGGATCCTCGACCAACCAAGGATTAGACAACGACAGATTGAGTGGAACCCATCATTCCAGTGGTTCTGAAGGAGGTTATGATGATAGATATTCCAGTGGTCAAGGCTACAGGAACCGCCAGGACAGATATGATGACAGAAGAACTTACTCCAACAATGAAGGTGACAGAAGAACTTACTCCAACAATGAAGGTGAAGATAGAACTACTTACTCAACCAACTATGACAGAACAAGAGGAAGAGATGATTACGGAAGGCAGCAGTCAGAGGACATTACCAGGAGACAAGAGGATGATGACTGGCAGCGGAGACAGTATAGAAGACCTGAGCATACTGACACAGGGAGGAAGGAGACATACAGGGGAAACGATGGTGATTCTGCAAGACAAGGAAGCCGCAGTGAATCCCGAACATCCACCTGGCAATCATACTCCGGTTCTCGGGATGGATCACATCACCAAGATCTTGATGACAACTATGAGAGGCACCAAGTAGGAGGTAACTCAGAGCGGCGCTTCACCCACACTAACTCCGATGGATCAGTGGCCAATGGTACATACACCCGCGTTGAGGTAGACCCCCAGACAGGCAAGACAACTACGTACTCCAGGAAGGTCACATATAACAATTGGCCCACCGACTCCGACCAACGATGGGCCCCAGAAGACACCACATTTTTACCCGGGGATGAGCAAGTGTTGTCCAGCCACCAGAGAAGCCCAAGGACCAAGCGTGAAAAAGAACTTATTATCAAGCCTCAAGCAGTGACTGATGAAACGACAGGGATGACTATGCAAGTAGTTCACCTGGTAAGTAACATTTCCGGTGTAGTGCTTGGCAGTGGAGTGTATGCCAGATATGTTAACTAATTTGTTGTACACCCTTCCTCTCACTAACCATTCTTCTCACACCTCAGGGATGGATTTCTTGGGTAACCTTGAACTTTGTCTTTCATTCCACACCCACAACTCTTACATATGTGATTGTCCATACAATTATTCCATCGTGTAGTCCCGTCCGTTCCTTTCTTTCATCCATCATGTTTCTGGAATTAGAAAGTGTTTGAGGATGGAGCATGAGCAGGGATATGGAAGTATTTGTTCCATCGGCGAGGACCAAAGAGGATGGATAAAGGAATAGAGGAAGATACAGATGTAGAAGTTGGTGTTTGAGAAATAGGTAAAAGAGGAGATGGAGGAGACGAGAGAGTTGATAGGTGGGTGTTCAGAGCCGTGGGCAGAAACGTGTCCTTGTCAAAGCCAGGGAAGTCTGGGGGATTCATTTTTTGAGGTGCATTCCCCAATGCACTTGTTAATTTAGAATTTTCATAATTGGCCATGGTGATCCGAATATAAGTGGAGGATGTAATTGGTCTGCTCCCCATAACCCCCATGGAGAGTAAGGGCAATGAAAGAGGAAGGATATACCGTGCCCATGGCAGCCTCAGGCCATTCATGACTGAACTCATAGTTAGCCTTTCATCCTCTCAGCACAGCTCTCACACTTTAGACACTTTAGGAAAAGAAGGGTATAGTGGCAGGATAGGAAGAAAAGACACTTGAAACAAGGGGAAATAAAGCCAGAAAAAGAAAATGGCCAAATATAAATTGGTTGGACCAAAGACTGAAGTCTGAAGCATCACAACATAAGACATCAATCTCTGGTCCCGAAGCCCTTCCACAACGGCAATGGGCTTAGAACAGAGACTATGAATTGGGAGTTTTTGGTAGACTTTAAAGTTAGGAAGGAAGCCATTACTTTTGCTGAAGACAGTTTTTCCAGGTATTTTTAAGGTATGCAAGTCAGTTATAAAACATTATCACACTTGTAGTCCTAATAATACTTACACATACTGAAGCACATACACACTTTTCTGTTTTCAGAGATGTGATGGACCAGCAACAGCCAAGTGTTTTGCGTTCCGTTGCAACATTCGCAACTTGGCAGCAGGCAGGACAGCCACCATCCAGATCAAGTCACGGCTCTGGAACTCCACGTTGGTGGAGGACTACCCACGCGTCAGCAGCGTCAGCATCAAGTCCAAGGCGTCCCTCATCCTGCCCGAAGACATCCGCAAGGACCAGGATGAGGCGGATGACGTGGACTCTGCCGAGACAAGGGCGTACCCAGACCTGCTGGACCAGCTGCCGCCTGAGGAAGTCCCATTGTGGGTGATATTAGTGTCCATTTTTGCTGGACTCTTGGTGCTGATCATCATTGTACTGATTCTGTGGAAGCTTGGATTCTTTGAGAGGAGGAGACCCGACCCAACGCTGTCAGGAAATCTTGATAAGGATGCTAATGGATACTAGTTTATTTATTTGTTAGTCACACTGGATTTGTGTTCATATGAAAGTGCCAATTTTATATTAACAGTTTCTCAAAGAATTATCGTAGGAATCTTAATATATGATATACATCCTACACGAAAGATATAGGTATATATAATATATCATGTATATTTGTAAGTGCTTTCTGGTGTCTGTGTCTGGAGAGTTGGCAGTCTTCCTTATTTTAACCGAACCTTAATTTTTAGTCACAAAAATATAAGCTTCTCCAGAAGTCGTCCTCTACAGCTACTTAACCTGTGAAGGTAGACTGACCCTCAGGCCTGTCTGGTTGTACATGACTGCCACTAAACCTGTGTCGCTGCTGCTGTGCCATGACTGTGATGTTTCCTGTGCCTTCAACACTCGACAGTGAAGGCATTAACCTAGGTGTATCTATATTATATGGAATGCCAAGAAAATACAACTACTTTCCTGGAGCGAATTTCTAGGAACTGAAGTGGTGAACAAGATTTTATTTTCAAAAGAAATATATTAATGCTTGACTGCTCCTGTACAGATTTTGTAACTATTTTATGCAGTGCTTAGAGAAGTGCTTTATGGGATGTGTGTGTGCGCGTGTGTGTTATGTATGAGCTGCTACTGCTGCTGTTACTTGCTACTGCTGGAGGTGAAAGGTTTTAACGTGGGCATCCCCTGTTGAGCAGCTTCAGGGCTTTAACACACTTTGATAACTTCAGTCAATGTTCAGTCATTAGGATGATCATTCAATTATGTCCACATGTACACACTGTTCTGGTAATGATGAAAAGCAATCCAATTCTTAAAGTACATATGGATTGGAAAGTATTTTGGTTCTTAATCTTCAGATGCTAATGCTGTTTTAGGAATACATTACATACACAAAATATAAGATTATAGATCATTCAGTGGTAGCACGAGTGTTTCAATTAATATAATGCTCAAATATGATACATCTTTGAATGATCAGCCTGGTGGGAACAGGATTCAAAATATGGAATTGGAAATTATAATTGATTTGATTGCATAAGTGATAATCGTGTTAAGAGGCATAATGAGGTACGTAGTTTGACCATGTAGAAAGGATTCAGAAACATAACTTGAGTGAGAAGTATGAATGTTGATTATAAAGCCACAAGAAAGACACGGGAGACTCGTGCAAAGTAACCCTATAATTTTAAGCACGGACAGAAAGAACCTCCATTAGATAAACAAGCATGTAAAAAGATTAAAAACAACAACATTGTGCCTCTTTCTGTTATACAAACAAACGTGCCTCTACAAGTGCCAACCGCCTCCTATTAGTAGTGTGTTGTTGAGGTTCTGAGGCTCCGGCTGATGACCCACGAGTGATGTTAAATAAGATTTATTTAATTACTTATTGAAATATCTAGTTTTATACATGGGGATGATAATATAACTTAAACTAAGAGTCAAGGTTTTGTGCGTGTATGAAAGTGTTGTTTGCATCGAACACTAAAGGGATGAAACATTGGTTCAATTTACTGATTTTGCTTATAGAAAAAAAAGCTTTAAGTTTTTGAAAATACCATTAGCTGCTGCTGCTGCTGTATAATTATGTATTGATGCAGCCTCTACACAGTACCAGTCATTAGACAGCCTATTACAGGTCTTTATATAACTTGACTGCTGTGTATCATTTGAATTAATTTGTTCCTTCAATGCTGGAAATAAGCTCATGAATAAATATTGATCAAGGTTTCATCCCATAGAGTGTTCTAATGTCTGTACAAAAAAAACTAAATTACATACTTGCTGTGTGCTTGTTGCCAAAGTGATGACTGTTGATTGGTGACATCTTGGTTGGTGTGACATCTGGAGCAGTGAAGGCAATGATAGTGCACACTGGTGGTGGTGCACACTGGTGGTGGTGCACACTGGTGGTGGTGCACACTGTTTGGTGGTGCACACACTCCTGCCGTGCTCCTGTCCACTCGTTCCCTTGGTCCTCCTGAAACTAGTCGAGTCCATAGGAGTGTCCACTTCATCCATCGAGTGAAATCTGTATTTGAACATTCACATCCTGTACTACCTCAATACACCTTTGTATTCTGGTACACATTAAGTGCACACATATTATATGCAATAGAATATTTAACGAGTGAAGATGAACTGCATCACATGAGCATCCAGTGTTGTGTGTGTGTACACACGTGTGTTTGTATGTGCCTACTGTGTGTGTGTGTGTGTTAATGACTGTATTCGTGTGTGTGCTTGTATATGTGTAAATGTGCGCATATCACTGAAGATAAATTAATTAATAAGCATAATTTTATTTTATAAACTAATAAGTGGTTGTTCTGCTTCATATTTGTGTGTATATATGTAGATAGATTGAGATAATTGGTGTTTTGTTATGTAATTATTTTTTCCCATGGTCTGTTGCAGCAAAAGATTCTCATACCTTGATGTAATGTTTAGGATCTCACTCACTAGGATGGACGGAAGCTTTACCTGTGTTATGAAGCTAACCACTGACAACCTGAACTCACCTTCACAAGTAATCAGTGGAATTATGTTGTTTTCATCTGCAAAAACTTTTTGACAAGGATGTGAATGAAGTGATGTGTATATATGTTGAGGTCATTGAATGTTGTACATATACGTACAATAAAGAAAACTCTAACTAAAAGGATTTTCACTAACCAACCTCCTATAGACTTCATGCAATAAACATGTTAATGATTTTCAATGCAAATATTTTGGCAAAGCACCATAATTAAACAATTTTGTTCATACAGATTAAGTTGTGCATTACAAGGGTTGAATTAAATACATGTGCGGTACTTGGACTTTAAAGACCAAACTGTTTCACACTTAGGCTGATAAGAATAATGTCCTTTATACTAATATAATTTTAAAGATGTAAAATACCAAAATGTAAAATGAATATTACCAACCTGACCTCATACTGCACTCTTGAAATATAATAATGCACATGAGGAAAAACAGCGAAGGTACGAAGGTAGTGTTCCAGAGAACCAGAAACAGGATGAAAAGAAGATAAATTCTAGTGATTAACAAGAACAAAATGAACCCAACATAGAAGCGAGTAGCAGCAAGACTTGGACAACAAAGCCATGGAAGGGGAAGGAATGTAGGCAAAGAGCAAGTCCTAAAGAGCAGTACATTTATGCAAGATTAAAAACATTGCAGCAGAATATGATGAATGATGAAGATAAAAGGACACCAACACATTTCATTTGACTCATTTAAATGCAAAGCACCTCACCATTGATAAGGTAAAACATGTATGCTTAAGACAAGATTGAACAAGTCATCTCTATTGAGGTAACATCTGATTAAAGGAGAAAAATAAACTGAAATGGTTCACAATACTTACCTTGTTGAAACTGTTGATGTTGTTGCAGAATTTATTGATCACATTTTGAGACTGTTGAATATTGAAGAAGACATAACCAAGTGTCAGGAATTGAAGAAAGACAGTCACCTCAAGTTTGTCTTTCCTTCTGAAAAAAAAAGAAGATAAAATATAAAACAAATAATAACAATAAATCTATCTATATACCAAGCTAAATTAGGTGGAGAAACCAAGACTAAAAAAAAGAAAAAAAATTGTGAAATTCATGGTTAATAATTATATATATATAAAAAATGTTAACTTTTCAAGCATCACATAAATTTGAGTAATCGCTCAAAAGTATCGAATAATGGAGACATAATCGATTGCAATACTATTTTTTTTCAGACAGTACTAGTACTAGTACTAGTAGTCAATAGTTACTAGTAGTCAATTGTTACTAGTTTTTCATGTTCAATCCGTCCGTGGTTAATAATTACAGAACGAGTTGAATGAAACTAAAATTAAGAAAAAGAAAAATTAAACCTAGTAATAAAAGTGTCCGCAAATAAATAAATAAATAACGGTCCATCCTCCCTGTAATAAGAGGGTTCAGGTGTGAATTCTTTGTGTAAATTATAATCATAAACCACTGCTGACGAAAAATTAATGACAGGTGTGTTATATTGTCGCCTGTAGGTAAGGTAAGGTAAGGTAAGGTAAGGGGAAGGTAAGCTAGGGGAAGGTAAGGTAAGATAAAGGTAAGGTAAAGGTAAGGTCAAGGTAAGGTAAAGGTAAGGTAAGGTAAAGGTAAGGTAAGGTAAAGGTAAGGTAAGGTAAGGTAAGATAAAGGGAAGGGAAGTTAAGGTAAGGTAAGGTAAGATAAAGGGAAGGGAAGTTAAGGTAAGGTAAGGGAAGGTAAGGGTAAGGTAAGGGGAAGGTAAGGTAAGGTTAGGTAAGGTAAGGTAAGGGAAGATAAAGGGAAGGTGCGGTAAGGTAAAGTAAAGTTAGGTAAGGTAAGGTAGAGGTAAGGTAAGACAAGGTAAGGTACGGTAAAGGTAAGGTAAGGTAAGGTAAGGTAAGGTTAAGGTAAGGTAAGGTAAGATAAGGTAAAGGAAAGGTAAGGGGAAGGGAAGGTAAGGTAAGGTAAGGTAAGGTAAGGTAAGGTAAGGTAAGGGAAGGTAAGGTAAGGTAAGGTAAGGTAAGGTAAGGTAAGGTAAGGTAAGGTAAGGTAAGGTAAGGTAAGGGAAGGGAAGGGAAGGTAAGGTAAGGTAAGGTAAGGTAAGGTAAGGTAAGGCAAGGCAAGGCAAGGCAAGGCAAGGCAAGGTAAGGTAAGGTAAGGGAAGGGAAGGTAAGGTAAGGGGAAGTTAAGGTAATTAAGGTAAGGTAAGGTAAGGTAAGGTAAGGTAAGGTAAGGTAAGGTAAGGTAAGGTAAAGGGAAGGTAAGGTGAGACGTGACTTGCCTGATGACTGAATGAACAAAATTATGAAGAACTTTTTTGTAATTTATTTGATATTTGCTCATCGCGTCGCATGTGTTGAGGTACCAAGTGATGTCTGTCTGTCTGTGGACGACTGTTTACATGGACACTATAAACAGGTAATAAAAGAGCAAACCACGAGGTGTATTGACGTAGTTATTTGTATAAATGATAATTCTTTGCCATTTTTTTTTTTGTATTTCTTTTGTCCATCGCCTTTCTCTTGTGTTCTTAGGTAATAAAAACGTATGTAAAGAGGATTGTGAACCTTGCATTTATCTCACAACATCAAATTGCATGCATTGTAGCTTTCTAACAGCGAGGAAGATGGTTGCAAAATTATGTTAACATATATAAGTAGGCTAAAACATTTTACTAATTTTGTGTACAATATGTGTGTGTGCGTGTGTGTGTGTGTGTGTGTGTGTGTATGTGATTATGGTGAGTGAGAGTAAGAAAAAGTACTATAGCAGATAGGAGTAAGGGAAAGGTGTAGGGGTGTGTGTGTGTGTGTGTGTGTGTATGTATGTAGGACGGGTGGGTGGGGGTAGAAGGAGAGAGATGGATGGATGACGTAGATAGGGTGGGTCAGGGGTGTGGAGGGGAGATTAGAGGGGAGAGGATGGGGAGGGGAGGGGAGGAATTAATATAATATGGGCGGTGAAACTACTAACACGTTCCGCATCAATGGTTTACACACAAAAAAATAGATAAATTAATGAATGAATTAATTCATATAATAAATATATAAACATGCATTATAACTTATACAACCAAAACGGAAAACGAAAATACAACTGGTTTACGTTATTTTACACACCTAAAAAAAACTCTCCCTAAACTAACTCAACACAATATCAAGGGAAACACAAAATAATGAAGGGCCAAAAGACGGAAAATATGTCAGTAAACAATAAATAAGACTTCAAAATCCCCCTCACGCAGGTCTGGCCAAGTGTCTATAGCTATTATGTTAACCACAAGATCACCGCCGTGCGTGGGGCCCCAGCCAGGAGACAGATGGTGGGCCGGACAGCTGGTAGTGGTGGTGGTAGTTGTGGTGGTAGTGGTAGGGGTGGTAGTAGTAGTAGTAGTGGTGGTGGTGGTGGTGGTGGTAATGAAAGTGTGGTGTTGCGGCGCCTCGGCTCCCTCCCCTCCCTGGACACACCCATCCCTTCCCTCCCTGGATACACCCATCCCCCTCCCGTCCCCATCATTCCCACTGTTTTCCTCACTCTTTCTTTCAGTAGTAGTAGTAGTAGTAGTAGTAGTAGTAGTAGTATAAAAAAAGAAAAAAAATAGTAGTAGTAGTAACATAAGAATATAAAGAAGCTACAAAAGGCCCGGAGGCCTGCACGTGGCGGTTCCTATAAGAATATAAGAATATAAAATTGTAGTAGTAGTAGTATCAAATTATGTATTGTCCCTGACCAGGTGACTCCGCAGCAACAGCTAAAATCAAAATCAAGACCACCACCACAACAGCAACATTAACATATCCACCATGACAAGAAGCCTCAATCATCAGTAAGGCCTCTCAACACACCACGCCACAGTGGTGACGCCACTGTGGCGACACTGTGGCGTCGTGTGTCGAGGCCTTACTTTCACTCTCACCTGGTAATTCAACGCAAGTAAGTACCTGCCACGCCGACCTAACCTTCGGGCCTATCAACAACTACTAGACGAACATATAATTTCGAAAGTTTATCACACACACACACACACACACACACACACACACACACACACACACACACACACACACACACATACTAACATCTAAATTTTAATATAAAGTGAGCTGAAATTTTTGGATAACAGATGATCTCGATGTCTTTAGTTAGCCAGTCAATGAAAAAATCCAAACTTAAATTAAAACATCTTTTGTGCACGAACTAAATTTTCTGATCACAAAAAGTACTTTTGATTTCATTAAGACCTTTCTTTGCGAAGTTGATACGAAAACAACAAGGCATTTGAAGGGAAATCACAAAAATGAGGAAAACAAACCAACAAATATATAAAAATAAAAATGTTTTGCTGTCCACTTCAACGGTGAAAATTATAAGTGGTGTTTACATTTGTTATTTCTTCTATCATGTCGCCTCGTCTTCACCCCATGGCGGTAAAAAGCAAGTGTTTGGACGCACTGCTCAGCCCGCGGCAACCTGTTACAAGGAAAGCTGAGGTGTGAAGGGACGATACAGGCTCAGGCGAGGGTGTTGTGGTCTAAGAGGAGAGGTAATGGAAAAGGAAAAATGTATGAATGTATTGAGAGAGAGAGAGAGAGAGAGAGAGAGAGAGAGAGAGAGAGAGAGAGAGAGAGAGAGAGAGAGAGAGAGAGAGAGAGAGAGAGAGAGAGAGAGAGAAATGATAATCCTCAATCAATTCACTTTCACTGTCCAAGACGTGAATTTCTGTTCAGTCACTAAGACAAATAGAAAGTGTTGAAGAGGACGAGGAATCAAAGGCAGCGACATACATCACACGACACAAAACTAAACCTTATTCTTACGCAACACACACACACACACACACACACACACACACACACACACACACACACACACACACATAAAAATAAATAAATAAAAAATCAAACACCGATGACCTTAATCTTCGCTACAGACAATCCATAAATAAAAAGAAACAAAGAAAATGAAAGAGAAAACGAAATATAAGTGGAAGTAAAAGAAAAGTTTAGCTTACCTCTGCACGTGTCTATGAAATCAAATAAACAAACGTCTTGTCTAGCCTTTTGTGAAACCGTGCAAAGAGTGTCATTACGTAGATGTAATGAAGGAGAGAGAAGATGATTGGGGAAAGGAGGAGGAGGAGAAAGATGAGGAGGAGGAGGGGGAGGAGGGGGAGGAGGAGGAGGAGGAGGGAAAGGAGGAGGAGGAGGAGGGAAAGGAGGAGGAGAAGGAGGGAAAGGAGGAGGAGGAGGAGGGAAAGGAGGAGGAGGAGGGGGGAAAGGAGGAGGGGGGAAAGGAGGAGGAGGGAAAGGAGGAGGAGGAGGAGGAGGAAAAGGAGGAAAGGGGGAGACGCCAGAGCCAGCACACAGGAGTTGCAAGTCGCGAGTGTGTATAACAGTATGCTAGTGTCCGCGTGGTGGTCAATGATGGAGGGACGCCTGCCGCTGCTGTTCTTTTTCCTGTTCCCTCACATAGGTAAGATGGTCAACACAACACCCGAGGATTGGTATTTACCGATTCCTGTTTTTAAGTTCGTTTGTTTTAAAGTTATTACGATTATCTGTGATCAATTAGTTTAAGTATATTTTGTTTTTTGATAAATTAAGTGCCATTTAACTTAAAAGGTAGAGTAAAAAAAAATATAGTTATAATAAGTGTGTTCATCCTCCGCTCGTAATGTTTAAATATACTTTTCCCTTTCGAAACAACAACACCAACAGAACTCTCTCTCTTACACATATACTTTACAGTGAGTTAGAAAGGCAGTCCAGTCAATAATTATGAAGTAGTTTTCACAAGATTAAGACAACAACCCCACCATTAATTAATCCTCTGCTCGGGTTACACCACAGCGCTACTACCCCCGCTTAATGGCTCCATGTAAGGCTTGAACTCCTAATAGTCGTATGAGGGAGTCACAACCCTAACCGCTTAGCTAACTATATACCTCTCAACACTTGACTGAGTTTGCTACAATGGTGTTTGCATGATTTCTTTTTATAAAGGCGTTAATTTCAAGTGTCCTTGTGCCTTTCACTGTTGATTGATGCTGACCTTGTTTGTTTTTCCAGTGACCTTATAGTTACAAATATCTTCCTACAGTAGTTGGTCTCATGAGTTGTAGTCTGAGTAAGTGGTCTTGTTTGCCATACACAGCACGTCGCGGATGTCTCGCGTCGGTGGGGATTCAACAACCAGTAGAAGGCGCAGAAGGGGACCAGGTGCTTGACGGATCAACATGGATTCCTTACATCTGGGACATTGATCGTGATGGGCACCACTACGGTCCGGCGCTGCCCTTAGCTCGCCCACGCCAACGTCAGGAGAACGATGAGCCTGAGCTGCTCTACGCCGTGTGGGAGTCACTTCCCATCCTGGCGAAGGAAGGACTCACGGAGGAGGAGGCTGGCTGGGTGCCTGACGGTAAGCCTCTGCAGACCATCAAGGAGAATTACGTCTTTGGTTCCCGGGAGTTCGATCACCATTTCGGGTTGGCGCCACACCCGACGCTTGGCCACACTGCCCCACACCCTCCGCCGCCACCACCACATAAAGAAGTCCCCACGCCACACATAGATATTGCCACGCCAGACACACCTGCTCCCGCGCCTCATACGGACATCCCCACGCCCCACACTGACGCTCCCACGCCCCACACATCGTTGCATAACCCGCCCTTCCCATCACACCACCTCCGGCCCCTCAACTACGTTCTACCCCTGCAGCGGCGCCCTCGTAAGTACTTCCTAGCGGGCGGCGAGGAGGACAAACACAAGCACGTGGAATCACTTCGCTCAGGCCCCTTTAGGAAATATTACATCCATTCCGATAGTAAGGACGACTCAGAGGATTCCCCTTACACCCCACCCAGGCCAGAACAACCCCTACACCCTCACTTCTTCCCTACCCACCCGCCACTCGCCTATCCGCCCCACCACCACCCACGCCCTCCACCCACCGTCAGACAGTATTTCCTCAAGCCTCCAGCAGACAAGACGTCCGAAATCGCCGACATCACGTCCTTCGAGGTGTATGAGAAGGTAAGTACGTTTGCTCGCTGCCACGGTTGTCTCACTACTGAATGCAATGCGGGAGTTCACTGAGGATGTTCGAAGCAGTTTTACAAAGTTCATACTGCTGGGACTGAAACACTTAGAGACGAGATAATAAATTCCTACTTGCTGTCTGCACTACATAGTTATGCTTGCAGTTCTGAACCTTCAATATTCATAATAATCAGTAAGTCTCTGCATGACTGTTATTACACATATGGCGTGGAAAGATGTAAATTGAACGAGTTCGAGCTTGACTGACCTGAGACTTCATTTGAACTTTAAACCAAAGTAGACAAAATACAAAATTGTCAGGTTTCACTAAAAGAAATAACTAATGTCTTACTACTCTTATCAATTCTTGTTTCACGATGGTACTCATAAGGAGAAAATTAATACTGTGGAATCAGAAAGAAACTCACTAACAGCTTGTCAGAACTCCACTAGCTCTTCATAGCCTCCTTCCCCCATCAAGGGTACAGTCGTTCACTCCTTTGTCCCACGACCTGCATGTTAAGGTGTGGCCTAGCTGGTGTAGGTCATGCTTATCCTTCCTTTTAAAACAGTGCATTAAGTTGATCATCAGTTTTTCACACTAACACTTCTCTTAACAGTCACACAAGCAAACAGGATGCACAGACAGCAGCAATGTAATTTTTTTTTGTGTGTGTGGCTCTTGTAGAATAAATAGCTAAGACATACATAAACATTACTGAGTTGCAGTGGTTTAACAAGAATTTCTTACCGTGTTTCACCTTTGTTCTATCATGTCAACAAAAGGCATGTGACCTCCATACAAGGGTCACAGTATGGTGTAGGCAGGCAGCAATTTTCAAACTTATTCTTTTGTTTCCAATATTACGCTCTCATTCCTCTACGCTTTCTTTTCCCTTGTACAAGTAGTCACATGAACTATATAAATAAATGCAACACTCAATTGTTACATAGTTTTGTTACAGTTTACATCAGAACACAAACTCACATCCCACTTAGCTGAAGAAATCCCTGTCAAGACTGCAGGAACACGTTATGAACCCTTACTTACGTTTCAGCTGCGCAACACCAGGATGGTGGACACCCAGGAGGCGAGGGCGTGGGTGATGTCTGGTGTTCCCAAGGCTACCTCGTGGGTCTCCTTCGGTTCGTCATCCTCCAGTGGACACCATCATCCGTAACCCTTGCAGCAGCGGTGGGGTTTTTGTTATTGTTACTCCAGTTGTTGCAGTCTGGTGCTGCTGCCATTCTTGCTTTTTTTCTACTTTTATACTTTAGAGTTTATTGGAAAAGGATGTACAAATGATTTTCTTTTGTCCATAATTCAATCCAGACCCTAAAAGACAGATTGCAAGAAAAAAAAAAATCCTGAGTCCATCTGTACAAATGACTACCAGTAGTACGATTGGCAATCACTGACATTAAAAGGGGTTTGAACACTTGCACATGTACTGTACAAGGCATCCTGGAGAGGCTTCCCTTGGCAACACACACACTGTTCCCTGGTGCATCCCTCAAGTTACAGATGTGAGACATATTCCATTTCCCATACACACGTTTCGTGCCAGATATTTATAGAACAGAGAACATTTTCCAAGCAGCGTTTGCAGTATACCCAGATTCAATTCATTTCCCTAAAGGATATCAATCTTTTTACATTAAATAGCAGAATCCTGAAGGGATTGCAATGTTGACAATTTTCCTCATGTTAGCCATTAAAACTTGAAAAAGTAGATTTATGTGCTTGAGTTTGTTTTGTAACATCATTTGCTTCATTCTGCCAGTCATGTTCATAAGAGTCAGATGGAACACCAAACATGAAAAATTATACATAATGAGAAAATTTGTAATGAAAAAGCATTTACATGCAGCACAAACGGATTGCAATGTTGCTTATTTTCATGGATATCACGATTCATCGATTCCTGATCATGGTGAAGCCGATACACACAATCTGGGAACTCCAATTATAACTTTTCAATGGGGACCCAGTGTGAAGGAAGCTTTCCTCTTCCTCCTCCACCAACACACCGCCAAGGCTTCCCAAAGAGGGGTGGAAGGGAGCACATAAACACCTGTACTGTAGCTGTCCATCATAACTTTGTGTCAGACAAAATTAAAGTTAAGTACAGTAGGCAGTGGAAACACAGGTCATGGTATGGTTGTCTAGGATGAATGTGAGTTCAGTTCAATGTGTTTATTGTTCATGGATAGGCTTGTCAACAAGTAGGTAATACAAACAAGCATTATCTAAAAAAGCAGCAGTTGATATAATTGATATCCACATCAGGAGTGGCCTAAGTAACATCAGTGGTGATGCTGCCGAGGCCACACACACACACACGTACACACGCACATATACACCCATGCACGCACGCACGCACGCACACGCACACACGCACACACACACACACACACCCACACACACACACACACCCCCTTGCTGACTATCCAGAATTAACTGAACCAAAGCCTTGAATTGCTGGAGTAGATTAACTACAAAAGACTACATTTTCTCTAATCCACTAAGTTTATTTTTTTGTAGTAATATACTTAACTTCAACTAACATAAAGTCATATAAACTAAGGATTACATGATACTATTAACACATGGGCAGAATGTAAAACTAAGGCGTTGAAAGTCTGCAGCAAAAAATGATATAAATAACACAACAATGACTAATGCAAAGGAAAGGTTATGGTTAAGTGGAATTGAATTGCAAACTTTATGAGTATGACTTGAGGGAAGATTGGATTGGAAGCACAAATCAGAAGAATGAGCATTGCTGGATGCATGTAATGTGTTTGGAAAAGGATAAAGGGAAGTTATTATTGTCACTGGTTAGGGGGAAGGAGGCAGGTATCAAAAGGCATGTAGGATAAGGAAATAATCAATTGATGAACCTAGTCTCTCCTTGGATGGATGATATACGTAACCTTAGTCAGAAACTGCAGTCTTTCTCTTCCTGTTAAATAAACCAACAAAATTTATGACTGAATAAATTTCCTTGTTATATATAAACCATAACTCCTGCAATACAAATAACCATTCAGACTATCAGAATCTTGAATGTAAAATAAAACATCAGCAACACATATCTCAACCACATAAATAAGACTCTCACATCTTGGATAAAAGTGTATTCCTATTTATATCAAAGCAAAGCGTCTATGACAATTCTATAAATAAATGAATAAATGTACATCCTCATACATGTGCTGAACCATTTTTATAAATAGTTTACAAAATAACTATAGTAGTAATTAATGTTGCCTTACCTACATTTCACATACAAATAACCACCACAAGTGGATGAAAGAAATGGAGGAACATGAATTTAAACCTTACACAGAGTATAAAAAAAATATAGATACTGCTGTCTCTAGTAACCTCTGAGCCACAAAGATCAAAGCGCACTTGTGTGTTTGCTGTGTAACACTTGCCGAGGAGCCCCAGGGGAGGGCCTCCGGGCAGGCCGTCACATCAAAAAAAAGATTTCTGCGGTCAGGTTACTTCCTTTAAAAAGAGTACCAAAGAAAAGTGTCACCCCATCAGGTGAAAATACAAAATCTAAACAAAAAAAATGCATAATTTAAAAACCAATAAAACTGCACACACACAATATTTGTGTTTTAAAAATATTGGTCATATGAACATGAAAAATCAAGACTTCCTTAAGAAGTTCTAAGGTGCACTTCATTCCTCTAGATAAGAGGTGTGGTCTGTAGTGAGTGAGCAGCTCCTGGTAGCATGAGCACTCCTATAAGGCAGGCAGCAGCTCAATAGGAGTGGTAAACTTGAAGTCATCAGGAAATAGTTCCTTGGCATGAGGGTACATGAGCTTGTAGGATTGTCTGATGGTAACGTCAGCCACACCGGCAATATCTCCAATGTCCTTCTGGGTCCTCTTGTCATCAGATGCCTGGGAGGGAAACACACCAATCATTCATCTCTCATCATCATAACACAGTTTCCTACACAAAGCACAGATGAGGACAAACTCATAAAACAGACATTATCTATCTATATGCCAGGCCTGTTCCTAAAATCTAAATGATGGCTGACAGAAAAGTGGCCATTCATTCCTGTTCTTGAATGTTCTAATCCTCTCATTCTCCTTTTTCCCTTTTCTCTCACACACTCTATCCTTCCATTTCACTGGTGGTCCTGCACACACCAACCACACTCACACACACTGTCATCGTACTTCCTGGCAGCCTTTCTATGCCGGCAAACATTTCAAGGTGTTGCATTTAACCCTTTCAACCACTCCACACTTCATTCCTTCCCCTTTACAACACATGCCAGATATATTAAACACACTTTCATTACTAACACCATCCATTCTTACAACACATGGTATCATCAGCTAACTAAGGTGTCTAATTGGAATCTCATACATTCTACATATAAGAATGCAAACTCCCCACAGCCCCAACACCCACCTGAGAAGCCATGTAGATAGCTGCAGCGGCCACAGAGATGGGTGACCGACCCGGAACAATGTCTAGATCAACAGCCTTGCGAGCGATGTGTGTGGCAGCCTTTTGAGCGAAGGTTGGGAGGCCGAGGTTGGAGCAGAACCTGGACATGAAGTCTCCAGTAGTGATGAGATCCACCTGTGTTTCCAGCGCCTTCAGGATCAGCTTGAAGCAACGTCCAATCTCCTTCTTGCTGATCTTACTCACGGCACAAATTTCCTGAGGTGTTTAGGAAAAGATATTATGAAATGATGCAGAGAGATAATGGTTAATAAGACAGTGAGGGAATGTAGTAAGAGAATGAACAGATAATAGTCGACATCCATGTTTGTCGCCCAAAAATAATTTCACATTTGTTAGGGAAATCCTGTGAAGATCTGAAAAAAAAAACTATTATAATTTTCAAATCATCCCCTGAAGCTGATTTCATTGGTATTCATTCTCCATATTGTGTTTAATTCTTTAAAGTGTGTTATTTACATGTACTTAAGCAAGGGAAACAACAGTACACACACACACACACACACAGGGATGGCTGGCAGTAAATACACATGCCTTCATCTCACCTACATTTTCCTAGTGTCCACATACACAATGAATTACAAAGTTAATAACCACAATAATACATCAATATTTCAAAACATTAATAAAAGTAAAAAGAGTGTCATGAATGGGAACTTACACATTATAATTCCTATCCACGACAACTACACTTACACACTCAAGCTAGAAGCAATGCAAGGTGACGAGGAAAGTGACTCCCAATACAGAAAGATAGAGATAAAGTGAGAAAATGTGCTTTGACTCCGATAAAATTGCTCCTTTTCTTTTCTCTCTCCCCTCAATTTTTTTTTTTTTTTCTCCTAATGTCTGTGTAGTAGCCGAGTCATCTCTTGCATCTTACCTTGAATGTCCTAGGTACACCCTCCTGTCGGCATGCAATGTAGAGGGAGGCTGAGGCGATGGCGTCATTGCTGCGTCCCTTCAGGTTCTTGCCATCATGCACCTAAACAAAAGGGATTCATTACAAACCTGGAAAAAACCTACTTTGTGACCACCAAGAAGCCTGTTGACTGCCACCACAACAGTACAGGTTACAAGATGCTGTATCAGTCATATAATAAAATGAGAATAAAAACTTATAATACACTTAAAATACAAAAAAAAAGACAATAAAACTAACAAATATGAGTTACTAGTATGACCTTGAGACAACCTGTTGATCTCAAGTCAATCTTTATCTTCTGTTGCCTATAACTTGGAACTTTCTTAAAGGCAGAAATATCTTCTATTGACTGTATGATTGGTTAATTATCTACCTGTCACCTGTCACCCCTGGTTTTGTGTATGTTTTTTGATGATTCAAGTGTGGTCTTATCCGGCAAGATATACGGTACATGCTTTACAGGTTTTGAGGAAGTGGATTGATGCTGCACAGTACTGAGTGAAAAGTATATACAATACATAAGTAATAACGCCTGTAGTGACCGTGCAAATTAAGTGTTGGGTGTGGCTATGGTTATGGAATTAATTACTTATAGATACATGTACTTTAATAGCCGGTATACCAAACAAACACTAAAAAGAATGAAGTCTTACAAGCAATCAGATTAATCAAAGCAAGTCACCACTCAAGATAGATGGAACACACACACACACACACAAAACACTATAATCTATCTACAGTTTCTGACACCTCGTTCCCTCCAAAAAAGTCTCCCAGGGGATGGCTACAGCAGAAGAGCCTCCACCTTTCCCTATGCAAACACTCCCTCCTTGCTTTAATAACAGGCCCCCTCCCACCCCCACCACACACAGGCACACCTTCCCCGCCCTCCCCCCCCCAGGCACACCTTCCCCTCCACTCACCTGCTTGAACAACAAATTCGCTCGGTCCACAATGGTCTTGGGCAGGTTGATCTTGTCGGCCATGTTGCTGATCTCCCTGAAGGCATTGATGAGGGCGCGATCTGAACTGCTCATCTGTCACACACACAAAACACAGTGAAAACTTAACAAAACTCTAACAAAAGTACATATATAAGACACATTTCTATCCTACAAAAGCACTCAAAACAAGGTAGGTATATAGTGGCATGCAACTCACAGATCTGCGGTTTTGGTATTTAGAGTTTCCGAAACCATCGAAGGAGGCTCCCCCCGCCCCCGGCCCAATGATGGTGGAGAGGTCAGAGCCGTTGAGGAGGGGGTTCTCAGGCCCACCCACACGAGACGGGTCATTGTTGGCCTTCTCATTGCTGAAAGTCCTCCACTCGGAACCAACGTCTATCACCCTGGTGTGAATTTGGGGGTAAATGTCTTGCATGATGTAAAATTGCATACCTAGGTTGCTTATGTGATTCAATTTTTTTCAGGATGATCTAAGAGTCTAAGGGAATGATATGTCTCTTATAGCAAACAGTTATCTATCTATACATATACAGGAATACACTTATTGTAATGTTGTGGCAGTAGTAAGCACTTCAGCCTCACACAAGCAACACTTTTACTCACTTACTAATGAACTTATACCAAACTCCTTACTGTCTATGCCACTTACACACCTCTCAGTGATTCACAGTACATTTTAATTACCTTCTAAAACAGCCACTCATTTCCTGCTCACTCTAACTGCCCTCACACCTCTAACCACCCTATCAAAAAAACTATAACTCATAAAAAATAAAACATAACTAAAAAATCTTATAGCATTACCTAACAATAAATGATGCCTCTGTTAGTAAGCTTATGATACAAATTATAAACAGAGGTGTAAATTGTATGTGTGTATGTGTGTTGCCTTACCTGTCACCCACCACAAGGCCACACTCGGAGCAGATTTGGTCCCCAGCCCTGTAGTCCTCGATGAGATGAGCCTCGGGATGCTGGGGACAACACACCTCCACAAAGCGACTTCTGCAAACACAAACACAAACACATTCAGTTGAGTTGAGGTTGTGTGTTGCTAAATAGTGTTGCACGTCTTATCATGCAGCGGGATTTTTTTTTATGTATTTTTGTTGTCCCTAAATCAGTACCCTTTTAATGTATATATATAAAAAAAAGATATGGTGGTCAGTCAGTGCTGGGATGAATTCAGTGTTTAGCTAATACTTCATGTTATAGTGAGTTAGTTAGTTAATGCAAAAAAGAGTAACCGCCAGACATCAGAGGTCATATGGAGTTATGTTAATCTAAAAGGTAGACAGTATAGTAGAGGTGATGGCAAGGTAAATTATAGGGAAGGAAAGAGCAGTTAGTTATAGTCAAAGGATTAGATCAAATGAAGGATGTGTCTTTGTTGTAGGAAAGAAATTAATAATACAATGAAGGATGTGTCTGTTGTAGGAAAGAAATTAATAATACAATGAAGGATGTGGGTTGGTTGTAGGAAAGAAATTAATAATACAATGAAGGATGTGGGTTGGTTGTAGGAAAGAAATTAATAATACAATTCCATATGAAACTTAACACATACATAACTTAGGCCTTCAATGAAACTATTAATAAAACTAATTAATATTTGCTTCATTACAGGTGTGAAAGGTATCTCAAGGTAATGCTTCAGGTTCTGCTGGTGTGCTGTTTTGTCTAGGGTGTGTGTGTGTGTGTGTGTGTGTGTGTGTGTGTGTGTGTGTTCAGTCACATCTATGTATCAAACAGTCTATGAAAACACCAAGCGAGTGAAAAATGTTGATTATTTCGTGGCGACGTGGATGCACTTCTTCAGGAAACCGATCGACATTTCATACGAGCCCACCATGTTGTTGTTGTTGCTTGGTTTACTTTCCAACAGCACAATTTTAACTTTCTAACCTAACCTCACGTACATGAATTTATACGTTTAAGTGGTCGTCCTGGTCTTTACGGTGTGGCCCTGCGGACTCAATATTCCTTCATGCTTAACCTTAATAATGCTTAATGCACATTACTTCCTTTACCAACGTACTTATAATTGTGTTGTATATCTGTGTATATCGCTAATTTCACCTGAATTGCCTGCAGCCTTATCATAAAAGAAATATCCCTTCTTAATAGCTAATTCGAAAACTTGTCGTAAACTGGAACTTGACAAGACTTAATATTTGTGTTTTCCACCAAACTTTGACACCACACCATTATTCATGTTACAGGAAGGCATTGAGAAGGCAATAACACTCTATCCTAACCATAAAACAAGACACTTAAAGATGATACTGAAGACAGGGTTCGTGAGTGGACTAGACACGAATAGGAGTCTATCTATCTACCTGGCTTATTTTCCCCTTAAATGAGGATAGCCAAGACGAGGTGATTAGGGTTCAGGGACACATTACTTTACATCCCTCTGCACCTTGTCTATTTGTAGGAGAAAGTACAGAGGAGGGGCTTCCCAGACCCCTCGATCCGTCCCTTTCAGTCGCCTTCTATAACCCTCAGGAAACACAGTGGTAGTATTCTTGCAGTCCCATCCTCCCCCCCCCCCCCCACCACAAGGATAATACTAATATCAAGCAATTCATCAATTTAAACCACCAGATTAATTTCCAAGGACATCAATACACCTCCACCTATAATTAACCTGTTCAATATGGTGCCCCTTGCAAGAGTAAACAGTAACAGTATATATATATATAAAAAAAAAAAACAGTACAAAGGAAGGAAAGGTAGCACATTGGAAAAAGTAGAAAGGAGAGAACAGCAAGAGAATATAAAAAGTGAAAGGAAAGAACAGCAACAGAATATAATAAAAAGTAGAAAGGAAAGAACAGCAAGAGAATATAATAAAAAGTAGAAAGGAAAGAACAGCAACAGAATATAAAAATTAGAAAGGAGAGAACAGCAACAGAATATAAAAATTAGAAAGGAAAGAACAGCAACAGAATATAAAAAGTAAATAGACAACAGCAACAGAATATTAAAAAGTAGATAGGAAAGTCATTTACATAGGACCATTAATCTGAAATCTACCTTATGAACAAACGTATATATAAGAAAGGTAAACAAACATTATTAAGCTTGATAATAGAAGAGAAAAAAAAAGGAAGTATATGATAGAAGTTTTCAAGATAATAATAATAATAAGGTAAATCTTACTAATAGCACCTCCTCACGGATCACCAAAATATTGACATAGGTGATAAGGTATGTAATGTACAACACGTTTGTGGTGGTTTTATTTGGGGGACGGCCTTAGTTTGGCCACAGAGGCTCTTTAAAAATCTGGAAGCTGCCTCAAATTTAAAGTCCACACAGATGTTAAGTTATGGTTAGGTTAAGGTTGTTAGGTTAGGTTACGTTTATGTTATGGTTAGGTTATATAAGATTTTTACATTTTATCACCCAAATCCAGAACAATCTAAGGTTGAGAACCCTAACTCTGGGGTAATAAAATGTAAAAATCTTATATAACTGAACCTAACTCAACCGAACCTAACCTAACTTAACCTAACTTAACCTAACCATAACATAAACGTAACCTAACCGAACAATCTTAACCTAACCATAACTCAACATCTGTGTGGACTTAGAAGTTGAGGCACCTACCAGATTTTTAAAGAGCCTCTGTGGCCAAACTAAGGCCGTCCCCCAAATAAAACCACCACAAACGTGTTGTACATTACATACCTTATCACCTATGTCAATATTTTGGTGATCAGTGAGGAGGTGCTATTAGTAAGATTTACCAAAAACAGGAAAATATAGATAAAAATGTTCCTCTTTCAAACAACAACAGGGATACAATGAAACACACACACACACACACACACACACACACACACAATACAATACAACCAGACCATAGTGTTAATATTGCATCATAAAAAAAACACGAACAATTATGACACACACACACACACACAGATAAACAAACATACACTAGTAACGAGTCCTTATGGTTATTATTATATTAGTTAGGTTATTTAAGTTGTATTAGTCATTGGTAAGTTGTGTGTGTATGTGTGTGTGTGTGTGTGGCCTTGAGAGGGAAAACCAGACTTCCTACTACCACACACACTCAACATTTTCACCACCACACGCACACACACACATACATACACACCACTACGCATCACCATTACTATTCCTAACCTACATTAACACATACACACACACACACACACACTCAACAGTTTCAACACACACACAAACACTTTCAACACCATACAATATTACACTACGCATCACCATTATGACTCCTTACCTACCTCAACACACACACACACACACACACTAACTCACACACACTCAAAACTCCTACAAAATCATCATGTACTTCCCTAAAAAGCTACAATATTGAAAAGAAAAAAAAATGTATATTATTGCACAAACAAAAAACAATAATAAACAAACATACACAAAACACCCCATTTAAGGCACAAAACGAGGGTAAACAACACTTAACTTACACTAATTAACAGCCTTATAGTCTTAGGGGTCATTACAACACACTGGAGCTCATGTATAAGGTCACAGGAAGGAGGAAGGTGGTCAAATAAGGGACAAAGGCGGACTACACTCACCTACTGCTCGCCATCTTGTTTTTGACTGATGTTGCTGATGATGATGATGATGCTCTTTAAACACTCTTATCTCCTATTTTATCTACCATATAGTGAAGAAAAATGTATTTAAAAATAAAAAAAAGTGATATTATGGAAGAATAGACAGATTTAAGTAAGATAATAATAAAGTGGGTTAGTTTTCGTTATATATTTTTTTCTTTTTTTTTTCTTTCCTCTTTTTTCCTTCTACTATGTACCTCAGTAGTTTATTCTTATTTTTATTAATTTGAAAAGCTTAAGTTATTCCAGGATGTGGTAGAGTATATGTGGATGTAGATTCTTTGTATTAGTTCGTAAGTGGTTCAAAAAATGACGCACTTGGCAACTATTACTCCCGTGCGCTTCTCGATCCTTCTCTATTGAAATATAAAATAAAATAATAATGTTAACAATCTGTGGGTAATCTATGTTACCTTGTATTTTGCGACATAAGAAAAAAATAATAGAAGTCTTCATAGATAGATCATTAGAAGTCTATTATCTTAAGTACAGAGGATTTACGTTGCTACTTTAATATCATGTTGCAATCATTATATTTACTTAGGGTGATAGTTTTGTATTGTTAAATCAATCAAATTCCTCCATTATTGACCCCCCACCCCCCACACACACACCAACAAATGAAATCAGGACACACTTTCATTGGTGTGTGTGTGTGTGTGTGTGTGTGTGTGTGTGTGTGTGTGTGTGTGTGAACTGTGGTATATATAAGTGTTGTTGCAATATTCATGACAGGCAGTATAGTTTTAAACCTAATAATATGAAAATACTGTGTAACTAACTAACATGTGTACATATTATTTATTTAGTTGGGTGAGAGAGGTGACACATTTGCTAAACTTGTTTTATTTTTATTATTATTTTATTTTATTTAACTTTTCTTCAATTTTGCAAAAGAAGAAATAGTTTACAAATCCTTTTTCTTCCCTTTCCTCAAACAAATTAATATGAAGCCACACCACGTGCACACACACATGCACACATACATACACGCATACATGCACACATACATGCATGCATACATTCACACATACATACACGCATACATGCACACATACATGCATGCATACATTCACACATACATACACGCATACATGCACACATACATGCATGCATACATTCACACATACATACACACATACATGCACACATACATGCATGCATGCATACATTCACACATACATACACGCATACATGCACACATACATGCATGCATACATGCACACATACATACACGCATACATGCACACATACATGCATGCATACATTCACACATACATACACACATACATGCACACACACATGCATGCATACATTCACACATACATACACGCATACATGCACACATACATGCATGCATACATGCACACATACATACACGCATACATGCACACATATTTAGATTCACATGCATACATACATACACTCATACACACACATACATACACAAGAACTATAGCTATATACTGAGGATGTTATGGTCGCCTTTTAAAACACTGCAAAGACTTAACATACATACATATATACACACACAAACAGACATATGTATGTACATCATACGTACGTATATACGTACTACATACGTACATACACACACATACACATACATACATACATACGTACCCGGCGAAGAGAAAGCGAGGGAGTGTAATGTATTTTTTTTTCTTCGTTTTGTTTTTCTGCAAACGTTTGAGGAGTGAAAGAAAAAACAATGTTTGACAAAGAAATACGTAAAAACTCACTCCACAAAAGAAGAGAAAGTATTTGTTTAAAGAAAAACACGAATTTGGGCTTTTGAGTTGAATTCAGGTAAAGGTGAATTTACCTTCGTTTATTTGATCTATTCTATGTAACTTAACGTGATGGAGATATTACTATATAGATTACCAGAATGTGAGAGCAACCGAGTCAATAAAAAAAAATTCTATTCTGACGTGCAACGCTTACATGTGCTTTTTATATGTCGTTTTTGATTGGAAAGTTCTCTGTGCAAAGGTCCGGTGTGACTTGGCATAAAAACGGACACACACCACACCCATCACACACACCACACTCCCACCACACACCACACACCACACACACCACACACCACACCCACTACACATACACACTCACCACACACCACCCACACCACACCACACGCCCACCCTGAATTACCACAAACTCCTACGTATTGTTACGGCACACCCCCCCCTTTTTCACTTCCCCTCCAAGGCAGGGTGTCGCCAAAACACGTTACCTCTCCTTAACTGAGGTAACGCTCTCCTGGGGCTCGTGTAGCGGGGGTTGGCGAGACGAGAAAAGGGGTGTTTTTACACAAATCACACACAACCACACTATTCCTTTCCTGGTATATTTACAAACAACACGCTTACAGGGTACAGCACAACATTACAGACTCAGGGCACAAAGAGTTCTCCACAAGAGGTTCACCCAGAACACACAGCCTCCACAAGTCCACACACAGCAGCCTCCACACAGCCATGCTGGCCACCCACCCCCCTCGCGAAGGCGAAACCTAAGGAAGCAAGGGCGCCATCTCCGGCCACCCTCTCCACTTCCCTCCAAGGTACCACGCCCTTCACGCGTCCAGGAGTCAGGCCACAACCTCCACACAGCCAGTCAGCCACTCCCTTAGTGAGGACAGGCCTAAGGAAGCCAGGGATGCCATTTCTCCGGCCACCCTGTCCACTTCCATCCAAGGCCCTGCCCTTCACTCGCCCAGGATCGGCCTTCCTCCGCTGTGTCCCTCTGTCTCTGTCTCTCTCACACTCCTCACTCTCTCACTCCCTCGCTCCTTCTCCTCCTCACTCTCTCACTCCCTCGCTCCTTCTCCTCCTCACTCTCTCACTCCCTCGCTCCTTCTCCTGCCAACAACCAGCCACATCTCCCAAACACACCCCACCACGACTGCGTATCGCCGAAAACACAGATACGTAGGTCACCTTATCTCTGACACATGTCAACTCTCACACGGACCCCTACATCCCCAGGGAGGCCTGAGTGACCTACCGCTCCCTGCCTCTACATCCTATACTACACAATAACTACACTGCTACAACACTATTTACATGCTAAATGCGTCGCCGCAACACTATGTTCAATTTCTAGTGTGTAGTGCGAGACCCAGTTCTTTTTCCACTTCAATAACGGTGATAAATACATGTAAATTTTAGCTATATTTAAAGGTAATAATTCCGTCAGTCATTACATAGACAAATATACGTATGCATAGGAATTTTATTTTGAATTAATCAAATGGCGTACGAATAATAGAGCCAAAATGTCAAAAAGAGAGATAAAAGAAAAAAAATAGAGAAATAGACTAGTACGGGCGAGGTTGGTTCAACAGGTGGAATATTGGGCCGAATCTGATTTAATTGCCGAGTATGACGTAAGCGTAGTAGACGTACCCAGTCCAAGTCCAAGTAACCTTCACTGTCCACCAACTTACCTATGCTTTCCTCGTCTGCAACACACACACACACACACACACACACACACACACACACCGGGCCTACAGCCATGAAATGAATAGCAGTGGTTCAGGTCTTTATGTTATAAATTGTAATATATATATATATATATATATATATATATATATATATATATATATATATAAATAACTTATAATTATCTATCACTTCAAGACAAATTTTTAAGGGGTCACTATCTTTTACTTAATGTTTTTGTTTTTAATACGATAATCAGGCTTTTGTTTTCATGGTTTTAACCGAGTACATGTATGTATATACATAATAATAAAATGGAAATGTTTGTTGGAAAAAAGACTCTCTGTCTCTGTCTGTCTGTCTCTGTCTCTGTCTCTGTATCTACACCTGTTCCTAACCTAACCTAACCTGACCTAACTTTATATCCGAAAGAAACCTGCAGGACACCTTGAAATACATTATGAAAATATATGTATGTGGAAATGGCCTTTGCATTCCTTAAGGGGGGGGGGTCTTCTTTCCCCTCCTACACTCCCCTTACATTATATAGTGTGTGTTTACTGAGGGAAAGAATGGGAGATGAGTGTATTGATAGTGATAAGAGGTAAATACAGAACTACAAGAACATTATATTATCATTATACTATAGCTCAAAAGAACGAGCGTTTTCTGCTCTTTCTTTAGTACTGTATACTGTTTTTACGCAAATCTCATACTTTTCGAATTATTTAATAAAACGTGATTTCGAATAAAATGTCAAGGGGTGTATGTACCCACCACAATGGCGTTGATTATTATTTCTTTTTCACTGGTTCAAGTCTCACTAAAATTGGTCTTTAGAGGGTCTACTGCCTGAGAAACACGAATCTGGACTCCATTTTAATATCAACCTTATAGTGATTATACCCTAGCGTCGAAACAGTCACCGCTGTCCGCCGGCCGACCTTGTTTACAGGTGCATGCAGGGCGAGAGTTGGCCGCCGTTGTTCTTTGAGAAAATCGTTTCCCCTATACAACCTAATGGTTATACCTTGGTTCATGTTAATTTTGGTCATCATTCTAAATTCAAGAAAACTAACTCAATGCATCTTCTCATTGCCTATTAGAGTTGTACAACTTTAATTCATATGATTTTTCACGTTTCTGTGACGGAAATACTTCTTTTATTATTTTGGCCCAGAAAATGCCGAGCCAAATTCACGTCAAAAACATTTAACGCCATTTTATTGCAAAACTATATGTTCTAGAGCACATATTCATAGACAATTTTGTAGAATTTGGCAAGATTTATCAGATAGAGTAATAATATTTCCAATATCTCCAATAGCTTTGGAGACAATCAGGAAGAAATTAATGTTCTTTGGAAAAAAATAAATGGGACATATTTTCAATTGTTTACATTTTATTGTCATTATACTATAACTCAGAAGAACGGGCGTTTTTCGCTCTGTATACAGTTTTTACGTAAACCTCATAATTTTCGAGTTATTTAATCAAACGTGATCGAAAAAAAAAAATGCCACGACACAATTATTTCTTTTTCACAGGTTCAAATCTCACAAAAATTGGTCTATAGAGGGTCTACTGGCTGATAAACACGAATCTGAACCCAATTTTATGATTACTATGATATTAACCCGTAAGGAAGGAGTAGTCACCTGCGTGACGCGACTTGGGGGGACAAATATACCTGCGTGGAAACCGTTCATGCGGGAAGCGACTTGGACTACCTTATGTTGTTTGAAAAATCGTTTCCCCTATGCAACCTAGTGTGTGTATATATATATATATATATATATATATATATATATATATATATATATATATATATATATATATATATATATTGGTTCATGTTAATATTGGTTCATTCTGAATTCAAGAAAACTAACTCAAGACATCTTGTTATTGCCTATTGAAGATGTACAACTATAATTCATACAACTTTTTACGTTTCTCAGTGGCGAATTTACCGCTTATGGGGGGGAGGCGGACAGGGGCACGTGCCCCCCCAGTCGGGGTCACCAACACATTTTTCAAACACAATTTTATTGCGACTGAGTCCGATAATATCTACAGCGGTAAAATTTTACATCTACAGCAGAATGCACCTGCATATAAACAACACACTTTTTGTATAGATTTTGATCCAATTCGTATGATTTTGACATTCCTTTCCGTCGCAAATGCATATATTGTAAGCTATCATCATCAGCCCCAACAAGCCGGGGGAGCTGTGGGAATGTGACCAACAACTACATATGTGCAAGTTCAAATGGACCGGTGAATCTGATCCTCCCTCAGATAGACAGACAGCTGCACACAACTGTAACTCCCTTATATTTGCAAATGTACACATGATTTTGAAGATATGTGCAACATTTCCTGTAACATCATGTGCGTGTGAGAGAAGTATCAGTAGACTGACACTTGTGAAAGCTTACTTGAGCTCAACAATGTCAACCAACCGATTATCTTCGTTGATAATGATGCATGTTCATACAAACTTTACCATTGAACCAAAGGAGGCAGTTCAACAGTTTGTGAAGAGAAATACAACGAGGATTTTGCTGCCAGGCATTCCAGCAGAGTGACTTGAATATAATCATTATGCATTGATCCATAAAGACTATTGTATATATATGTATATATATATATATATATATATATATATATATATATATATATATATATATATATATATATATGTGTGTGTGTGTGTATATTTTCTTGTTTCAAATACCATATAAACATGTCTCGACAAACATGTAAATTTTGTTTCATGGTGCCCCCCCAGGCAAAGAGGTTCTGGATCCGCCTCTGAACGTGTAGGACTTAGCTAAACAAACAGTGATTTCTTACCATATCTGAGGTTCTTCCTTCTCCTTCCCCGCCCTGCAAGACTGTCCCTCCTCCCTCTGCTCCCTTCACGCTTCGGGATTTCGTTGTCTAATGTGGACGAATCACGATACTATGATTGACAATGAAATTGACTTCATGAGACTCGAATGAAGCTAATGAACTCTTCGATGCTTCAAAAATGGTTGTGCTTAGTGTTTTCCTTTTGGTTCATTGTTTCGGATCTAGTTTAAGGTTCATTTAATTAAGGAGATAAAGGCAAAGGATGAAGGAGGGTAAGTGTGTTGATATTATATGATATTCATGTAAGTAAGAATAGGATTAGGAGTATGAATACAAAAAATATTTATATTTTCGCTTTTTGAGTTTAAAGGTATCACAATAATTTTTTCCTCCATTTCAATGTTTTTCTTCAATTTATTTATATTTCTAAACACTTGGTAAAAAATCGATGTGAGACAAACTGGCAAGATGTTTGAAGGTGAAAATAACGTGATAAGATTATGTTATATATGTTTATTTTGAATAAATATTAACATGGATTGATTAATCGATCATCGTTGCTGGATTTTGCACAGCAGCTCACTCGTTACAGCACAGCACACCACAGCACTCTCTTCCTCCTGCTGTTATTTCTGCTGCTGAGGAAGTACACAGAAGACGTTATTTTTATCGTAATTACGTAATATTTGAGTATGTCCATTACATTCCTGCTGGAGATCGTATCCTCTGCTCTCAATTATGGAGATTATAACTAGATGAAGAGAAGGAAAAGGAGGAGGAAGAATTAGTAAAAGAAAAAGAGGAAGAATATGATACAGAAGATGAGGAATAAGAAGAAGAATAGGAAGAAAAATATGATAAAGAAGAAGAGGAATAAGAAGAAAATGAGAAATAAGACGATGTAGAAAAGAAAAATAGTGAAGAAGGAAGGAAAGAAGACGAAGAAGAGAAAGAAGAATGAAAGATGATGAAGGAGAGTTTGAAGTGTGCACAATATTGTTTAGTTAACATTGAATTCGTTTTCTTTGGATGTTTTCGAGGCATAACTTAACGAAAACATGGCTCCCTGTATATTTATGTTTATTTACTTATGAATTAATTGATTTTAGCACGTCATCGGGTTCTGAAAAGCGAGTTTGTCTCAAGGATAGATTCATAACTTATAAGGGATTAAGAGAAAGGGGTAAAGAGGATAATTATCACCAACAACCATTTATTATGCTCACAATACGAAATAACGTGTTAATTAAGTCTTTCTAGGAAGGTAATTAGTTTGGCTTTTCTTCACGTAATTCTAGCACAGTGACATTAATATATAGTTGTTATGTTTGAAGTTGTTTGACCTCGCTTACCGTTAGTTAAGTTTTGTTAATGTACTGTTACTTTTACGCTGAAAGGAAGTTAGGTTGAGTACTACTGGTCATTCAAGGTTTATTTATGTTTGTACTTTATTTTTTTTAGGTAAGTACTTTATTCTTTCCTTAGACTCGTAGTGTTTGAAGTCTGATGGTAATATAGCAGGTGTGTCTGTAGCAGCACATTGATTCAAACGCAGGCTGTTATATACATTATGTTACCGTGTGTGCTGGGCTCTGTTCTGCTGTTCATGATAATAATAATAATAATAATAATAATAATAATAATAATAATAATCATAATAATAATAATAATAATAATAATAAGCTTCACCTTTGCTCTCATGACATGCAAAATACGGTACATCTTTTCAATGGTTTATTTAGAGGTGTGGCGTTGAGCAGGGTGGGCGTCCCCGCCTGTGCCTGACAAGACTGCATCACGCCCGCACCACAGGGACCAGCGGGGGGCTGGGGGGGCGTCAGGTGAACCGTTCGCCTGTCCCTGTGTCCTGTGGGGGAGGGGAGACTCAGGGGGAGATAGGAGGGGCGGCGAGGGCGTGAGGCAGCTGCTGGGAGGGTAGGAAGTGTGATACAGCCTGGCAGAGGCGTGTTAGTCCTGGCGGAGTGATCCCTTCAACACGGGCAGGGGCGGGGAGGTCGGAGGGGCGGGGCTGGGGCGACGCAGCTGCCCCGTCACTGAGGAAGACTGCCCCGCCGGCGTCCGAAGGGGGAGACTCAAGGTCCTGTAGGCGGCGTGGCGTGAGAGGGGGGTCACCAAGCCCCTCCTCCAGACCAGGCGGTTCAGGGGCGGGGCCTAATAGGGGTGTGGGCGGAGCTTCTCCCAGGGGGCGGGGCATGACGGGGGTGAAGGCGGAGACAGAGCCTGGCCCCAACGCGGCAGTGAATTGGTAGAGTGCCAAGGGCGGAGGGTGGCATCGGCCCGCCTGTACACGACGACGACGAGGATGACGAGGAGGGCGAGGGTGAGGAGGAGGAGGAGGAAGACGAGGCGGGGGGGAGGAGGCCCTTCGCTCTGGCCTCGCGGTCTCGCCTTTCTCGTGCTCGGCGATTCTGGAACCAAATTTTTACCTGAAGAAGAAAAGAACATAGCTATTACAACACCTGGTATATTCTCTCTCTCTCTCTCTCTCTCTCTCTCTCTCTCTCTCTCTCTCTCTCTCTCTCTCTCTCTCTCTCTCTCTCTCTCTCAGTTCTCACACCAAGTACTACAGTCAATACTAAAAAAATAACGAACAAAATAATGCAATAAAGAAAAAAAAAGATAAATCAAACGAGAAAAAGAAAAAGAAAAAAAAGAGGACGAATCTTACCCATTAAAAAAATATCAATAAAATGAGAGAGAAAAAAAATCCATCTTGCTTATAATAAATGAATACACAAACATCATTTTTTTCCCCCTCTTCCCTGCCGCCTCATTTTCACCTCCAATCACTAATCATTTACTACCCAATCAATTCCCCTTAAACACCACGTATACTTTCCCCTCTTCCACCTCACCCTTTCTGTCCCCTTCATTTCCCCCTTTCCCCTACCCCCCTTTAACCACACGCTCCCCCCCCCCAACCACACGCCCATCAGAGTGAAGCAGTACAAAGGCTTCACCACAGGTAGTACTTAATTATCTATGTAGTACACCTGTGGACGCCATCTGTTGAGCGTTCATGCAACCTCAACGGTGACTATTTAATATGAACGTTATTATTTATAGGAGAGTTACTTTTGATGTATATTGTTCTCCGTTTTCTTTGTTATCTATTGTTTTAGTTTTTTAGTTTTTATATTGTTGCGAAAATAAAAATAATAATAAAAAAGTTAGTTGTGATTTTTTTTCTTTTTTTCGTGGGTGTTAGGAAAATAGATTAAAGTAGTGTATATACATTCTTTGTGTTGTTGTTGTTGTTGTTGTTGTTGTTGTTGTTGCTGTTGTTGTTGGGAAAGTTACAAAGATGTTTATACAATTAAAAAAAAAAAAAATGTTATTGACCCACATAAAGAGAAAAAAAAACCATCACATTTTACCTTATTTTTCAATGTTAACAATTAATAATCACCAACTTTTTTTCATTATCAGGCAAATAAATGGTAAAACGGTTCTCTTCATCAGGAAAATGCTTCAGTTTCGTCATTAATGAATCAAATTATAAAACAACAGGAATGAACTTTGAAATTGTAACATACTTTTCTTATGAACACATTTTTTTTATAGCCTGCAATACAAAAAAAAACAACAACCTTTCTATTATACTTGCAATGAAATAGATTAATATAGATGAATAGATAGATAAATAGATGTATAGAGAGATTCCAATCCTTCCTTCTATCCTTTCTCATCCTGTTCTATATATACGACAATCATTAATTTTACTCCTCCTCCTCGTCCTCCTCCTCGTCTTCCTCCTCCTCTATATCCTGCTTCCCTCCTCCACTCACTCAATCTTCCCTTTTCATCACCTTATAATATCGTCCCTCCCTTTTATCTCTCCTCCCTCCCTTCTCTTCCCTTCCCTTCCCTTCCCTTTCTCTCCAGCAGAAGATAGCTTAGGCATTCGGTAATTTGCTCAACAACAAAAGCACCTTGAAAATAGCCTCTTATTGTAACCATCCACACACACACACACACACACACACACACACACACACACACACACACACACACACACACACACACACACACACACACACATTCCTAAACACAAAACAGAGTGGGACAACCTCCTTAGGGACACCGGCGCACGTCTCATCCTCCTGCCACACGTGTCTCTCTCTCTCTCTCTCTCTCTCTCTCTCTCTCTCTCTCTCTCTCTCTCTCTCTCTCTCTCTCTCTCTCTCTCTCTCTCTCTCTCTCTCTCTCATAAACGATAAATGGGAAGAGAGAGGGAGGGAAGAGAGAAGGAAAAGTTGAAGGAGGAGGAGGAAGAAGAGAGTGTTGAGAGATAAGAGAAAAAAGTAAGAGAAAAGAAAGAAAGAAATGTAAAATTACTCTTACTTCAATGAGAGAGAGAGAGAGAGAGAGAGAGAGAGAGAGAGAGAGAGAGAGAGAGAGAGAGAGAGAGAGAGAGAGAGAGAGAGAGAGAGAGAGAGAGAGAGAGAGAGAGAGAGAGAGAGAGAGAGAGAGCGAAGTGTGCCGCAGGGGTGTAGAGGGGAGGGGAGGGGAGGGAAATTGTGTAGGGTAAGCCTTTTTTCCATTGAGATAAAAGATTGTATCACACAAAGAGAGAGAAAGAAAGGGATTGAAACCTTTAATTCAACACAAGATACTGAGCCCGATTTTTATGAACTTCTCTCTCTCTCTCTCTCTCTCTCTCTCTCTCTCTCTCTCTCTCTCTCTCTCTCTCTCTCTCGCTCTAATTGAGCTACACACCTCATTAGCGAGAGAGAGAGAGAGAGAGAGAGAGAGAGAGAGAGAGAGAGAGAGAGAGAGAGAGAGAGAGAGAGAGAGAGAGAGAGAGAGAGAGAGAGAGAGAGAGAGAAAGAAAGAAGTAGTAGAAAGTATAGAAGGAAAAGTAGAGGAAGAAGAAGAAAATTATAGAATTATAGAAGAATTTGAAACTAAGAAAAATAAACAAGAACAAGAAGAAAGAAAACACAATGATCGGTTAAAACAAAAAAAACAAAAGAAAACAACAACAACAACGATACAATAAGATTAAAAGCAAACAATTCATCTTCTCCATTAGCCAAAACCTTCAAATACAATGGGAGTATCGCTTAGACGGGAAAACGTAAATTGAAGAAAAAAAAAGTCTACCCTCTGATCTCTTTTTTCTTTTATCCCGTTTTCTTTCTCCGTAAAAAAAAAACGTTACAGGTACTAATGACCTTGAGAATACCCAGGTAATTGTTGTGTACTTTAAATAAATGGACCTTTTTTTTCCCCAGGTAAGTGTAATTCCTGTTAGTTAATTCTCCAGGTAAGTTTGAAATCATTTTAAGGTAAATTTGAGGTATTTTAGAGATGTTCCTAAAATTGAGAAGTGAATATATGCTCTTTTTATTATCTTATATATTTTTGACGTGTAAACAAAAATAATATAAGAAAAGAAAATAAGGAAATATAACCATAGATACAGTCAAATACGGTGAAATTCCAATGTATTTCAAAGTCTTGTATGGAAATAAGTATAGTTTTGGATTATATGGAGAGTGAAGAGCTAGGGGAGGAAATGGTAATAGGAATAGGAATGGTAGGGAGATATGGGAGGAAATGGAAGGAGGGAATGGGAGAAGGGAATTGGAGGAGGGAATGGGAGGGGATTTGGGAGGGAGGGAATGGAAGGGAATGGAAGGAAATGAGAGAGAATGGCAGGGAATGGAGGAGGATAAGGAAGGAAATGGGAGGGAATGTAAGGGAATGGAAGGAAGGGAATGGAAGGTGGGAGGGAGGGAATGAAAGGTGAGTGGAGGATATGGGAGGGAGGGAATGGGTGTGGGGTATGGGAGGGGTACAGTTACAGTTAATAATATAAAATGGGGCAGTATGGCAGGGAGTAAATGGGAGGAAATACAAAGCTTTAGATGAGAGGGATTAACAGCAATACATGGGAGGGGACAAGGGAGGGAGGACGCCGAGGGGAAGTGGGTTAGTTTCACATGGGATTAGTGTTAGAAGGGGGATTACTGAGGGATTATTGTATTAGTATTAGTGAGGAGGGAGGTAGGGTAGATAGGGATTTTCAGTTCAGTCATTCCTTACAGCCTCGCCTTTGTTGGTTAGGTTGATGATGATTAAGTTCTAGTGATTTTTAGAAGGTAGATTAACTTGTCACAAAATAAATAGATAGAAATAAGATGCAAAAAGAATGAAAAAAAAAACCTATGTATGTAGGTGAATGGTAAATAGTAATATGGTGAAAATTTATTATATATCACGAATTTGTGTTAAAATATTTGATTGAATGATGAAAAAGAAGAAAAAAAAAATATATATATAGTGTTTTTGAGAACGTGCTGTGATTGGTTTGGCGTCAGCACACACACACACACACACACACACACACACACACACACACACACACACACACACACACACACACACACACACACACACACACACACACACGAGAGGCTTGATTCGGCAACTCTTTTATCAGTACACACACCAACACAATCTCCCTTCCTTTCCTTCCCCTTCCCTTCTGAGCCTTCGTCAGTAGAGTCACTCCCCTCTTCCTTTCCTCCCTCAATTATCCTCACTTACCCCCATCTTTCCCTGTCCCATCTTCCTCCCCCATACATCTCCCCTCACCCACAACAACCCTACCATAGTCAGTAAAACCACAAACCTCACCTCCCCTTCCTTTCCTCCCCTTCCTCTCCTCCCCTTCCCCTCCTCCCCTCCCTCTCCTCCCCTTCCCCCACTGGAGCCCCGTCACCCATGCCTCCCTCCTCACCCATCTGTCATCCAGGGCATCACGCATCACTAAGGCAGATCTTAATCCTGTAAAAAGGCGACTCAAACCCCATTAATGTCGTGTTAGAAGGATCCAACCCTCTTCACCACCGCCCTGGGAGTCACGGCACCATCTGATTGGCCCGCTACCCTGCTGCCGCCCTTGTGATTGGCTGACCCGCCCCCTCCCCCCCCCTCCACGCCCCTCCAAGTGGTTGTGTTGTCATCATCAGCAGGAGATACATAAACTATTTACTCAATATGAAGGCTGAGAGTCCACGCCTTGTCCAGGGTATAATGTAACCTTTATATACAATGTTCTTAAAGGTTGTTTTCCCCTCGGTGTGAATGTTAAGGTTAAAATGGGATGGGAAAATGATGTGAAAGCTATTATTATCGTCCTTATTGTTGGGTATAATAGGGTAGTTTTTTCCTTATACCTCGAGGGGTCGGGCATTGAGGGTCGACTTAGGGTATGCAAAGGAAAAGTGACTGTCTGTATGGGTGTGTTAAGGGTGAGTCTACCTTAACGTGGGTGATGTGAGGTTGTATATGTATGGGAGCTTGAATTTTGTGCCTTAAGGAGTGTGTGTTTAGAGGTGTGAATGGTGTGCGTTGGGGACAGGTGACAGGGCGAGGTGGTTTTGGGGGTGATGGGGGGTGATGGGGGGATGGGGTGATGAGATGAGGGGCGTGAGATCATGTGTAGGGCGCCCCC
>JAPQNM010000049.1:7402949-7427949 GCA_029783475.1 Metacarcinus magister
TTTCAATCTATAATTTTTTTTTAAATAAAGAGAAAGAAAAAAGAAAAATAGATAAAATGTAAGAAAAGAAAATAGATAAATAGATAATTTGAAAGAAAAAAGAAAAAGAGAAAGAAAAAGAATTATTACGCAAAAAACATAACATATTAATGTTTTTTTTCCACTCGTTCTACCTTCAAAATAAAAGTAGTAGTATTTTTTAATCTCACATTAGAAAAAAAATACTAATTTTCAATTTGACAAACTTCACACTTTCTAAAACACACACATACAAAAAAAAACTTCAAAACTACATCTTATTAAAATTTCCACCGTCCTTTAGAAGACAAAAAAACAGAATTATTCCTCGCTGTGACTTGAATACCAAATAATCTTAACGTGTCTTTCTCTCTCTAACTCTTTATATAATTTTTGTTTTCAATCTTTCTGTCAAACTTTTAAATTCATGTCTATACCTACCACCACCACCTCGCCTTTTCTTTGAGTGTAAATGTCACGTGTCTCCGCCTCGCTAACAGCCACACACACACGTTAGCGGCGGGACGTGCGCGAACTGATGCTTCTCTAATGATGACACTCGAGGTGAAGGAGGAAAAGAAAAGTAAAACTAAAAAAAAAAGAAGAAAAGACTGAATACTGTAATGTAACGTTAAATTCAGGTTGGGGGTTTTCTTCTTTTTTTTCTTTTTCTTATTTTTTTCGTTGGTATTTCGAAGTTTTAAAGAAATGTAAAGCAGTCTGATATTAATGATTAAAAAGGTGAGTAAGACCTTGAGAATAAATAAAATTGCTTTCTCGTCTTTATAAACCTTAGATGCAAATAATAATGTAACCACAATAATAATAATAACAATAACAACAACAATAATAAACAAAAATTTCCTTAAAAAGGTGGCGGCACACTAGGCATTTTTCAATAACATGTTACTCGTTTTTGGTAGTCGTTTTGATAACAAACTTGCTTGTGCGTCACACGGGAATGTTTTGTTATTCAGTTTTGTCAAATACAACGCTGCGTCCCGTGGTCACGACACATATTTCCTGGAGAAGCATCAAGGAACACACACTGGAAAGTCTTAGAGACAAACGCATAACAAAAACGAGTAACATGTTATTGTAAAATACCTAGTGTGCCGCCACCTTTACGCTTGTCAAACTATATCTGAATTTCCCGCCAAATTCTCCCTGCGCATCACATGACCACGGAGGCTGAGGTGACGCCCTTTAGCTGGTCGTCCTGCAGCGCCGCCATTACGACTACCATGGGAGGGAGGATGGTGCCACGCCTCCTACACCCACCTGACGAGGCCGCTGCGTGAAGGCGACAAAGGTTCCTCTCAGTGAAGGTCACCACCACCACCACCACCACCACCACCACCATCACCACCGCCGCCATCACTGCCTCCGCATTCACAACGGCACAAGTTTTTGGTCAACTTTTTTTTTTTATATATAGTTTACGTACATAATGAATACTGTTAATGATTCACGTCCACGGCAGTAGTAAAACAAAACAAAAGAACACTGCTTGTTTGGTATATTATATTGTTCAAGTTATATTATGGTAAGTAATGTTATGAAATTATTTGGTGATGTAAGTGATACAGTTAGTAGAATCGAGATTAAACTTTATCATTTCCCTTATATATGCTTATTTATTCATTAATTTATTAATTTACATATTTACGTAATTCATTTATTTACTTACTGTATTCAATTATTATTCCAGTAGTGAAGTTGTTCATTTCCCAGGTGACGCAGTACGTAGTGTTTGTGGCGATGCATAGGTACGGACACACACGTACACGTACGCATGCAGGACGAGGCGACCAGGTGGTGTACCAGTACGTAGGCGTTGTTAGGAAGCGACTCTCGAGGCAAAAAGTGAAGTCACCTGGAATTATCTTGCCTCAGCTTGACCTACGCGTGTCCATCCGTTTTATGAAAGCTTAAAGTCAAGATAAATATTTAAGTCATCTTTGCACCAAAATCAACATTGCTTCGAGTAGTTTTGAGTTGGGACAAGATTACATCATTATTACCTTGACAGTAAACATAGCGGTGACTCAAGGAATACCTCGTGGGAAGGTGCAGAGACGAAGATATTGAAGTACTTAATATTTTTCTTATCTTCAGTGTTACATAAGCAGTGCATCGCCAAGGTCCTGGCAGTTAATGACCACCATCGGGATTTTAGGTACCACGAGTCACTGCTGCAGGGGTGACTAGTGTACGGCGTTGGGTGAGGGAAGGTACATTTACACAGTGGATTGAACGGAGCTGGGGTCTGATTGACTGCTGCTTCCCTAGAAAGCGCCAGGCAAGGCTACCCCACCACCTCTTGACATCCACACTGTACATACACCTACACTATGCACTTGGCATATGACCACATCACCAAACAGTTACACCTCCCATACAGCCAATAGAAGCCGTATATTACATAATTCTTCTTTGTCTCCTCTTAAATTCAATGTAGTTTTTCAACACTACATGATATCGCTTCTTTTCCGGCCTGCTTCGGCTGGAGGGTGGGAATGAGCCTTCTATTATTCTATTTTTTATCTAATAGTAGTAGTTAGTATAGAATATTGAAATCAAACAGCCAAGCAGCGAACTACAGATCTATTGCTGTTTGTATTCCTTTCCAATCCTTCATACAGACCATATTGCAGCCAGAGCACTGTTACCAGACACACAACACAAGCAACACACGCAACACACACACATACAGGGAGGCGAAAAAAACAAACAGGGAAGGAAACAGAGCCAGACAAACGACAGACAGAACACTTACCCTAGTTTCCGTGAGGTTGAGAAGGGCGGAGAGGTCAGCCACGTCGCAGGAAGAGAGGTACTGAGACTGTCTGAAGCGAGTCTCAAGGGCGGCCAGCTGGGTGGAGGAGAAGGGAACACGAGGGTTGCGTCCAAGCTTCCTCTTCTGCCCTCCCTCACGCCGCTTCACTCCTGCAGAAGGAAGGAGGTGGTGATGGTGGTGATGGTGAAAAGGGAAGGTGTTGTGGTGGTGATGGTGGTGGGTGGTGGGTGTTAGTCTTTACACACACACACACACACACACACACACACACACACACACACACACACACCACGCAATAATAACAAAAAATAAACACACGAATTCGCAAAACATAATAATGAAAATAAGAAAATCAGAAACTGGAAGAAAGAAAAACACAACTTATAATAATCTCACCACCACCACCACCACCACCACCACCACCACCACTACCACCACCATCACCACCACCACCACCACCACTACCCTCCTGTCACCACCATCACTGCTTCCTCTCATCACACGTCACCATATTGTTCACCCACGTGTAACCACCACCACCACCACCATCACATTGACCACCCAGCAACTCTCGCGTGTGGCCAGCGGTGGGCGTTGTGGTAGCGTGGGAAAGAACGTGTGGTGTGGTTGGTTACTGGTTGTTCATAAATGGTGGTTAACGATGACTGGCAATGGTGGTTGTTAGGTAGATAGGTGTGTATGTGTGTGTGTGTGTGTGTGTGTGTGTGTGTGTGTGCGTGTGCGTGTGTGTGTGTGAGAGAGAGAGAGAGAGAGAGAGAGAGAGAGAGAGAGAGAGAGAGAGAGAGAGAGAGAGAGAGAGAGAGAGAGAGAGAGAGAGAGAGAGAGAGAATGTGTGTGAGTGGTATGGGAAGGTAGTTTACAAGGAAAAGATATTAATTATAAATAGAAGCGAAGAGGCCGAGATGGGATAGCTGATAACGATGGAGGGAGAGGAGGGAGGGAAGGAAGGGAGGAAGGGGAGGGAGGGAGGGAAGGAGAGGCCAAACTAGAACTCCTCCAGGTAATGAGGATGTTCCCCCCCGCCCCACTCTCTCACCTGCAGGTAGCCAGTACAAGGGAAGGGAACGAAATTGTCTTTAATACAGGATTTTGAAGGATTTAGGTGGACAAATTAGCTGTAAGGAGGAGCACAGTATCTCTCTCTCTCTCTCTCTCTCTCTCTCTCTCTCTCTCTCTCTCTCTCTCTCTCTCTCTCTCTCTCTCTCTCTCTCTCTCTCTCTCTCTCACACACATACACACACACACACTTTATCATGAAAAATACACTGATATGTATATAAAAAAACATTTCAACGCAGAGCAATGAAACGATTCCCTTCCTTCCGCTTGTGAGGTTGACAGAAAAGGGTTTGTTTACACTCTTTATAAACTTGTTACCCTAAAAAATAAAGCTGATCTAATCCGTGTTAATCCTTTGGGAAATGTTATCTATTTAAAGGGAAGGATAAGTTTTGATGGTGTGACCTGGAATAGACAAACTGTAGTGGAATCGTATATAAAAAAAAAATAGCTGATGGTAATAATGATAATGATGAAACTGTCTTTTGTTTTCATTTGATCTCATTAATGCAAAGAGGAATATTATTAATTGATAATTATTAAACTCAGATAATTGTAAGTTTATTTAACCAACGATGATTTATATAGTATGAGAGAGAGAGAGAGAGAGAGAGAGAGAGAGAGAGAGAGAGAGAGAGAGAGAGAGAGAGAGAGAGAGAGAGAGAGAGAGAGAGAGAGAGAGAGAGAGAGGGAGGAGGATGGGGGGGGTCGGTAAGGGGATTAGTGGGTGTCTGTCTCGCTTATCTGGCTTCTGCCTACACCCGGATTTAAGGTAAAGGAAGTATGAAGGCAAATAGAGGGATTTACAGACTGGATGTAGATTTAGCGATTATTGGTGTTTGGTTTGGGTTGAGTGTGGCTTTGATTTGATGTTAAGGTTGTTGTTGTGGATGTAGCTGTAGTGATATTATCATTATTATTATTATTATTATTATTACTATTAATAATATTACTATCATTATTATTACTATCATTATATTATTATAACTTATTCTTGTTATCGCCATTATTATTGTCATTATTATTGTTATTATTATTTTATAAATATCATTAATATCATTATTATCATTATCAATACTTTTGTTATTGTTGTTAGGTTGTTATTGTTAGTTTTAGTCCACTATTGTCTATTAATGATTTTTCTCTCTCTCTCATATATATATATATATATATATATATATATATATATATATATATATATATATATATATATATAATTTTGTAGCACGGCTTTAAGTACAAAAAAATCAAGTTTATTTCGTCTTTTAACATTTTATAATGACCTTTTTCCTGTCTACGACATCACCAGATGGGTTGACATTCTGTATCTTGATTTTCAAAAAGACTTTGATAAAGTTTCTCATAATGACATTCAAAATCAAGCCACTTGGAATTAAAGGTAATGTGCACACTAGATCGAAAACTGGCTAAGCAATGCAAAACAAAGGGTCGTTGTCAATGGATCAGCCTCGGATTGGGCACCAGTAACAAGTGGTGTGCCTCAGGGAAGTGTTCTCGGACCTGTGATATTCAACATATATATATATATATATATATATATATATTATATATATATATATATATATATATATATATATATATATATATATATATGTTGGACTTAACAACATCATTGCACAAAATCTCAGCATAGTTTGCTAGGCGGGAAATCTCTTTAAACATCAACAAATGGCAACATCTTCAAGTGGGAACATGAAACCAAAAATATGAATGCGAAATGAGTTCAATGTAACTTGAAAGCATACAATGTGTCAAAGATCTTGGTGTTACGATTACGTCAAATTTAAAGTTCTCTCAACACTATAAAGACGCCGCTGGTAAAGTTAATTGAATACTAGAATTTTTTTTTCTTTGAAAAATGAAAATATGATTTTACCTTTATTCAGTTTAGTGAGTCGTCACTCGCAGTTTACAAGGCAATTTTGTTCCTCTTACCTTGCAAAAGACAAAGAAATTAGAAATTGTTCAGCGTAAGGCTACGAAAATGATCCCATCTTTGTGCAATAAATGTTATGAAGAGAGGCTGGCACCACTAAACATGTTCTCTTTCGATAAACGTCGTCTTCGAGGAAACCTTACAGTGTGTTTTTAAAATAATGAAAAGGTTTACGACTCTTGAAATAAATAAACTTTTTAATTGATGTAAACAAATCCAACTTGACTACTCTAAATTCTTCGTTACAATGAGGTCGTTAGAGTTGTAATAACCTTCCACCTTCATTCCTTCCAACACCAACTTGACCACCACCTCCTCCAACAAGGTGTCCGATGGAGGCTATATCACCCGGCGGACTGGTGACTGTTGGACTGAGTTGATGCTCACTTTGTTGACTTGTAATTGTGTTTGTTTTAGATAACGTTTACTCCAGCTTAAGGACAGACCACCTAGTTTGAGCCCTAAGGTCTGAGTTTTTATGTCATTCTATATAATTCTCTCTCCTTTTCTCTTTACCCCTTAACTCCCTCTCCACCAGGAAAAAAAAACATAGGGAATACTGTTTACCACCACCACCACCACCACCACCACCACCACCACAACCCTCCCCTCGGTTAGCCACAGTTATGCACTTCTCCACCATCTCCAACACGCTATGGGGGACACCTGACCTCCCTCCCTGCCTCCCTCTCCTCTCCTATCTTGCTCTCCTACCTTGCCTTCCCTCCGTCCTCTACCTGTTTACCTGTCCTACTTGTTACCTGTTGACTTAGTTAGCTTGTGTTGTTTGTGTTCATTCATTCATTGCAATTTATATAATTTGGTTTCATAAGAGGTTTTTTTTTTATCTACTGTTATTATTATTATTTTTTTTCTATCCACAGGTGTTTCTTCTATTTTTTTAGTGTCTGATTTTCACCTGATTTTTCTGCTTCTCGTTAAGTCTCTCTCTCTCTCTCTCTCTCTCTCTCTCTCTCTCTCTCTCTCTCTCTCTCTCTCTCTCTCTCTCTCTCTCTCTCTCTCTCTCTCTCTCTCTCTCTCTCTCTCTCTCTCTCTCTCTCTCTCTCTCTCTCTCTCTCTCTCTCTCTCTCAAAACGTACACATTTTTAGAACAATAACTTGCTCTTCTCCACTCACTTGCTACTATTTATGTATGTAATCACTCCACCTAACCTTATATACGTTATGTTTAATACACTGTAGCTAAGAATTCCACCTGATCGCCCTTCATCAATGTACTAATCTCTCTCTCTCTCTCTCTCTCTCTCTCTCTCTCTCTCTCTCTCTCTCTCTCTCTCTCTCTCTCTCTCTCTCTCTCTCTCTCTCCTCGTTAGTCATTCAACGTGGAGAAAATGTGAAGGAGATCATAGATGTTGAAATAGAAATCAAACGCTTAATTATGACTTAGTGGTTGACCGACACGAAAAAAGTTGTGACACACGAGACATAGAAGAGTTTGAGCCACACATTAAATATTCCTTCTCTTGGCTATGTTGTGAGGGTAAGCGAGTGACAGAAGGACAGGAGAGTGGCAGGCGTGGCAGGGGGAGGAGGAGGAGGAGGAGGAGGAGGAGGAGGAGGAGGAGGAGGAGGAGGGAGGAGGAGGAGGAGGAAGTTGCGTTAAACAGCGTATATCGTATAGCATTTTGAAGGTTATGGATGTGTGTGTGTATGTGTGTGTATGTGTGTGTGTGTGTGTGTGTGTGTGTGTGTGTGTGTGTGTGTGTGTGTGTGTGTGTGTGTGTGTGCTGTATAATACATGCATGGACCGTCGAATACAAAAGCACAACGTCAATACTTCGTCAAAATAACGCGACGTAACTTTTCCACGGTGACAGGCAGCGGGAATGTATTAACGCAAAGTTTGGAAGCACACACACAAAACAATAATGGAAGGACTCTAAGTAGTGGTAATAATAGAGGGAGAGAAAGACGAAAAAATTGTAATGATAATTATGGTGATTTTATTTCTTTTCGTGATGGTTTTGGTAATGTTTGTTGTGTCAGTTAGTGTATTAGTCAGCTGGTCTTAATTTTTGTTATATATATATATACATACTAAGTGAGTATATGTATCCTATATTACGAAAAAAAAAAAAAAAAAAATCTACTATTACTATCATTATCAATCCTTATTATTATTATTATTATTATTATTATTATTATTATATTTATTATCATTATTAATATTATTAGTAGTAGTAGTTCTAGTTGGTGATGGTCGTAACTCTTAACAAGCATTTTCAAATATGTCGAGTAATAGCAAAATGTGTGTGTGTGTGTATTTGTGTGTATGTGTGTGTGTGTGTGTGTGTGTGTGTGTGTGTGTGTGTGTGTGTGTGTGTGTGTGTGTGTGTGTGTGTGTGTGTGTGTGTGTGTGTTAGCCTAAGGCAGATGACACTATATCCTAATTATGTCCCTCCGTCCTTGCCTCCTTCCCTCCCTCCCTCCCTCCCTCCTTCCCTCCTTCTCTCCTTCTCTTCCTCCCTCCGCCTTGAGGCATTTTCCTCCACTACCTCCCTCCTTCCTTCCTTCCCTTCTTCCCTCCTTCCTTCCTATTCCGTTCCTTCACAATATTTTCTTCACTTTCTTTTTCCACCTTGTTTCCTTCTTTCTCCAGTGTCTTGCTAACTCCCCCTACCCCTCTCTCTCTCTCTCTCTCTCTCTCTCTCTCTCTCTCTCTCTCTCTCTCTCTCTCTCTCTCTCTCTTTGGCAAGGAAGAAGGAATGCACGAGCGAGAGAGAGAGAGAGAGAGAGAGAGAGAGAGAGAGAGAGAGAGAGAGAGAGAGAGAGAGAGAGAGAGAGCGTTACCCTGGCCTGGTGGATGTAAAACTATCTCCCTTCTTCGCTATTTTCACCGTGTCACTCCCCCATAACCTCAGGGATGTCACCTTTCACGCCGTTATTTTCACCACCAATTTAGGACAAACTTTTACGTGTCAATTTCATCATTATTATTATCATTCTTTTTATCATTATTATTATCACTGTTTTTATCATTATTAGTCTAAGTAGTATTAGCATTAGTATTAGAAGTATATGTATTAGTATAAGTATTAGTATTAGTATAGTATTAGTATTAGAAAATCCTCCCTTTATCTAACTCTTTTACATGCAAGTTTTAGATTTGTTTTAATACCTAACCTAACCTAACCTAACCTAACCTAACCTAACCTAGTATAACCTAACCTAACCTAGTATAACCTAACCTAACCTAACCTAACCTAACCTAACCTAACCTAACCTAACCTAACCTAACCTAGTATAACCTAACCTAACCTAACCTAGTATAACCTAACCTAACCTAGTATAACCTAACCTAACCTAACCTAGTATAACCTAACCTAACCTAACCTAGTATAACCTAACCTAACCTAGTATAACCTAACCTAGTATAACCTAACCTAACCTAACCTAACCTAACCTAACCTAACCTAACCTAGTATAACCTAACCTAACCTAACCTAACCTAGTATAACCTAACCTAACCTAACCTAACCTAACCTAACCTTCCCTCTTCACCTGCTAACTTTCTATAACAAGTGTGCAAAAGGAGCCGTGAACAGGTGAGTGGAGTGGACCGTTAATTAACAGGTGCCACTCCAATTAACACACACACACACACACACACACACACACACACACACACACACACACACACACACACACACACACACTAACATACAACAGCTACAATAAGTGAAAGGAAAACAAAAAGTAGGATAGAGAAGAGAAGGATGCAGATAAAACAGGAGAGGAAGATGAGGAGGAGGAGGAGGAGGAGGAGGAGGAGGAGGAGGAGGAGGAGGAGGAAGAAGAGGAGGAAGGGGTTAAAACTGGTCTATAATTACCAGCGCCAATTTCATCAGTCTTATTATCTCGTTTCGCGCGCCGCCACCACCACCACCACCACCACCACCCCCACCACCCCCACCACCACCCCCACCACCACCTCCACCACCGGCGGGCACCAGAAGCCTGCAAAGTGACCCGTTGGGGAGGGAAGGAAGGGGAGGAGGAGGAGGAGGCAGAGGGGAGAACGAGGGAGGAAAGGGAGGCATAGAGGGAGAGATTGCGGTTGTGAGGTGAAGAAAGAGGTGGTTTGCAAGGGAGGAAAGGAAGAGAGAGAGAGAGAGAGAGAGAGAGAGAGAGAGAGAGAGAGAGAGAGAGAGAGAGAGAGAGAGAGAGAGAGAGAGAGAGAGAAAGAAGGATGGAGGAGGAAGGCCAAGAGGAGGAAGGGAAGGAGGGTAAGAGGCTGTTACAATATCCCAATTAGCGTGAAGAAGGTGTTAGCTGATATCACGGCTTGTGTATACCTGGCGTGTGTGTGTGTGTGTGTGTGTGTGTGTGTGTGTGTGTGTGTGTGTGTGTGTGTGTGTGTGTGTGTGTGTGTGTCGTGGGGGCGGTTGCATTTTTTTTGGGGGGAGAAGGTGACATTGTAGAAGGTAGGACACACACACACACACACACACACACACACACACACACACACACACACACACACACACACACACACACACACACACACACACACACACACACACACACACACACACACACACACACACACACTAACAAACGTAGTACATGAAAGAGAGAGAGAGAGAGAGAGAGAGAGAGAGAGAGAGAGAGAGAGAGAGAGAGAGAGAGAGAGAGAGAGAGAGAGAGAGAGAGAGAGAGAGAGAGAGAGAGAGAACAAAAAAAGAATAAACATGACAAAATAAAACAAGTAAAAAAAGAAAGCTACACTAAGAGAATAAGAAGAAAGGAGAGAAAGAAAGAAAGAAAGAAAGAAAGAAAGAAAGAAAGAAAGAAAGGGAGGGACGAAGAGAATGAGAGATAATATAAATGAATAAAAAAAAGAAAAGGAAGGATCAGACAAGAATAGCAGCGAGATAGGGAGGAAAGGTGTAGAGAGAAAGAGGAAAAAAAGAAAAAGGGGGTAAGAGAGAGAGAGAGAGAGAGAGAGAGAGAGAGAGAGAGAGAGAGAGAGAGAGAGAGAGAGAGAGAGAGAGAGAGAGAGAGAGAGAGAGAGAGAGAGAGAGAGAGAGAGAGAGAGAGAGAGAGAGAGAGAGAGAGAGAGAGATAGTGGAGACCAGGAAGGATGGAAGGAGGAAAGTATGGAAGGAGGCATAGAGGGAAGGATGGAAGGAAGGAGAGAGGGAAGGAGGGATGGAGGGAGGAAAGGATGGAAGGAAGGAGAGAGGGAGAGAAGGAAGGAGGGAGGGAGGGAGGGAGGGAAATCTTTTGGGGACACTGTCCATTTCAAGTACACTTCTACCACATTCCATCCACACACTCCATCGTCCCTCCTCACCCCTCCACACCCCTCCACACCCCTCCTCACCCCTCCACGCCCCTCCACGCCCCTCCTCACCCCTCCCACCCCCCCCTCACCCCTCCACGCCCCTCACCCCTCCTCTGGCCGCCACTTGGGGCCAGCTACTCTCCCTCTACTATCATCTGTATCGAGGTTGGAACTTATTATCTTGAAGGACAATAGAATCTGGAAACACTTGCATTGCTACGAGGAGGAGGAGGAGGAGGAGGAGGAGGAGGAGGAGGAGGAGGAGGAGGAGGAGGTATACAGTGGGGTAGGAATTGGGGGAAGGAAAAAAAAAAGAAGGAAAGATATATAGAAAGAGGAGGATTTTTTGAAGGGTGAGGAGAGGAGATGTAGAGGAAGGGAAGAAGAGGAGGAGGAGGAGGAGGAGGAGGAGGAGGGGGGTGAGGGGGGGGGTGTTTGGGGAGGTGTGTCTAGGTAACAAAAGTGAGATAAGTGGTTTGTCCTGTGTCCAAAATTCCTCCTGTTTGGGTGAGGAGGAAGAGGAAGAGGAGGAGGAGAAGGAGGAGGAGGAGGAGGGGAGGTGCTGAGGAAAGGGAATGGGAAGAATTTGATCCTCCTCCTCCTCCTCCTCCTCCTCCTCCTCCTCCTCCTCCTCCTCCTCCTCCTCCTCCTCCTCCTCCTCCTCCTCCTCCTCCTCCTCCTCCTCCTCCTCCTCCTCCTACTGCTACTACTCTTGGTGTTTAATTGAGACAGTTGATTCCCGTATGTGTGTGTGTGTGTGTGTGTGTGTGTGTGTGTGTGTGTGTGTGTGTGTGTGTGTGTGTGTGTGTGTGTGTGTGTGTGTAATACATTTTACACATTGAAGGATAGTGTAAAACGTCTTCATTTACATAACATTCCCTTAATTAAGAGGTGAAGGGTGATTAACAAAGGTATTTAGGAAGTTAAAACAAAAAAAAAGAGTAATTAGGACCCATCACCACACCCACTTATACCCACACCCACCACACACACACACACACCCCACACACCACACCACACCACACCCACACCCACCACCACACACACACACGTACTTCAATTCCACACCCACACCTGCACCTACACACCTTCCCACACCCACACCCCAACACACACACCCCACACACCCCAACACACACACAGGTACTCACTTGGCAGCTTGGGCGGGTGGTAGCGAGTGCACTGAAGCCACTCAAAGCGACTCCCGGGATCAGACGACGCAGAGAATTCCTCCTGAGGGTGCAGGGACGATGGGGAGTCACGGGGGTCTTCATACACGCCACCCACGCCCTCCGTCTGCATGAGAGGGGCGTCGTGTCCTCTAGCTGGGGGTGAGGTGGAGGAGGAGGCGCCCCGTGAGTCCTCCTGAAGGTCGTCAGCGCCCCCCAGGAGGTCAGCGATGGTGAAACTGCGTCGGGGCTGAGAGAGGCGGCGGGCAGGTAGCGAAGGTGGTGTCAGTTCATGCTTGGTAGGGGAGGGGATGTCACGTCTGCTGAGGCCTGTCTGTAGGGTGTCCATGGGGCTCTGCAAGGTGGTGGTGGTGGTGATTGTTATAAGTAGTAGTAAGTAGTAGTAAGTAGTAGTAGTAGTAGTAGTAGTAGTAGTAGTAGTAGTAGTAGTAGTAGTAGTAGTAGTAGTGAGATACATATCAAAACACAACTTTCTTTATCCTTATCAATGGTACAAAATTAGAATATTGTCCCCACGTCGTAGTGAATGCAAATATATTTCACTGTACTTTTTCTGAAATTATACAAAATATCTACTACTATAAGAACCTCAAAAATAAATATTTAAATTATGATGTTCATTGTATTATATATCCAGAACAACATGCGGATATAGAGGAGGAGGAGGAGGAGGAGGAGGAGGAGGAGGAGGAGGAGGAGGAGGGGAGAGGGAGGAGGAGAGAGAGGAGGAGAGAGAGGGGAGAGAGAGAGGGCAGGAGGGAGGGAGGAAGAGAGGTCAGTGTAGAGGGGAAGGGAGGAGGGTAATAAGAGGAGAGAGGAAGGGGAGGGGAGGGTAAAGAGGAGAGTGAAGGGAGAAGAGAGTAAGATGAAGGGAGGAGAGGGGAGGGAAGAGGGAAGGAGGGGAGAGGGAAAAGGGAGAGAGGGAAGTAAGGGGAGAGGGGAGTGCTTAGGTGAGAGGGAAGGAAGGTCACATGTCCCCTTGTTTACTATATTAGGACAAGGTCAAGTACTAATGATGATGATGATGATGATGATGATAATGATAATAATGATAATGATGGTAATAATAATAATGATAATGATGATAGTAATAGTAATAATAATGATAATGATAATAATGATAATAATGATAATAATGATAATAATAATAATAATAATAATGATAGTAGTAGTAAACAAACTGACAGACAGACAGACAAACGTACAAACAACAACAAAATAATAATGATAGAAAAAAGAAAGAAAAAAAGAGAATATGAAAAAAATATAAATTGAAAAACTGAATACACGAAGAAAAGAAAAGAAAAGAAAAGGAGAGAGAGAAAAAAAAACAACAACATTACGTAGAATTTCATACATTAATAAAAAAATAAAAAAATAAAAAAAAATTATTATCAAAACTATTATCAAATTATTGCAAAACTATTATGAAAATTAAACTCGGTATAATTATTATTGTATTATTATTTATTCATCCTTTTTTATTATTATTATTATTATTTTTTCAAGGCGTTAGTTCCCAAAAATTTTTTAAGTTTCCGTGGTGTGTATTTGAGTGTGTGTGAGAGAGAGGTTGGAGGTGAGGTGGAGGTACGAGGTAGGGGGTGTGAGGTTGGAGGTGCTAGGTTGGAGATGTGTGTGAGGTTGGAGGTGAGAGGTTGGAGGTGTGTAAAAATGCGAGGTTGGAGTTGGGGGAAGGTTGTGGATTGGAATGAAGTTCAATATTCTTGCCATCTCAGTTTTGCAAGTTGGAGTATTAGCATATATAAAAAAAACATGACTTGTGTCAAGGACAACCTAAGCAACAACGAGAACCACGAGGACCACCTCGAGAACCACGAGGCTGGGCTCGGCAGGGCAGGCAACACTCTCAAGAGGAAGCTGCCTTGCCCTGCCGAGGACGCGGAGGCCAGCACCGCGGCCAAGACTCGAAGGTACTCCGCAGGGTACGTGGCGACCTTCCTTGCAAGGGAACCACCCTTGGAAGGAAAGGAAAGGACGTGTGTCAGCGTGTCTGTACGTGTCACCAAGAGGCGAGCGGTGAGTGAGTGTGGGTTCGAACCCCGCACCAAGAAGCAGCGGCTGCCTGCCCGGCCATCGTCCCTGCGAGGGAAGACGTGTCCCCTGGACACCCACCGAACCCCCGCTACCAAGAGGACGTGCCCGCTGCCCTCACACTCCAGGGATTGTTGCCCCGAGAGTAAGAGGGTGAAGGTAGAGGCTGAGCGGCAGGGGCTGGAGGGGACAGACAAGCAGGAGGCCGAGTCCTTCTCCTTGCCTAAGAGTAAGAGTCTGAAGGTAGAGGGTGAGTCCCTGGATCCTGTAGAGACAGCCAAGCGTGAGTGTGAGTGTGCGTTGCGTGCGTTGGGCGTGCGTGTGTTGGGCCGGCACGAGGTGAGTGCCATGACTGAGGCGCGCTGCGAGGTGCTGGGTCAGGGTGCGTTCGGGTCTTGCATCAAGACTCAACACCCCGACACTGGGGCGCCGCTGGTCATCAAGACCCTGTACAACGGTGACCTGTTCGCCTTGCTGCAGGAGGCCTCCAACCTGTTCCGTCTGCAGGTGGAGGGCGTGCAACGGCTAGTGGGCGTGTGCGTGCAGGACGTGCAGATCGTCAGTCACTTTGCAGGCGAAGCGGTGGACCAGTACTTCAACCGCCGCCGCGTGCCGCTGTATGACGCCGCAGCGGTGTTCATACAAGTGTGTCGGGCCCTGCAGCGCGTGGTGGCCCGCGGGTACATTCACGCCGACTTGCACGCAGGCAACGTGTGTGTGTTGCAGGGCAGCAGAGGCCCCGTGGCCACCCTCATTGACCTGGGCCTGGCCAGCCCTTTGGGTCCCTGTACACATGAGGACGAGGACGTGTACAACCTGTCTGATATGATAGACTCGCTGCTGGAGCCAGATCGGACGTGCTGTCAGCACCCTCTGGTGGCTCACCTCATCACCTGGATCGACGCCGCCGCCGCCAGCTGCAAGTCTGCAAGTCTGCAAACACTGGAACACGTGCTGTACGCCATCCTCGTGCACGTGCACACAGAGCACCTGGTGTTGTACACGATCATGGACAGGGAGGCCAAGCGAGGTGATGATCAGCACTACTGTTAAGGCCATGACCAAGCGAGGCCATATTAACTTATTAGAGAAACATATTAATAAAATCACAGGAGATACATATCAGCTGCTGAGATATTAAATATCTGGATGAAGAGATGATTAACAAATTGATAACATCATTGATTCGATCGAAGTTAAACTATGCGGCAGTGATTTGGTCACCACATAAAAAGAAAGATTACAAAGAACAGCTACAAAAATGGCTCCAAGCCTGAGAAATTTACCTTATGAAGAAAGACTTTCTAGGCTGAAACTACCAACTCTTGAGAAAAGAAGAGAAAGGGGAAACCTTATAGCAGTGTATCGAGCCTCAAAAGGTCTGGAAAAAATCGTGATGCCTTTGGGGAACACGCTCACGTCTAATGATCTTCCTCGTGTATGTCAAAATTTGACTCAGTAATTACGGAACGGATGTCATAATATAATGTAAAAGGTTGCCATCAAATCCATTTTTACCAAGACACGAGAAGACACGAGAAGAAACTGAAAGAACTACTTCTATGTTTCATTTAATTAATATATGAAAGTAATGCAAAGAATTGATAAAATGTATATATTTTTTTCAAGATTTTTTTTATTATTATTATTGCCTTAGAAAATAAATTACCTCCTTCTCCTCCTCCTCCTCCCACTTGCTCTGTAGTCTGTATACACACCACATGACCATCAAGACAAACAGTCACACTTTCCCCACTAACAAAAGTAGATGTAGTTAATATCTCCTTTTCACACTCGTAAATTCCACAGTTTTTCTATACTACATGGTATCACTTCTTTTCCTGCCAGCTTCGGCTGGATGGATGGGTGGGAGGGGAGGAGCCTTCCACTGTGCTGTCTTTTCTCTAATTCAAGTAGTTAGTGTAGAATAGTTATATCAAACAGCCTCCGCAGGGACCCTAGGGTCTGTTGTTGTTTGTGTTCTTGCGAGAAAGTGGTGGAAGACAGAAAAAGGAGTGAGATGGAAGAGAAGAAGGGAGGAAAGTCTTAGCACCATTAAAGAAGAAGAAAAAAGGAAAAGAAAAGAAAAAAGAAGGAAAAGAGAAAATAAAGATAAGTAAACCAAAAAATTGCATATACTGAGATAAGATCTGAGGAGGAGGAGGAGGAGGAGGAGGAGGAGGAGGAGGAGGAGGAGGAGGAGGAGGAGGAGGAGGAGGAGGAGGAGGAGGGGGGGGAAGGAGGAGGAGGAATTACTCTCACCTGTGAAAGAGCTGTGTTGGGGAGTCCCTGGGAGGTCCTGTGGTGGTGGTGTAGGACGTGGGGGTGGGGCATGGAGGCCAGCATGGGGGGGAGGGGAAGATAGCCCCCAACGGCACCAGCTGAGAGTCCTGCAGGATGACAAAAAAAGTGCTCAGGATTTTTTTTTTGTATGTGTTTAATACATATACATATCTCTTTTTATCTCTTCCTACTTTTTTTTCTGTTTGTTTCATCCCTATCGTATATTTTTTTGTCCTGTATTTTGTCTATTTTCATCAGTTCTTCTTATCTCTTCATTTATCAATATTATCATTTCTTATCACGGTGCCAATTCTAAGATCTCATTCAGCCATTACCTTTCATTCGTAAAGATTAGAGTTAAGTGTGTGTGTGTGTGTGTGTGTGTGTGTGTGTGTGTGTGTGTGTGTGTGTGTGTGTGTGTGTGTGTGTGTGGGTGTGTGTATATGTATGTGTGTGACGTAAATATAACGCAAAAAGAGAGAGAAAGTGAGAGAGAAAGACATCAAAAATACAAAAACAGAAGAGGTCACAATGAACAACAGATTATCATGATGGACACACAAACGAGCAGCATGTCATGAAAATCAGGTTAACTACATGTTTACTACACGTCAAAGGAAGAAGACAGCAGGAATAATACATAACAACACAACACCCTGATGAGATGAGCGACAGGAACAGACTGACAGCTAGACAGGCAGATAGAATGATAGATAGATTGACAGACAAGCAAATAGATAGGTGAATAATTAGATAGATTGATAGAGAAATGGATTTAGAATTAGGTACAGAGAGAGAGAGAGAGAGAGAGAGAGAGAGAGAGAGAGAGAGAGAGAGAGAGAGAGAGAGAGAGAGAGAGAGAGAGAGAGAGAGAGAGAGAGAGAGAGAGAGAGAGAGAGAGAGAGAGAGAAAGCAAAACACTTACACACAAAACAAAACAAAACAAAACACACACACACACACACACACACACACACACTCAATACCTGTAATCTACGCACACCACAACTTTACCTAATCACACCTGCACCATCTGAAGCATCATTAATTTTGAAACACCTGGCTGGGAGATGAAAATAGTCCCATTGGTGATGATGATGATGATGATGATGATGATGATGATGATGATGATGATGATGATGATGATATTGATGGTTTAGTAACTTTTCTCTTTCCGAAGTAGGTGTATGTGTGTGTGTGTGTGTGTGTGTGTGTGTGTGTGTGTGTGTGTGTGTGTGTGTTAGTGGGGTATCAGGCGGGTAATTGTGGTGGTAATTGCAGTAGTGATTGTCGTGGCAATAGTAATGGGTGAGTGCAAGACTTGGCGTCCCACCCATTATACAGGACAGATGCATCATTTATAAGGGGGGGGGAAGGGGGGAAGGGGGGGAATCGATCATGCATACACACACACACACACACACACACACACACACACACACATCAGCAGCAGCACTAGGTTAGGTTTGCACCACCACCACCACCACCACCACCACCACCCACCACCACCACCACCACCTACCCGCCACCAGTCCGCCCTTAACAAAAGATCACAGTAATTTCCTCATTACTATATAAAGAGTAAAAGTTTACCTAAAAACTGACCTATCAAGTGGGTTGTTTCTGAATTTACATTGAGGGAGATGGTAGTGGTACCTTCGAGGAGGAGGAGGAGGAGGAGGAGGAGGAGGAACACATAGGAACACATAGGAAGAACAAACAACAACAGGCCTGCTGGCCCTTACGAGGCTGTTTGTGAGACTACACTATCTACTCTAGAGTGAAGGATACAGGATAGTAAGGGTGAAGGCTTCTCTCCCCAGCCATGGCTGGCAGGGAAAGGAAGGCCAACCAAGACCATACTGTCACTACCACTACTGCTACCACTACTTCCTGGCAAGCGAGGAGGAGGAGGAGGAGGAGGAGGAGGAGGAGGAGGAGGAGGAGGAGGAGGAGGAGGAGAAGGAGGAGGAGGAGGAGGAGGTGATGGAAAAAGAAGGTTAAGAGCAGGAGCTGATCAAAAAGAAGATAAAGAAAGGTTAGGAAGAAAATAAGGAGAAGGAGGAATAGGAAGAGGAACATGAGGAGGACAAAACGAAAGCCAAAAAATGCAAGAAAGAAAGAAAGAAAGGATAAAAAAATAAAGAAAAAGGATGAAAGAGGGAAAATAGATCAAAAGATGAAAACAAAAGGAAGACGAGAATGAAAATTATGACAAAAAACAGAAGAAAAAGATGATGATTTTATGCATTACATCTTTCTTCTTTTATATAAAACCTAATGAACCTAATTAAACCTTTCCTCCTCCTCCTCCTCCTCTTTTTCCTCTTCCTCTTCCTCTTCCTCTCCTCTTCCTCTTCCTCTTCCTCCTCCTCCTCCTCCTCCTCCTCCTCCTCCTCCTCCTCCCATTCTTATTCAATTATTGTCAGTTTTCATATGATTTCTTCCCTCTCTTTTCACTCTTCTTTATCCTCTATTTTTCTAATGTTTTCCTTATCTTCTACTTTTTCCTATTCCTGCTACTTCTGTTCCACTTTCTTTTTCCTCCTCTTTTCCTTCTTCTCTCTTCTCCTCCACCTCCTCCTCTTCCTCTTCCTCTTCCTCCTCTTCCTTTCCTCCTCCTCCTCCTCCTTTTTAGCCATTTCATACTTGCATTTATTTATCTATTGGTTAGTTTAGGTGTCTATTTAGTTTGTATTTAAATATTATAAGAAAATTTGGCAAAAAATAAATTAATTGTGTTGTGTATTTTCATGGAGAAGGACGAGGAGGAAAAGGAGGAAAAGGAGGAGGAAAAGGAGGAGGAGGAGGAGGAGGAGGAGGAGGAGGAGGAGGAGGAGGAAGAGGAGTTAGTGAAGAAGAACGATGAAAAAAAAACGAAATAACAAATAAAAAAAGAAAGAAAAAGATAAAAAGAAGAGGAAATTGAAAACGAAAAAATATATATATAAAAAATCTGACGAGAAATATATATAAAAAAAAACACAAAGAAAGCGAGAAAAAAAAAAAAAAAAAATTGAGTGAGTAAGCAAGAGAGAGTGAGATAGAGATAGAGCGAATAGCGACTAATTCTGTGATATAAGGCAGGCAGGAGTGTCGGTGCGGGAGAATGCCAATGTGAACCCCAAATCAAGTCCTCACGGAAGGATTGTCTACAGAACAGAAGTCAACACTTTTTGGAGAGAATGACCGCAGTTGAGAGGTCTGAATGTCAGTCGGTCCCCCAAAACACGACTCTCAAAGTTCAAACGCCACACTCTGAAAGGTCAATCGGCATTAATTCAACAGCTCACCTTGCCCAGAATTGAAAGAACAGCTAACTTGCTTTATCTCCTTCACTGGCGTCTAATAGGAATTTAATGCTACTTATGCCTCTCTCTTTCTTTCTTTCTCTCTTTTTATTGTTATTCTTCTTCTGTGTGTCTCTTTATATATATTTTGATTTTGTTCGTATCTTTGTCATGTTTTTGTTATTATATGTAACATGAAAGTTGTGTATTCTCTCTCTCTCTCTCTCTCTCTCTCTCTCTCTCTCTCTCTCTCTCTCTCTCTCTCTCTCTCTCTCTCTCTCTCTCTCTCTCTCTCTCTCTCTCTCTCTCTCTCTCCTTCGTGAGTGACAGGCTGCGAGAGAGGTAACAAGGAGAAGCGAATTAATCACGAAAAGCTAAATAAACAACACACACACACACACACACACACACACACACACACACACACACACACACACACACACACACACACACTGAAGCGTAAAAATGTACTACTTCTGCCAAACATATCTAACTACATCCTTAGTACCTCACTTGTAAACGCTACGTACAGTATAAACTTTCTTCCATTTTATAGCTCTCTCTCTCTCTCTTTTCTTTCTTCTCTTTATGTATATTTCTCTCTCTCACTCACTCACACTCTCTCGGGCTGTCGGGTGGAAGAGTGGAAGAAGTGTAAATTTTCTCCTCTGTAACCTACTGTTTACTCCTCCTCCTTCAGGCAGGTTTTGGTGCAAGACTGACCGTTGTTAAGGAGTAATTAGAGAATGTGTCAATTCTATGCTTTTTTTTCGCTGTGTTCTTGGGTTTTAAAGTGAAAGTGTGTGTGTGTGTGTGTGTGTGTGTGTGTGTGTGTGTGCAAGGATGTATCTTTTAGTGTGTCTTCTTTGTCTAGTGCTTCCTTCTTTTCTGTTTTATTCTTCTTTTATTTTTATTCTCATTTTTTTTTACATTTCTTTTTCTTCTGCGTCATTTTTTCTAATAGAGTTCCTGTGTCTTTTTTTTTTATGTTTATTTTCTTGTTCTTGTTCTTCTTTTTCTTTTTCATCCTTCTCTTATTCTTTATTTAATTCCTATTCTTTGTAACTTATTTTCATTTTTATATATTTTTTCACTTTAAAAAAAATGTCCTATATCAATTTTCCTTTTCCACTTGCTTTTTTTTCCTAGACTCGTTCTCCTCCTCCTCCCTTACTTTCCTTTTTTCCGTGCGTTCGTGTGTGGACATAACACTACCACCATTTGACTTTTCCTTTCCTCCTCCTCCTCTCTCTTGCCTTCTTACCTTTCCCACAATTCTTATATATTTCCCTTCACTTTATCTATATATCAATTAGTTATTATCATTATTTACTTCCCTACATGTATCCTTCTAACCTAACCTAACCTAGCCTAACCTAGCCTAACCTAACCTAGCCTAACCCAACCTAATCTAGCCTAACCTAACCTAACCTAACCTAATCTAGCCTAACCTAACCTAACCTAACCTAATCTAACCTAACCTAACCTAGCCCAACCCAACCTAATTTAACCAAACCAAACCAAACCAAACCTAACTTTAACCAAACCAAACCTAACCTAATATAACCTAATCTAGTCTAACCAAACCTAATCTAACCTAACCTAACCTAACTTCACACTGTCCGAAAAAATCTTAAAACATCGGAACAATACACAACCACACTGAAAACATATAGATAACCCGAGATTTTTGTTTCGCTCTTCCAACATACTTTCCTTCACAGTAAAAAACAAAATACACTTCACTAACGCTATAATATGAGATGAAGAGGTAGTGTAGCGGTGACCACTTGTTAATCAATGGTCGGAGTCAAAAAGTTAGGGTTAAAAGGTTTGTGGTATTGATTTTGAAGCCAAATGGTAACATGGGAAAGTTGGTTAGGTAAATACTGGTGGTTTGGTTACCTGGGCGAAGGTACTCGGCTCTCACGACTACCTTCCTATCTTAATGTGGCGATGATGATGGTGATGGTGATGGTGGTGGTGATTATAGTGGTCATGGTGATATTGGTAATAGTAGCAACACTATGATAATGATGATAATAATGATAATAATGATGATAATCCTGTCTTTTCGTAGTAGGGTCGCCTTTTGCTACTTTCAAAGGGAATTCGGTGGTAGCATTCTTGCAGTAACCCATCACAGGGCTAACAAAAACAATAACAATGATAACAAAACAAACAAACAAACAAATAGGAATGTTTTGTTTTATGAGTTAGCCAAACACAACGCTGCGTCTATCGTCATGACCAATATTTCCTGGAAAAGCACCATGGAACCCACACTGGAAAGTCTTAGAGACAAACGCATAACAATAACGAGTAACATGTTATTGTAAAATGTGTAGTGTGCCGCCACCTTTACACTTAGACGTGGAAGGGTTAACACTATACGTCCCAAGCACATTAGGATTCACATTAAATTATTACTAGCACTCCTTGTTGTTATTATTATTATTATTATTATTATTATTGTTATCAGCATTATCATTATTATTATTACTATTAGTTTTGTTATTATCATTAATGATTATTATTATTATTATTATTTATGTCATTATCATTATTACAATTATCATACTTATTCTTACTGCTGTCATTATTTTAGTTGACGTTATTACAATTATCATCAATTGTGTTATTATTACCATTGTAATTATAGAAGAAAAAAATAATGATAGTGATCGTAAAAAATAAGATAACAATAATAATAATAATAATATCAATTATTATTATTATCATAAAACAATAAAAATAATTACAATAATAAAATAATAATAATAATAATAATAAAATAATAATGATACAACAACAACATTATTAATCATCATCATCATCATCATCATCATGGTATGGGAGCCCCGCCTGGCCACACATCAACAGCCAGGTATACAGAACACTGACACTGTGTTCCCTGTGTCGTGCAAGGCGCCATATAGGCAAGGAGCGAGGGTGCTGGGGACCTCCTCTGTACTGTGCCTTAATACTAGGAGACAACGCGTGTTTTTTTTTGGGGGGGAAGATCATACTTTACCTCAACCCAAAAGACGCTTTGTATCTGCTATTTTTAAGCGGGATATTAACTAGCTATATAGATAGATCATTATTATCATTATTACTGCTACCACCTCCATCACTTATGTTACTATTACTACTACAACTACTACTATTACAACTACTTCTACTACTACTACTACTACTACAATACTTCTATTATTAATGCTATCACTACAATAACACTACGACTACTTTTACCATTATTACTGCTACTACTACTGCTACATCTACTAATATCACTTCAACAACAAAAATGACATCAACAACTACTACAACAACAATGATAACACTTACTACTACTGTTACTACTGTTACTACTACTATTACTACTACTACTACTACTACTACTACTACCACTACTACTATTAACATAATACTACTAGCAGCAGCAATAATAATAATAATAATAAGTATAATACATATAATAATGATAATACTAACAACAATAAAATAATAATAATAATAACAATAACAATACTAATGATGGTAATAAATATAATAATAATAATAATAATAGTAATGATGATAAAATAATAACAACAAAAATGATAAAAGATATATTCTAATAATAAAAATAAACAAAAGGAACGATGAAGATGATGAAAAGAAGTAAGAGAAAGTTAGAGATAGAGGCAGAAAAAAAAAATAAAGATAAACAAAAAATAGTAGAAGAAAACAAACACGATTGATAGTAGGAGAGAAGAAAAAAAAAATCAGCACTTGACATAAATCAACAAATCAGCAAAATTTGATACATAATGTAATGAAAAAAGTAAAGGAAAAATACATTGCAATAGATAAAAAATAAAAAAAATAAAAAATAGTAGTAATAGAAAAAGATGAAAATGTATCGCAAAACAAGAGAGAGAGAGAGAGAGAGAGAGAGAGAGAGAGAGAGAGAGAGAGAGAGAGAGAGAGAGAGAGAGAGAGAGCGAGAGCGAGAGAGAGAGAGAGAGAGAGAGAGAGAGAGAGAGAGAATAAAAAAACGACGTTAACACACTACAGCAGGAGGCGCTGAAGGAGGTAAACAAGACACAAAACCTACCTCGGGCGTGCAGGGCGTGATGGGTGAGGAGGGCGAGGTGCCAGGGGGGCAGGACGGGGCAGTACAAGGCAGGGGACAGCAAGGGGTCCGCGCTCCCTACGCCCCCGCCACCTCCAAGTACTCTTACAGGGGGCGGCGACCCTCCCCCACTTCCCCCACACTTCCCTGAGGAGGAGAGCAGCGCCATGGGTCCCTTCTGAGAGTCTAGTCAGTGAGTCCCTTCAGCGTCGCCCTCAGGAGTCAGGTTCAGGGTCTTCCTTCTGCAGGAGTGTGTTGTCGGGGTGTCGGGGTGTCGGGGTGTGAGGTGGTAGCGGTGTAGCAGCGTGGTGTGTCCCCAGCTGGGCGATCCAGCTGTCTGTGTGGCCAAGACAGCGGTGCGGTGCTGGGGACACCTTCGTCGGGGGAGGGGGAGGGGGGTGGAGGGGAGGGGGGGCGAGGGGAGGGAAGGATGTTGTCAGTATCCGCCGATCACTAAGTTGTCGGGTAGTGATTCTCCCTCCTTACCTCATCCTCTATCTCCCCATTCCTCCTGCCTCGCCCTTCGGTCCTCCTCCTCCACCACGCCCCTACAGGAGGTCCTTTCCGTGTCCTACAGTCCTCCTGACGCAGACCACCGTCACCCCCAACACTTCAACACCACGTAAAGCCACTGTCTGTCACCCTGCAGAAGGCCATGAAGACGAAACTAGCAATCAGGCATCTTAGAGAGTCCTAGTGAAAGGCGACCAATCATAACGCAAGCTAGACACAAGCCCCGCCCCTAACGACCAATGAATGAGGACCAGTCAGCCTCCGCCAATAGCAGACCGGTTCGCTCCCTCTGGTGTTATTGTTGTTAGACGATTGGTGTTCGAGCCATCAAACTCTTTTCGCCAATTTCATCGTACTGTCGTAGCAGGAAGAATGGAGGAGGGCGA